>VMBQ01000437.1:35175-204179 GCA_007657795.1 Dreissena rostriformis
CAGTCAGTACTTTAGATAACTTTTGGGGAATATTGGGTAATTACCCCCTGTTTTTGACAACAATAGGGTTTTTGTAAATTCAATAGAGTTTTAGCAAAAATTGTCACCCCCTACTTTTGAGCTTAATTGGGTTTTTCACCCCCGGTTTTTCAACTCAATTGGGTAATTTAGGGAATGACATATATAATATAATAAAAATCTACTAAGGTAACTATATTATTTATACAAATGGAATTTAAAAAGGTACCTGTACATAACAACAAACAATTACTGAATTTCTGATCAAAGTCTGGTCCTTAAATTGTACACTACAAGATCTGCCTGATCACATATGCATGTGAAAAATAAATCAACATTTGTAGCAAAATCTCCGGTAATAACGGGCGAACTACATTCTCGGGAGAAATGATCACATCTTGCAACAGATCTTTCTGCAAAGTAGCACAGAAGTTTTCGGTTTCCCCAATATTCTGGGGTAAATACCTGTCTGACGTGTTTCTTTGTGTAACGACTCTCTTTTTACGTCCACGAGTGGCCATTTTGATTATTTCAGAAAATGAAAGTAGAAATCGGACGGGTCTACGAATAATTACAATACTACCCCAAAGATTGATAACCGCTGAAAAGACTGCCTTATTTTCTTCATAGGACGGCATTTAAACTATTTGGTACATTTGTGTACGGAAAATAACCAGTCTAAAAAATACGTCCGGTGTTCGTAAGAATTGCGTTTCGTGACGCAAGGTTTTTTACGGGAATTACGTTATTAAATTTGTATTTGCGTTTTTGTACGCTTTATTTTGATTTTAATTACGTTTTTGGTTATTTTAATTGCGTAATAACGCGAATACGCTTGTTATCTATAGCGCTGTCTGGTAGTCATCTACAATAAGTCACAGCTTGATAGTTTGATTTTCTACTAACAGACATTGAACATTTATGCAAGGAGTTGGATATATGTGTCGTGTTCTGAGAAAACTGGGCATAATGCATGTCCACACAGGCTAATCAGGGACGACACTTTCCGCTTTTATGACATTTTTCGTTTTTTTTAATGAAGTCGCTTCTTAGCAAAAATCCAATCTAGGCAGAAAGTGTTGTCCCTGATTAGCCTGTGCGGACTGCACCGGCTAATCTGGGACGACATTTTACGCACATGCATTATGCCCAGTTTTCTCAAAACACGACTCATATTGCAATTTTTTTTATTTTTTTTCACCATTTTAGGAATGGGGCCAAAATATATACTTTTTTCAATTGGGAATGGGGCTGGATACCGGCCCTGATTTCGAACGAAGAAAAACACTGTTAATATACCAGAGGAAATGGATATATTGCAGAAGAAATATACCAGAGAAATGGCGCTATGATAATTTACTTGCTGTACGGGCTACCTTCTCAAAAAAAATACTAACCCTCCAGAATGTTAAACTGGCAAGGTAAAGAGGGTGGTCGCTTTAATAAAACCCGGGCAGCATCGATATTTGATCATTCTGATTTATCATTTCTGAACTTCATGGTTTTCTATTATCAACCTGTAAAGGTTACCAACAAACTGAAGTTATAAGCGTTTAAGAGAAAAGCAATATTTATATATGAGAATTCATAAACAACACTCTATTTTTACATACATTGTATGATTATTTCTATATTACACTCTATATTTTAGGGATTCCTAGAGCAGCCGGATCAGCCAGGACATTCCCATGGGCAATGCGTGTGGTACGGGCAGTGTGGCCCGGGATTCAACGGTGGGCAGCTCAATTGCCTTGCAACAGGGTCAAAGGTCAACCCCCATAAACTCACGGACCAGAAGGCTCTGCAGATCTTGAGGGATTATTGTCCAAATATCTATAATGGTAGGTTTTTTTTCTCCGCTTATTTCAGTCCAGTTTTAAGGCATTTCTAAAGATGCAAAATCTTAATGTATTTACAGGTAATGAAAAATATGCGTTGAAACTTCATACATTTAGTATAGTTCATGAAATTGTTTGCATTTGTTATATTGCCGGTTATATTGTGTGTCATTTGTTACTAGTATATTGTTGGTCTTGTAAACTTGGGTATTTAATAAGAGTTGTTCCAGTCTGGTCTGTTCTTGAATTACATGGTGACAATGCTCCTCATTAAAATTGCACATTCAGATAGGAAATTTAGAAAAAAGAAATAACCATTGTGTTTCCGAAGTTGTGAGAAACTGAACTTTGTATCTGGAAATATAATATTTGTTGGTCAACTTGTTTGAATGTGTAGATCATTGCAGATGTTTCTTGATCAACCCAGAAATATACGAGTATAGGCAATGGGAAATTCTTAATAACAACCATTTATGAGCAACTGAACTTTGGCACTTGGGGAGTGGAACCCAGCTGCAAAGCTGAATTCATTGACATGTGAAGTGTTTTAGGGAAATGACTAGTTGGAGTACAAGTGATCATCATTGACCGACTTCAAACATCATTCTATTATTATGTACCGGTAAACTTGAAAGGGATTATGTAAACAAAAATAAACAGAAATGCATGCATATCATGATGAAACTCATTATAAATATACCATTGTGTTTATTTGGCCATTTTCTTTTAAACGTTCAAAATGGAGTGTGTGGCTATCATTCATGGCCATAGTTACCACTTGCACACAAGGATTTGGGATTTTCACAGAGACTAGTATGAACGTCATCCAACTCTTGGAAAACTCATCATTTTGAAAACCTTGTGTTTAATGTCTCAATTTAGAAAATTGGGGTTCCATAATTAAAAACTGTTTGCAGATACATTTCAAAGTCATTTAAATTTTGTTTTTTGTCATATTTGTTTAAGTTGGAATTAAAACATATGCATCACAATGTTGCAAGAAACATTATTTGCTATAGTCGAACATAAGTAAAATGCTATTAAATTTGCCTGCATTAGAAAGCTGTACTGGTAATATGCATCTATGTATATTTATAAGGGATAAAACCCTCATGAGATACTGGAATACAACAATTTCCAAGTTGGTTGTACAAAAAGACCAACAAAATTCTACATCCATTCATCTAATGACATCCATGAAACTATATCATACAAACGTTTAACACACGCGTACGACAATTATAGAGATTACATAAAACACGAACAATGCATGACATGCGTACGACAATTATAGAGATTACATAAAACACGAACAATGCATGATGATAAAACGAAATACCAAACTGTACTTTCCTGAAGTCATTTCATCCTTATAGAGTTACTTACTGACTTATTGTTTATTTGCAGGGGATGCCAACACCCTGACGTGTTGCTCACCAGAGCAGATATACACGTTCCGTGAGAGTATCAGCGTGCCGATGAACATTCTCAGCGCCTGCCCAGCATGTTTCCGCAACTTCTTGAATCAAATCTGCCAGCTGACCTGCTCTCCCCACCAGAGCAAGTTCCTCTGGGCCAACATGTCCGCCGAGTACCCACCGGGCATGAGTCACGACCCTAAAGGCATTCCCCATGTTGTGTACCTGATGAGCAACACGTTCGCGAACAGTGTCTATGACTCTTGTAAGGATGTTGAGCTTCCTGGAGCAATCATGCCTGGTATGTAGCGTAATGTGGTGGATTTAAGACGCATACAACTCGAAGAACTGTTCAGTGATTTTTATTTTGCTATTTAACATGAAGTCCACAAAATGTTCTAATCAACAAGATGCACAAAATAAACAAGAGTTCAGCAAATTAAGCAAGGAGTGTTAGCAAGAAAAGACATTTAAGCCCGGTAGATTGACAGTAAATCGTCTTGATAAATTGCTTTATAAATTGACCTTGTGCCACGTTTCATACATGTATGCTGTTTGTATATTGTATTAAAATTTGGTATTAATTATCATTACAGGTACGAAGTCCATGGAAATCTTCTGTGGTCGACTGGCCTCAATGTGCGATACGCAAACCTGGTTAGAGTTCCTGGGAACTGTGGGTAATGGACAAGCACCGTTCCCGATCACCTTCAAGCTGTCAGACCAGCCCTGGGAGAGCCCGGATAAACAGATGCTAGAGCCCATGAATATGACCAATGCCCGCTGCAACCAGGCATTGACCCACTCTTCATCGGCAATCGGTAACTTTAGCTTTATTAAAGTTTAAATAGATGCTTAATACAGATTGAAATTTTCTTGAAAAAGTTGGAGCTTGCTGGTCAGTTTTTTATGTACCAATACACTGTTCAGAGGTGTGATTGTTTCTCCTTTTAGCTGATTTCCTCCCTTTTGATGTCCAAATTATTTTACAAATAGTTATTAACTTTGTTGGATCTATATACAAATAAAGTTTTTACTTGAAACCTTTAAGGAGGAAAGGGCATTTTCCTCCTTTGAGGTGGTTCTCAAATCACACCCCTGTGCAATAGATGCTTAATACCATTTGGTAGTTTCTTTAAGAATGGAAGTGCATTGAATATCTTTCCAGAATTGAATTAAAGCTTGATGCTCAGTTTTTATGTATTCACTATTGTGCTAAAATTATACTTCTAACAATCACAAAGAGCCGTTGTTTCAATCCCCATGCAATAATTGCTATAAAATAGGGTTCTTGCAGAATCGTTTTTTATAGGTTAAGTTGTTTAAAAATTTACATACCCGGTAAACATGTGTTAACCTTGCCATAAAAAACATTGCCTTTTATAACCTCAACTGCCATAGATGTTTTGTCACCAAATGACATGTACCACCTTATATTGTCTTATTGCAGGTTCTGCTAAGTGTTCCTGCCAGGACTGTGGTCTGGAGACATGCCCCGCCCCTCCCGTTGCCGGGACAACTAGCAGGCAGAAGTACCTGGACAGCCTTCTTGGGTATATTAGTAGAATGTAGCCCTGGTCACCAGGGCATGATTATCTCACAACCAATTAATAACGGATGGGCTCATTTCATCACAAGTGCATTTAAGCTAGACTAAATACAATTTATTTAAGAAAGAAGAAGTTTTTTTGCATTTAATTAGGTACTTTGTTACTTCCAAATCCTATAAAAGAGCCAGAGAAAAAACTTTACCATTATCTTCTTTAATGTTACTTCTTTAAAGTCACATTAATTCTAGATAATGAATGCCTCGTGAGATTAAAAATTCATACCAAAGCCATTGTTATATGTGGCATTTACCCAATATGACAAATTTTAGGACGCAAAATTCCCAATTGTAGCTGGGTACTTTTTATCAAAAAGGTCATAAAAAAAGGTCTGATGCTTCTATTTTAGGGCTGGCCACTACACATTTGCGGAGGTCATAATTGAGCGTGTTAACAAGTCTACCATAGATCACACACTGGCTCCACCAGTGACTACAGGCGTCACGTTTGCCTCAGTATTTGACAAGAACTTTCTACATCAGGTCAGTACACCGCATTGATAATGGGTTACAGACACAAAGAGTCCCCAAAACATCATAATGAGCACATTAAAGCCAAAGGAGAGATACTAGACTATATAACTTCTTTAATTGAGTTTCAATAGCTTAAATAATTATGTGTAATCAAGAAATTCTCAAAAGGCAAAATGATTGATATTGCAATAAATATTACCACTTTTAAATTTAATTCGGAAAACGTTTGAGCATGAGAATGAATGTCTGTCTGTAAAGGCTTTTGACAGTCATTTTTAAATCATGTTAAAGAAGTTTAATGTTATCCAATTTGCCTTAAACATGACATTGCTCCTTCAGACAATTGAAATAATTTTGAGATGAGTGTGTTTGAATTATCTCTTAGCATGTGACAGCTTTATTACTTCAGTGTTGAATTAAACGAAAATGTATTTGTTTGGTGTTCATTTTTCGATTGAAGGCTGAACAACAGGTAAAGATGACTTGATGAGACTTGCTCTTGGAAAACAGGGCTTTATGCATGTGGCGTTTAGTGTCGTCCCAGATAAGTCTTGCAGTGCACACGGGCTAATCAGGAACGACACTTTCCAAATAAACTGATTTTCCCTACACAGGCTAATCTCGGACAACACTTTATGCACACCCATTAAACCCAGTTTTCCAAGAAAGCGGTTCAGTTATTTGTTTGGTGTTCATGTTTAAATTCAAGGCTGAACAATTGATAAAAAATACTATATTTATTTGTCTTGGGTGTTGGAACTACAACACAAATATCATCAGTCTCATATAGCAATTTGTCTTAGGTGTTACAACTACAACAAAATATCACCAATCTCACGGCCCACAACGGTGTGATGCACCCCGTTATGCTGGCAGACATATGTTCCAAACGTGCGTGGAGCCAGACCTGCATAGTGGAGAGTATTGCGCAATACTACCAGAACAACGACACTAACATTGATAAGGTCGCTATGGATGACTTTGGGTTCTTCGTTGAAGGAGATTACCTGGACCACTTCTTGTCTTGTGTTCAGTAAGTTTGCTTAAGATAATTAGAGCCGTGTTATGGGAAAACTGGGCTAGCTGCATGTGTGTAAAGTGTGGACCCAGATTAGCCTGTGCAGTCCGCACTGGCTAATCAGGGACAACACTTTTTTTGTTGGAATTTTCGGTTTTAAGGAAGTATCTTCTAACAGAAAATCCAGATTAGGCAGAAAGTAAATTCCCTGATTAGCTAGTGCAGACTGCCTGTGCAGTGTGCACTAGCTAATCTGGGGCGAAACTTTGGCACATGCGTTTAGCCCTGTTTTTCCAGGACTCAGCTCATATTATATAAGTGGTCAATATCAACAGAATATGGAAGCTATTTTTTTTATCAGTTTCTCTTACATTTACAACGGTGTTTAATTATTATGCCAGACTCTTCCAACACATGTAATTTTACCATGTAAATTTTTCCTTTCAACTTGTCTGGCATCTTTTCAATTAAAGATCAATATAAGTTGGGAAGAATGAACAAGTATTTTAATGGTGGAAATATAATCATTTTATACTGGAATAATTTGATCAATCAGATTGGACCATAAGCACAATCAAAACATTTATTTAGCTGTTTTCTCTTTTTTTTCTCAATTGACAATACCTGAAATACATATAAAGATTTGCAAGCATTGTAATTTATCATAAACTACAATCTTATGCTTTCAAGTGGGTTAAGTATATGTATTATTTATTATTATATAGCAATAATTTAAGCTGTATTTTTCAGTTCCCCGCAGTTGACTAGAGACACAACAAAGCTCAACATGTCTTGTCTGTCAACATTTGGTCTCAACAGTCCTGCATACATGAGCCTTGAAGGATATAATGGTATAAGACTTAAAAGTGTGTTTCAATACCTGTGTTATGAGATGTAGTGATGATGATGACGATGACTAAGGCATGATGACATAATGATGATGATGGTGATGATGATGAGGAGGAGGAGTAGGATAATGAGGAGGATGATGATGATGATGGCTAAAATGTTGATGATGGTAGTGTTGTCAGTTTATGTTGTTGCTGTTGCTAATGATGACGATGACAATAATGATGATGTTGACAATGGTGATGATGATAAATGAATAAATAAATGTTGTCTGAGCTTCTATCAATGGTACTATGTACTTGTGATGATGATGTTGGTAGTGCAAGTGATTTCAGCTGATGATGCTGATGTTTTGTGATTGCCAGGTACTGACTACCACACTTCCAGTCGGCTAGTCCTCACATTTGTACTGAACAGCTTCTCCAAGGACCCTGCTCAAATTGTGGCCTGGAAGAATGCCTTCATGGCCTACCTGTCAACGTACAGTAACCCCGACATGGTCCTCACATACCGGCCCAGCAAACTGGTGAGATTATATCAGATAGATGAAATGTGAAGTTGAAATAATGGATTGATTGTGATTGACATGATTGTTATTGGCAATGTGTTTGGTTTCCATTTAAAAGCGAGTTTCATGGTTTAATTCTGATGTGTTTTAGAAATATTTGTGTATTTTAAACAATGTCATGTATTTAACCTTCATGGCATTATTGAGTTATATTTTGATAATAAAACTGAACTATTAGCATTCGCATTATTTTTTATCAAGTAATCAATAGATCCGTTGGAATTTCTTATTAAAAAAAAAAAAAACTCAATAATTGTTCCAGATTGTGTCCATATTGTACAATTGTCAATAACTTAGTAGGTACAAAAAAAATTGGTGCAAGTGTTAATAATCAGAAGTAGTGACTGCCTTAAACCTTTCCCTCTGAAAAGCAAAGTGAAAAATGGCTATATGCAACCAGCCTAAAACCAGAACAGCATTTGAGTACCGGTAACTCGCAGGCTGTTCAGGTTTTATGCATTTTGCTGCTAATCAGTATCTTAGGGTTGGAAATGAAGCATTTGAAAATTGAATCTAGTAAAAAAAGACTTTAAGCTAGTATGATTTTCTAAGGGACTACAAAATGTCACAATGGGTATCTGAGTGGTAAAGGGTTAAGATTCATCAGTTTGTACCATCTGCTCTGTAGTCCTAATACACATAAATGTTATACAGGCAAACCTTCTTAGGGGCCATGCCGACGATGTGGTGGTATCAGTCGCTGAGCGGAGAGTACCTGTAGTGAACCCAGCCGGCCCCAGTTACGCCGTACTTAGTGATGAGGAACAATTAGTGGAGGATGACCCACCAGCGGTTTCAGGACAGTGTGTGTGGTACGGACAGTGTGGACCAGGATGGAACAATGCCTTACTGGTATGTGGCCAGAGACTTGATAAGATAAAAAAATAAATAAAAAATACTTACATATTAAAGATACTTAATTGCTATCAGAATACTATCCCAGTATCCAGATATTTGAATATTTGATGACATCCTAATAAAAATGTTTGGCTTTTTAAAACCTTCAAATTACAACCAAATCTGTTGGGTCAGACAATTGTTAAGGTCTGTTTATAATCCATTAATTAGAAAGTACTATTTATTAATTCATGTACCATACATGTTTATACAAAATGATGAGATAACTTTGGTACTTAAAAATAGAAAAATGAGGGTCCCCTACCTTGAAAGTACAAAGTTCTTTATACTAATCATGCAAATATTCAAATATTGGATTGAATGAAAATGCAAATATTCGAAATAACGATTTTGGTATTTAATGCCATCCCTTGTAGTAATATTAATTGTTATGCCCCCGGTAGTGTGGCATATAGTGATCACACTGTCCGTCTGTCTGTCCGTCTGAAATTCCGTCACACTTTGCGTTTAGGTTTTGCGTTTATGTTTCGAAAAATGTGGAAAAAGGGGGCATATGTCATCCTACGGTGACAAGCCTTGTTTAATCTAAAAATTAGAATAACAAACTTAAAGCCCCATTAACACTCAAAATCAACGAATATTTCGTAAAATAAAGTTAACCCATACAAAATCAGGGTTCCTTATAACAATAGCCAAAATTTCAACGCTGAATGTGATCTGGTAACATAGATTTAACAAGATACAAAATGCTCTTTTTTGTTTTTGTTTTTGTGGGACAATATATTCAACACATGTTCATGTACCATGTTAGTGTTTGTGTGTCGTATGAAAAGATATCGTTGCGGTAAATTAAAATGAAAATATTGTGCCACAAAAATAAAAACAAGCATTTTGTATCATGTTAAATCTATATTCTCAGACCACATCTGGCATTAAAATTTTTGCTATTGCTATAAGGAACACTGATTGTTTATGGGTAAACTTTCTTTTACGAAATATTTGTTTATTTTGAGTGTTAAAGGGGCTTTAAGGTATGTTTTATTCTGCTTGCAGAACTGTGCTGTCACTAACATCACGCGCACTCCCCAGAAGCTTACAAATGCCACAGCTCTCGATGTAATGAAGAAGACCTGTCCCCTTCTCTACAATGGTAAGTTAAGTCCTCTTTGCTGCATTGATGTGTTTTGTCCTATTTGCTGCAATAGTAAGTTCTGTCCCCTTCTTTAAAATGGTGAGTTACGTCCCCTTTGCTGCATTGATGAGCTTTGTCCCCACTGAAGCGATAGTTAGTTCTGTCCCCCTCTATACGATGGTTCTGTCCCCTTCCCTACAATTGTGAGTTATGTCCCCTTTGCTGCATTGATGAGTTTTGTCCCTGCTGTTGCAATAGTAAGTTCTGTTCCCGTCTCTACAAATTTGGTGTTTCTTTCTCTGCGATGGTAAGTAATGTTCCTGCTGCAATCATGAGTTATGTCCCCTTTTCTACAATGGCGAGGTACATTCCTATGGTTTAAGATGTTTTACTTTGATGCACTTTGCCAGCATTCATTTAAGTACATAGGGTTTTAGTAATCACCACTGAATCTGAAAGACAGTACATGTATTGCTAATTGGCCAAGAAACAAACATAATGCATAAGTTATCTTTATTGAATTTGATATCCAAATAAAATGTCTGTATTTTACAAAAGGGCCTTTAGGATCAGAACATCTTTTTGCATATTTTTTTGTTGTTGTTTAACTGTGATAATTTATTCTCGGTTGTTAAAGGAAAAAAACAGAGTTTTATGTAAGTAATACACTCAATGAGCCCTGTTCTGGAAAGACTGTGCTTAATACATGTGTGTAAAGTGTAATCCCAGATTAGCCTGTGCAGTCCCCACAGTCTAATCAGAGATGATACTTTCCACTTTTATGGATTTTTTTGTTTAACAGAAGTCCCTTGTAAACTCTTATCCAGTTGAGGGGGAAAGTGTCGTCCCTGATAAGCCTGTGCAGACTTCACAGGCTAATGAGTGATGACATTTTGTGTACATGCATGCGTTAAGCCCAGTTTTCCCTGAGCGAGGCTCATACGTTGCTCATATGTTTCCAGGTGTCAACTCCACGTACACATGCTGCAGCCCCGACCAGATTCTCACGATGCAGGCCAGTCTCGGCGTGCCCAACAACCTCCTACAGCGTTGCCCCGCGTGCTACCACAACTTCCTCAATATGATCTGTCAGATGACTTGCAGTCCCAACCACTATCAGTACATCATCGCCAACATGACCGACAAGTGCCCAGACTCCCGTCCGAACTGTGTGGCGGAAGGGGCCATTCCGAGCATCGGCTACTTGCAAACACCGAAGTTTGCCAACGACGTGTACACGTCTTGCAAGGATGTCCAAATGCCGTCGTCCAATGACAAGGCTATGTCAATCCTCTGTGGCAGGCCGGCCAAGGATTGTAACCCATCCCTGTGGCTCGCCTTCATGGGTACCACGGGCAACGGTCAGGCTCCGTTCCCCATCAACTACATTCTTACGGACTCGTATGTTACTCCCAATCAGACCTACCAGCCTCTCAACATGCCTAATGTTCCTTGCAATGAGTCGCTGTCCAACGACTCCTCCGCATGCTCCTGCCAAGACTGTCAACAGAGCTGCGCGGTCCGCCCACCACCTCCAGCAGAGAAGAAACCATGGAAAATCGCTGGAATTGATGCCGTATCGTTCATCATGGGATGCGTATTCACTGCGTTTGTAATCGTGTTCAGTAGCTATGTCGTTTGCTTTGCGATAATCAAAGAGAAAGCACTTGGCAAGAAATCGTATAATTTGGACAGCGTTGAAAACGATTCCTTTTCGAGTCAAGCCAACATGGTGAAGATGTTAGTCTCACCAGCTGACATCGGGACTTTCGAAAAACTTGGCGCCAGGGTGGAAGAAATACTGTGCCACGTGTTTACCGTGTGGGGTACGTTCTGCGCTAGATATTGGCACATAGTGTTGCTGGTGACTGTTATCGTGTTTGGGTCGCTTGCGGGCGGCATTATTCGAATGCAGGTCACCACAGACCCTGTGAAGCTGTGGTCAGCCCCACAGAGTACGGCCAGGACTCAGAAGGACTACTTTGATGCACATTTTGGGTGAGTTTCTTCAACATTGGAGCCTTGTTCTGAGAAAACTGGCCTTAATGCATGTGCGTAAAGTGTCATCTCAGATAAGCCTCTGCAGTCAGCTTAGGCTAATCAGGGACAACACTTTCTTTGTAGACTGGATTTTGGTTTAGAAGAGACTTCCTTTTAAGGAAAAATTCCATATAAACTGCAGACTGCACAGACTAATCTGGGATGATACTTTACGCACCTGTATTAACCCTTTGAGCGCTGGAACCGGATTTTGAAGGCCTTTGCAAACAGTTTGGATCCAGATGAGACGCCACAGAACGTGGCGTCTCATCAGGATCCAAACTGTTTGCTATTCTGATAGTATTTTTTGAAAAAAATTCGAAGAAAATGCTAATTTTAGAAATTTAGCAGACAACATTTTAGCAGACGACAAATTTCCCAGCATGCAAAGGGTTAAGCCTTCCCAGAACTTGGCTTAAGGAATCTATTGGTGTCAACAGTTTTGAATTGTTCGAAAAGATTTTGATGTTACAGATAAATTACATGAATGTATACACTAAAAAATTACTAAACATTTTCACAATTTGTTTTCCATACATTTGTACCTATTTAAGTATAAATAAGTCTCTTAAATCTTGAAATTCCGTTGGAAGTATAAATTGTTAGAAAGTGTTGGACAATTTTATTTTTTCAAATATTTTATGAGATTAAGTGTTGGACAGGCCTTATGTCTCAACCAGTGTCTTAAAACGTTTCATGGAGGAATCAGTTATATCACATATATTTGTTTTAGGCCTTTCTACCGCACACAGCAAGTGATTATCACTCGACCCCACAACCCGGGCAACCAGTCTGTGGTGGTACATCAGAAGCCATACCCCTCCACAGATACCATGCCTTTCTCCTCATTGTTTGATAAAAGTTTCATTGAACAGGTATGGTAGACATGATTGATGGTTAATACAATATTTTCCTGTTACTTTTTTCATTTTTTTGTCATCTTCTTGCATTGTTCAGTATTTTTATTTGAATATTAACTAAACTTTGTGAAGATGTTTTTTAATAATGGTTTATTGTGAGTTTGTTTGAATTGTTTCTGTCATCTTTCTTGCGTTGTCCAACAATTTTGCTCACAATTAAATCTTATTTCATGATATTTTTTCAAAGTTTGTTATTAAATAAACCATCATATGGCACTTGAATTTGTGTGTGAGGGATGGGGGTGGGACAAAGTTATAACAAACATCTCTTGTTTGTAATGGTTGTCAAAAGAAGACCTCTGGACACTTGGTTAACTAAATTCAAACATTTTTGTCATTTTTTGGGGGGAATGACCTTAAAAACTTCCAAATAATTTATGTATCATGATGCAATGAACAAAATAAATCAAAACTAGGACTATTTCGCAGAAGTTTAAAGACACAGATGCAATTATTATTTGCCAGCTCTTTTATATATTAAGCATAAAGCATGAAATATTCGCATCTTTGCAGTTATAAGCATACAGCATGAAATGTTCCCATCTTTGCAGGTATTAGACTTGCAGAATCAGATAGAGAACATCACAGGTCTCTACAATGGCAAGAACGTGACAATGAAGGATATTTGCTTCAAGCCGTTGAGTCCCGACTATGATGAGTGTGCCATTATGAGCATGCTGCAGTACTACCAGAACAACAAGACCAACCTCGATGCCGTGGCCTACGATGATTCCGGATTCTGGGTCGTGGCAGACTACCTGGATCATTTCCTGGCCTGTACTCAGTAAGTTTTAGTTTGAACCTATTTATTGTCCCCTACGGGTTTCACCGGAGGGGACTTATGGTTTGCGCTCTGTCAGTGAGTGAGTGAGTCAGTCAGTCAGTCAGTCAGTCCCTCAGTCAGTCAGTCCGTCAGTCAGTCTGTCTGTCAGTCAGTCAGTCAGTCAGTCTGTCATTCAGTCCGTCAGTCAGTCAGTCTGTCACACTTTTCTGGATTATGCGATAACTTAAAAGGTTCTTCATATTTTTTTTATGAAACTTGAAACATGGATAGATGGCAATATGGACATTATGCACATCATTTCATTTTGTTCCTATGTCAAAAATTCTGGTTGCTATGGCAACAAATATATAAAAAATAAATAAAAAAAAGCTGACAATGGTGGAGCCGGTAGGGGACATATATTGTTTGGCAATAGTCTTGTTTTAACTTATTTATTTTGATTGCATCGAAAGCCTAAGGTTTATTGAAATGCTCTAGACTCGGTTTCCTGGCCTGTACACAGTGAGTTTTCATAATTGCATTTTTAGCCGGATTTTTTTCGAAAAAATCTCGGCTTATAGATTGATGTTGTCGGGCGGGCGGGGGGGNTTGGTACCCTTTTCGCAAGATGCCGCTCATATGACCGAAAGCATTCACAATGCTTCAACCTAATCCTATTGCAGACGTAGACTACAACAACGCCACGGCATTCGTGCTCACGTTCCTCCTGAACAACCACCTGGCGGAGGATCAGAATGCGCAGGCTGAGGCTTGGGAGGCAGAGTTCATCAAGTTCATGAAGAACTTCACCAACCCCAACATGATCCTCTCGTTCTCATCAGAGGTAAGGACTTGGGCCTGTATTCACCAAACAATTCCTAGACTTAAGANAAACAAATCGAAGAAAATGCTAATTATAGAAATTCAGCAGACAACATTTTAGCAGACGACAAAGTTCCCAGCATGCAAAGGGGTATTCACCAAACAATTCTAAGACAAAGGAACAAAGAATAGTCTTAGACTCCATAAAAAATACCTGCAAGTTTGCATATATACAGGATAAAAATGGTGCTTATACCATCATCGTCTTGTTATTAATAAAGAATTATATGTGGTAACTGCTATGCCAGATTTCACTTTCATTTAGAACAGAAGAGTTTGAAGAATATTCTTTATTTTTAGACTTAAGTCTAAGAATAGTTGGTGAATACGGGCCCTGTTTATGCCTATGGCCAAACATTTTGGCCATAGTTGCCCACACTTGATCTTCAGGTATTTTTTGTTTATGTGACTTAGGAGTTTTCACAGAAAATCTATGGGCTTGGCAAAATATTTTGGGCCCGAAGGCTCTTGGGCTCCTACTTATTCATATCCTTCCTGTTAATGTTCTATAGTGAAAAACACACACAGAAAATTTCATTTAAATTAACTCAGCATTTTTCACTTTTTTCACAACTTGTGACATTGGATCATTTATTAGTTTTCTTAACATTTTATATCCAGCGACAAGTTAAATGTAACTGACACCTTCATACATAGATATTTGTTTCAAAAACTTTAGACCAAGAGTTAACAATATTAAAAATATTGCTTACACTTATTTCATTCATTAAATTGTTATACAATATACTTTAACCAAACACTGTTGTTTTTTTAGACCATCAACTACAAATTGTATACAAAATCATATTTTTCCTTAACTTTCGTTACAGCGTTCCATCCAAGATGAATTGACACGTGAAAGTAACTCTGATATCTGGACTATTGCCCTCAGCTATATTATCATGTTTGGCTACATCACCATTGCTCTTGGGCAGTATCATAGCTGCAACACTATCCTGGTGAGTCAGTGTTTTTTTCATTCAAATTTGGGGCTGTTCAAGGGACCCATTTCAAGTTGGAATACAAATTATTTGCCAAATGGGATAAAAAAATTCCCAATTGGAACGTTGTTGGATTTTTTAAAAATTAAGCTCAACATTGAATTCATCGCCGATCCCTCTATAGTTAAACCTTAATAAATATAATACTGTACACACTGTTCTTCTCAATTTTAAAGTATTTGTTAGCAAAAAAACAGTCCCACTTTTAGTCAAAACGACATGATTTTTCCCAGTCCAAAGAGTAAAAAAAAACACTGCGAGTTGATACTATAGTGCATCTTAGAGCTGAATTAGAAATAACTTTTGCAGTATTTATAGCTTTGAATTATGCAGTACCATTTGGGTCAAAAGTAGCTACATACACAACATCTAATCAAAGATATTCCTACATGTACACAAAATTATGCCAACAGGCACACTTTTGTGCCTACAGTTTATAATTTTGTGCCTTCAGGCATAAATTTATGCCTTTGGGCATATATTTGATAGTTCTTAAAAACCCAAAGGAAAAAAGGAGTCCATTGTCTATTAAGTAATTGCATTCTGTCTACTATTAACTCATAATTAACACAAAAGTTCATTATTGAAAAAAAAGGTCTCAAAATAGTGTGTAATTTAATTGTTAGTTTAATTTAAAATATAAAAATGAAAGCAAATTCTTACTCTTTTAAATGTTATTAAGGTAATAAATGTACCTTATAAAGCTAAAATGTAATTCAAATTTCCGTACTTCATTCACAGATTGACTCCAAGATTCTGCTGGGTATAACGGGTGTGGTGATCGTGTTGCTATCTGTGGCAGCCTCCGTTGGTTTCTATAGTTACCTGGGTGTTCCAATGACCTTGATCATCATAGAGGTCGTGCCATTCCTGGTGTTAGCAGTCGGAGTTGACAACATTTTCATCCTTGTCCAGAAGTATCAGGTATTGAAAACTGATAGAATTAGCCTCGGTCTGGGAAAACCGGGCGTAATGCATGTGTATAAAGTGGCGCCCAAGATTAGCCTGTGCAGTTCGCACTGGCTAACCCTTTGAGCGCTGGAACTGGATTTTGAATGCCTTTGCAAACAGTTTGGATCCAGATGAGATGCCACAGAACTTGGCGTCTCATCAGGATCCAAACTGTTTGCTATTCTGATAGTATTCTCTGAAAAAAAAACGAAGAAAATGCTAATTTTAGAAATTTAGCAGACAACATTTTAGCAGACGACAAATTTCCCAGCATGCAAGAGGTTAAAATCAGAGATGACACTGTCTGTTTTTATGGTATTTTTCCTTGAAAAAATTTCTCTTCTAATTAAAATTCCAGTTTAAGCAGAAAGTGTCGTCCCTGATAACTTTTCATGCATGCATTAAGCCCAGTTTTCCTAGAACAAGGCTTAAATGATCACACAAGTAAAATAACGAAATTAAGGTTTAGCAAGCTGATATCTTGAGGTTGTAATAAACCATTAAATATTTGGGTTGACATGTGAGAAGACCGGATGGTAGCACAAAATGCTGTGAACATGTTATTATTTGCTTTAGGACATCTTTTTATGTCCACCAGTATATACTGGGGGACATATTTTTTTTGCCCTGTCTGTCTGTCTGTTGGTCTGTCTGTTTGCGCCAACTTTAACATTGGCCATAACTTTTGCAATATTGAAGATAGCAACTTGATATTTGGCATGCATGTGTATCTCATGGAGCTGCACATTTTGAGTGGTGAAAGGTCAAGGTCAAGGTCATCCTTCAAGGTCAAAGNCAGATCAAATTTTTTACTTGAAATCCAGTTATTTTTATGTCATACCTAATCTAAGCACATTTTTGGGGTTGATCATGAATAAATAATTTGATTGGATGCATCAATTTTGAGTAGATGCAATGGATTCAAGGCCAGCTAAAGAGTTTCAGAATATTGAAATATTAAGAAATTTTGTTGAGTCCTTAATATCCTTATGAATACTCGCCCTGTAATGTTTGATGTTCCCAATTTCTAGCGTGAACCTCGGTTGCCGGGGGAGACGTTGGAACAACAGATTGGTAGAACCCTGGGAGCTGTGGGACCCAGCATGCTGCTTACCTCAATCTCAGAATCCATCGCCTTCTTTCTAGGTAGGATTTACAGCAAAAAGCATTTTTACAGCAAAAAAAAGTAGCGTCTCTTTAAAATTTAGCCTCATTCTGGAAAAACGGGTCTTTATACATGTGCATCAAGTGTCGTCCCAGATTTACCTTTGCAGTCTGCACAGGCTAATCATGGACGACAATGTCCGCTTTAATGGTATTTTTTGTTTGTTAAAGAAGTCTCTTTTTAGCAAAAATCCACTTTAGGCGGAAAGTGTTGTCCCTGATTAGCTTGTGCAGACTGCACAGGCTAATCTGTGACGACACTTTACGCGCATGCATTAAACCTCATTTTCCCAGAGCGAAGGTCATTTGAAATAATGACCAGTAATTTAGCAGATTTCCACTTTGGTAATGGAAATTGTTGTAACCAATACTGCATGAACTTAACACATTTACTTACAAACTAATTTTACCATTTATTGATGGCACTTATCAAATTTATGTTACCAAGTTATACATTATTTTACCTTTTATTTCAGGCACTTAGCCAACTCCTCTTACCATTCAACATAAATAATTCATTTATTCTGGCCGCTTATATGATTTATGTCATCAAGTCTAGCATAATTTCCAGTCATTTCAGACTGGAAGCCGAATTATTAATCAAGTTAGACATTCATGTTGGTTGTTTTAAATGCACAAATATAAATATATAAAACTTCAGCTGCAGTACTACAAGAGAAATTTATCTCTAGCTTTAAGTCCTTCATTTGTGAACAGTGACCAATTTCCAAACACTAGAAACATCATGCAAAACATGCATTTAACACAAACGAAACAATAAAACAATGTATTGATTAAATTACTTCCACTGATTTCAGGTGCTATGACTGACATGCCAGCTGTGCGTGAGTTTGCCCTGTACGCTGCCATGGCCGTCCTGTTTGACTTCATACTGCAGATCACATGCTTTGTCAGCTTGATGACATTGGATGCAAGGCGGCAGGAGGTAGGTGATTTGTGGTACTTGTCAGGGCTTCATTAACCTTTTGACTTAATTTTTTTGGGGAAAAAACTTTTTTTGGTACTTATTAGGCAGATTTGTGTATCATGAGATTAAAAACCTTGGCTTAAGATTGGATGTTTGGAAAACGTTTTATTTGAACAAATTGTTCAAGAGGAGTGTCAACTTTTAAAGGAAAAAAAAAAGAAGAAGAAGCCCTAATAAATATTTGATCGCTGTGGCCTTGTGGATATGGTGTCCGCCTAGCGATAGGGAGGTCATGGGTTCGAACCCCACTGGGAGCGTTCCTTTGAGCTCCCCCAAAGACACCAAGTACTGGTTATGGACCCAGGAAAAGGACTCAAACAAATAAATATTCTACTTCAATTGCAAAGTCTGTTTTTGAACAAGTAATTGAGTGGAACTGTTTCCCTCTAATTTGCAGCTGCATGAAATTGAAGAGAAAAAACTAGGATCTGAAGAATGTAAAGAGCCAGCTTTTTGACAATTCCATAAAATGATTTATAGAAATTGCGACACAATTTTTCAGGGTAACCGGTTTGCAACCCAATTTTTCAGGGTAACCCATTCTAGCCCTTTGAAGGCTGGAACCGGATTTTGAAGGCCTTTGCAAACAGTTTGGATCCAGATGAGACGCCACAGAACGTGGCGTCTCATCAGGATCCAAACTGTTTGCTATTCTGATAGTATTCTTTGAAAAAAAATCGAAGAAAATGCTAATTTTAGAAATTCAGCAGACGACATTTTAGCAGAAGACAAATTTCCCAGCATGCAAAGGGCTAGACTCAATTTTTCAGAGTAACCGGTTTGACATTTGCTGCTGTGTGAAACTGGCCAAAGAGGAGAAGAAGAGTTCTGAAGGCTACCTGTACTGGCTGGTGAACAACTACTACTCACATGGTCTGCTGTGCTCCTGGGTCAGACCCATCGTGGTATGTAACAAGCCTCGTTGTGGGAAAACCGGGCTTAATGCATTTCAATCATAAGTGCAATTTCTTGTAAGATCGTATATAAGACTGGGCCCTGGATTTCAAGAACTGGTGTAATTTGAAGCCTGGAAAGAGGTTTTGATCCAAATTCTTGAAAACTGGGCTTAATTCGTGTGCATGAAGTTTCGTCCCAGATTAGCATGTGCTGTCTGCACATGCTAATGAGGGACGACACTTTCTGCTCTTAAGGAATTTTTTGTTTAAAAAAAGTCTCTTTTAAAGCGAAAATCCAGTCTAGGCGAAAGTGTCATCCTGCTTGTGCCTGATCTGGGATGACACTTTGTACATGCATTAAGCCAAGTTTTCCCAGAACTCTGCTTAAATGATCTTTGAGGCTTTAAAATAACACCAGTTCTTAAAATCCAGGACCAAGTCTTATCTAAGATCTTACACAAATGCTTCTTATGATTGAAATGTTTAGCTCATGCCAAAAAAACAATTGTGATCAATATGCTATTACATAAAGGAAACGAGAAAGATTGAAAGTAAACTAATTATCATTTAGGTTGATGCTTTACAAGTGATTTTGTTCAAAAGTTGTATAATAACTCAAGGTATATTTTAAATTTATAGTACGACAATGAGAAGCTCTTTGTAAGGTGCCAGTCTGCCAGGCATATTGTTTTTTTCTACCAGCCTATAAAACTGTTAATATGTTCTGATTTCAGATTGTGGTGTTTGTGGGCTGGTTTATGGCCAGTATAGCGTTTGCGTGTCACCTGACCACCGGCCTAGACCAGGCCCTCTCCATGCCTACAGTGAGTACTGGCACCCGTAGTCACATAGCACCGTAAAGCTCTGCCTAGTCGCATAGCTTTACATTTTTACCTAGGGTACGTGATCATACAGCAGATATCAGAGAATATCTGGTGTGTGCTGAATACAGATAAGTTTATTTTGCAATGCTTCCAAACCCTGAACCACAAAACCATGTCGCTGTGCAGTCCGCACAGGCTTATGTGGGACAAACGCTTGTCACTGGATTTTTGCTAAGAAGAGACTTCCTTTAAACCAAAAAATAGAATGAAAGTGGAAAGTGTCGTACCTGATTAGCCTGTATGGACTGTAAAGGCTAAACTGGGACAAAACTTAACGTACCTGCATTAAGCTCTGTTTTCCTAGAGCGGGGCTCGTATAACTTTGCAGTATACCTGTTCCAGTTAGTGAACTGAAATGACTGTTTCAGAAGAACTTTTGAGTAAAATTTGCCAAACCCATTGTTTTGCAGGACTCGTATGTACTGCAATACTTTGGTAACATCTCCAAGTACCTGTCGGTGGGGGCCCCCATCTACTTTGTGATCCCCGCAGGCTACAACTACACCAACAAGGCGGCCCAGGACGCGATATGCGGAAGTAAGGGCTGTGAGCAGGACTCCCTGATTGGTCAGGTCTTCTTCTCTTCACAGCTTGCTAACTAGTAAGTCAATATTTTACCTGAGCTACTGGAAAATAAAAAGTCGTATAATTTTGCCATTCATTTTGCTGTTATTGTGCAATAGATTTAATTTCCCCCCTTTATCCTATTAACTGATAACAATTAATGTTAGCTTTATATGATCTTTATTTTTAGCTGTATGTTTATTTCATTTTTATTTTTCGAAGCTATATATTTCAATAAGATTTCATACCAATTGATTAGGTGTATGCAATAAACAAAACATAAACAAGACACCGGTTTAACTGGATACCCACAATTTTTTTGTTGCTTTTTTGTCATACTTTTACTCTTTATACTCTTGTTATTTATTGACAAAGCATATTTGGGTAAATGAAGAATACATAGTTGGTGCTAGGATGGTGAAAGTTTATTTGGTGAGACCCAGAAAAAGAAAATGGAGCTTTAGTGATAAACTGAAAAAAAGATGATTGTTTTTGTTTATCATCGGCATGAGACAGTTCAGTGCTTACCTAGCGTATTTCAATTGGGCAACTGATCAGATAATAATCGCTGTACAGCATATAAGCCTTAGCGCCTCATTCCTAACTGACCACTAGAGTAGTCCATTTCATTGGAAGGATTGTAAATCCCCTAAGTTTTAAATTATATTAAAATCTGCATTATTTTACAGCACGACAATAGCACAGCCCGCCTCCTCCTGGATAGACGACTACTTTGACTGGGTCAGCTCCACAGGTAGCCCCCCCTGCTGCCGTATCAACGACCAGACTGGGGCATTCTGTCCCTCCACGTCCAACGAATCCTGCCACAACTGTCCCTTCCAGCCCTTCATTGGGGGTCGGCCAAACTCACATGACTTCATCACGTACCTCCCCATGTTCCTCAAGGATAATCCGGGTCTTAAGTGTGCTAAAGGGTGAGTGAGGAATACCTTTCTGATGAAATAATTCTAATAGTAACCATTTAAAAGTACTGAGACGAAGCAGTATTCAAAAATGCTAAACTTCTTAATCTTCAAGGACAATCCCGGTGCTAAAGGGTAAGGAATGCCTTAAGTTTAAACCTATTTATTTTTGCATTAAAAGCCTATGGCTCATTGAAACACTCTTGAGTCTGTTTTCTGGGTAGAACCAGTACTTGGTGTCTTTAGTGGAGAGCTAAAGAACGCTCACTCAGTGGAGATCGAACCTTTCTGCCGAAATTGTTATTATGGTTACCATTTTAAAGAAATGAGATATTCAAATATACTAAACTTCATACACTTGCAGTTGTATCCTTTACTTAAAAAGAAAAAGAAAAAAATAATAAACATTTATATCTAGCGTTTCTGCGATGCAGCTTTTTGTTTCTGGAACAAAATACAGACCTGCTGTCCATACCTTAATATATATGGAAGTTTCAGAACAGGATAGACAATTATGAAAATTATATCTCTGAGCCAAACACCTCTGTGATTAAATCCCTTTAACCCCTTGAGCGCTGGAACCGGATTTTGAAGGCCTTTGCAAACAGTTTGGATCCAGATGAGACGACACAGAACGTGGCGTCTCATCAGGATCCAAACTGTTTGCTATTCTGATAGTATTCTTTGAAAAAGAATCAAAGAAAATGCTAATTTTAGAAATTTAGCAGACAACATTTTAGCAGACGACAAATTTCCCAGCATGCAAAGGGTTAAGAGAGTCATATGTGTGAAGTTGCCTTTCTTTCTTCAGGGGCCATGCTGCCTATGGTGCTGGGGTAAACCTGGT
This sequence comes from Dreissena rostriformis, assembly GCA_007657795.1. Classification (NCBI taxonomy): domain Eukaryota; kingdom Metazoa; phylum Mollusca; class Bivalvia; order Myida; family Dreissenidae; genus Dreissena; species Dreissena rostriformis. The sequence continues at coordinate 57,778 of VMBQ01000437.1, forward strand.
CAATAATAACACACAGGTGGGAGGTGAGTTGAAATGCATCTGTTCTTGTACTCTTCATAGATTGGTCTTGAACAGCCCAAACTGGGACGATATTTAATTCATATGCATTAAGACTGGTTTTCCCAGGGTACAGTTCAAATAGGTTTGCTTAATTATACCCCCATTACGGGTAATGGGGGCTATATAGGAGTCACTTTGTCGGTCGGTCGGTCTGTCTGTCCCGAAAGTTACCTTGTCCGGGCCATAACTATGTCGTCCATTGAGGGATTTCAAAATCGTTTGGCACATTTGTTCACCATCATTAGACCGTGTGTCATTCGAAAGAATTATGTCGATATCCTCAAGGTCAAGGTCACACTTTGAGTTCACACGTCAAAAATGGCCATAAATGAGCTTGTCCGGGCTGTATATATGTCGTTCAATGTGAGAGGTCAATCGTCAAAAATGGCCATAAATGAGCTTGTCTGGGCTGTATCTATGTCGTTCAATGTGAGATTTCAAAATCATTTGGCACATTTGTTCACCATCATTAGACGGTGTGTCGCGCGAAAGAATTATGTCGATATCTCCAAGGTCAAGGTCACACTTTGAGGTCAAAGGTCAAAAATGGCCATAAATGATAATGGCATAATAATTCTTAAAAATCACCATAAATTAGCTTCTCTTATTTTGTGAAAAAATATTCTGTGTCAATGTAGCGTACGGGGGTATACGTCACTTCTGTGACAAAGTTCTAGTTAAGTCTTGTCTTGATAGCAAATTGTCCTTTTCTGAAAATAAGAATAAATCTTAACTTCCTGATTGAGTAACCGTAATGTTGCCTTGAGAAACTGGGTAGTAAATATTCACAAATATTACAAGGGGAGTCTTGGTGTTAAGCTCTTTATGAATGAATAGAAGTTTTAACTAAAGGTTAAATGGACACTGCCCTTGATTCAATTTAAAAACTTATTTATTTGTTATGGAAATAAAATGAACAACACTCAACTTAAAAACACACTATTTAATTCACTGTATATACAATAATTTAGCTGTTGTTTTCTTCATGCCACCAGCCACATACTTCATGACATACCACACTCCGATGCATGATTCGGGAGACTACATAAAGGGGCTGACAGAGGCCAGACAGATAGCCAAGAACATCTCTGCAGCCATGGGCATTGAAGATCCCAGTCAGGAAGTGTTTGCTTACAGGTAGGCCTAACCTAAGCCCTAATACTGTATTCAACAACTCCCTTTTAACCTTTTGTGCTTTTAAGCCGCTATTATAAAAGTCTGAACATGAAAACTATTACAATAAGCCTTGCTCTGGGAAAATGGTGCTTAATGCATGTGCGTAAAGGGTTGTCCCAAATTAGCCTGTCCAGTTCACACAGGCTAATCAGGGACGAAACTTTCCGCCAAGACTGGAGTTTTATTTAGAAGGTACTAAATTTAACCTAAAATTCCATAAAAGTGGAAAGTGTCGTCCCTAATTAGCCTGTGCATTCCGCTAACCACAGGCTAATCTGGGACGACACTTTACGCACATTCATTAAGCCTCGTTTACCCAGAGCAAGGCTAATATTTTTCACCAACAGGATGAATCCATACTACATTGGCTATTTCTTTTTACAGCATCTTCTACGTCTTCTACGAACAGTACCTGACCATAGTACGGTTAACCATACAGAACATCGCCATCTGTATGGTTGCCATATTCATAGTGACCTTCATTCTGCTGGGCTTCGACTACGCCACGGCGGCCATTGTGTGCCTCACCATAATCATGATAGTTGTCGACATCATGGGTATGATGTACCTCTGGGATATCAACCTCAATGCATTAACTCTTGTGAATCTTGTCATGGTCAGTGAATTTTATGACTTAGTTTCTTTAACTCTTTGCATGCTGGGAAATTTGTCGTCTGCTAAAATGTTGTCTGCTGATTTTCTAAAATTAGCATTTTCTTCGAATTTTTTTCTAAGACCACTATCAGAATAGCAAACAGTTTGGATCCTGATGAGACGCCACGTTCTGTGGCGTCTCATCTGGATCCAAACTGTTTGCAAAGGCCTTCAAAATCCGGTTCCAGCGCTCAAAGGGTTAATCTCTTTTAGAATTTTATATGCTTGTTGTCAGTTAAGTGATTTTTTCTTTATATATCTCACCCTGTTCATAGGACCTTATCCAAATTGCAATAACAATGACAAATGTACCAGTTAACATTCATACATGTCAATATTTTTATTTTAAATAAATGATGAAAATAAGGGACTTAAATCAATTCTTTAAAATGTATTTTTATATTGTTTGTGTGACCACACACACCTATTGATGAGGATAATAAAATATATTGAACCGAAAAAATAATAAAAAAATAATGAAAATTCTTCTTAAATATCTACCAATATTTCCCAACACAAAATTTGTCATTTGATGGGCCCCTGACTCATTCCCATAGCAGCAATAACCTTGCTATTTAACCATAGAAACAAACTTCAAGTGTTGAATTGTAGGAATTAAACCTGAATTAAAACTTACTACTTACTATATAAAAAATGTTATTAAAAATATCTTCTGAGATTTTTTTCATGCACAAATTGTGAGGAAACGTTTTTCTATGACTTTTCCAACCAAAGATTGCATTAAAGCAAACATGTTCTTTTTTCAGGCCATTGGCATATCTGTGGAGTTCTGTTCTCACATTGCAAGAGCGTTTGCCATAAGTATAGAACATAGCAAGGTGGAAAGAGCGAAGGACGCCTTGGCCCATATGGGCAGCTCTGTAAGTATCTGAGCATTGATCCATATGAGCAGTGCTTGTGGAAAACCAGGTTTTATTCATGTTTGTTAACCCTTTGCATGCTGGAAAATTTGTCGTCTGCTAAAATGTCGTCTGCTGAATTTCTAAAACTAGCATTTTCTTCGAATTTTTTCAAAGAATACTATCAGAAAAGCAAACAGTTTGGATCCTGATGAGACGCCACGTTCTGTGGCGTCTCATCTGGATCCAAACTGTTTGCAAAGGCCTTTAAAATTCGGTTCCAGCGCTCAAAGGGTTAAGTGTCATCCCAGATTAGCCTGTGCAGTTCGCACAGTCTAATCAGGGATGACACTTTCCGCTTTAAGATCCCAGCGCCTGGTTCAAATGTATTATATCTGAAACAGGCACATTCAGACAACTTACTATCAGCCTTTTATTTGTATTTGTTCAGAACTACTATTCATTCTATCCAATGTTTATGGAAATGTCACATTTTGAAAAGAAAGGAGCATAACATTCAGAATCGATCGTTTTTGGTGAAAAATAAGTGTGTGGCAGATACATGTGAACTAGAACAGTTGTATCTGATATATAAAAATATAGATTTTCTCTCTACCCTCAGTTTACTAAGAAATGCAATTTGTCTAGTAGTTTATTTAAAGCCTAGGCTTATTGAAATACTATTGAATCCGTTTCCTGGGTAGAACCAGTACTAGGTGTGTTTGGGGGAAAATGCTACCAAAGTGGTTATCAAACCCATGACTCCCAGTAAGCAACACACTGTTATTTACAGAGTTCTTATTTATGGTTTTCAGGTTCTAAGTGGTATAACGCTCACAAAACTTGGTGGGATTATCGTGCTGGCGTTCGCCAAGTCCCAGCTGTTCCAGGTGTTCTACTTCCGTATGTACCTGGGCATGGTTGTGTTCGGGGCCTCCCACGGGCTTGTATTCCTGCCTGTGCTGCTCAGCTATATAGGTAAGCGATTTTAATATAAAATGTTCATATGAGTCATGTTCGGTAAAACGATGCTTAAAGCATTTGCCTAAAGTTCTGCTCAGCTATATAGGTAAGGGATTGGATAATTGACTATGAGTTGCGCTGTGGGAAATATTGGGTTAATGTATGTGCGTAAAGTATTGTCCCAGATAAGCCTGTGCAGTCCGCACAGGCTAATCAGAGACGACATTTTTTGCTTTCCACTTTTATGGAATTTTTATGTGTAATCATATTTTCTTAAAAAAAATCCAGTCTATGAAGAAAATGTCTGGAAAATGTAGAACTATGTTATTAACACAAGTAATTTGCAAATTATCGATGAAAAGCGCCACACACGTTTGATTTTTTTAATTGAAGATAACCTATAAAGGAACGAATAGTTGTAACATTTTTTTTGTCAGAAGTGTTATTTCGTGTTTGAATATAATGCATACATTCTTTACAGTATCTATGGCAATTTTTTTGAAAACATAAAAAACTTTGAAAAAAATTAAGCTAAAACCAGTTACTGGTACTCATTCTGTATTGATTTTTTTGCTTATGTTATAAAATGCAATTCTTTCATTTTCTTTTTTTTATTTACCAATTCTGTATTGATTTTTTTGCTTATGTTATAAAATGCAATTCTTTCATTTTCTTTATATATTTCAGGCCCAAGTATAAATAAGCAGAAACTCTACCAACATCAGCAGAGCCTAGACGGTGAGGGAAAAATGCTCCCCAAACAAAATGGTACAGCCGGAACACATACCAGCGATCATTTCGGGCGCATTGATGCACCACCCAATTACAGCAATTTGTAGAGCACCTGCATAGTGTGGATAGACACGGACTTGTGCTTACATGACAGCTTGTGAGAGATCATTGACTGAACACGACTTCTCGTGACTTCATTGTGTGCGTTATGCAAGAAGAGATGATAATTTTCAATAGCCATGCTCAATTATTGCTATGGTTGAAAGGTTGCCTATTCATTTCTTAATAGGAGTTATTTATTAGGGTGAACAGTTTGGATAGTGCTCCAGTGACTAAAGGTTGATGTTTGTTTGCAATACCTACAAGAGGCTTAATACTAGTGATTATGAAGTCAAAATGGGACAGTGTGTCAGCCCACACGTCCTTATGGACTGCATGAAACCAGCTGTGAGATTAAAAGTGCTAGGAAAATTCCATATGGCTTCTTTCCTACCTAATTAGTTTTCCCCTTCAGCACATTGAGGGCATTTTTGTATCAATGTTTAGTTTTTTTTCTTGCTAAACGCTTCAACTTAGAATAATTATGAATAAATGTGTGTTCTAAATAATTCTGATCTTGGTGACAGTCAGACATTTTTAAATGATCGTCATTCAAATGCTTGTCTATTACTGGTGTTTGTGATAAAAGACTAGTGGCTATGGTCATTTATCCTAAACAGTTGACATTGACTTGTAGCAAATGAAATTGACAATAAGCAGTGGACATTGAGAGGTTGCAGTGATCATTGACCTTCAACTTTGGTCATAATTTGTGAACAGTTACCCTAGATGTTGAAGAGTGTTCGGTGACGTTTAGTTACAATATTAACTGTAAATGCTTGTGAGAAACCTTGACCACAGACCTCAAGAAATAACATTTAACCTTAACGTGTTGTCATTGACAGTGTGTGATACAGTCTCGAAGGTATTGGATGGTAATTTTGACGTGAAAGTACCATTAAAAGAATGTTATTGAATGAAGCCCGTCTTGTATGGAATCTTCTTAAAAATATGATGAAGAACTTTTTGAAAACCTGACTGTGATATCCGTTATTAACGGTTCTTAAATGGTCATGGGATCAAATAATATTTACCTTCATAATTGTGTAAGAATTGTTTTAATGTTCTAATTGATATAAATGCTCACATTTGTGTGAATGAGATGTAATAACAGGCTGCAAACATTTATTGGATCCAAGTGTTCATATTTTGAATATAAATTTAAAAATATAATTTTTCGCATTTATTCAACATGTGCTTTGCCCTTTTGTTTTTTTTTAAATATGTTTTTGACATCAATGTGTTCATGAATGTAAATTTACATTCATAATGTAGATGTAAACCCATTCAAATCACGTGCTGTAGTAATATTTATTTGTTACGTTTGGTTTAACTAGCAAACATAAACGGGACACTTCTGAGATCGAGAAACATAACATATGCACTTCATTTGTTTCCACTTTTTACATATACTTTTGTCTATTAACTGGTTTCATGAATTTTATTTTTCAAAAACGGTATTAAAGAGGGATAAACTTCAATTAATTTAACTCAATACCTTTTCAGAAATTATCATATTCTTTGTAATAGAATTGTTATATATGGCGTGTTCTGAGAAAACTGGGCAAAATGCTTGTGCGTAAATTGTCATCCCAGATTAGCCTGTTGCACAGGCTAATCTGGGATGACACTTTACGCACAAGCATTTTGCCCAGTTTTCTCAGAACACGCCATATATGTCAATGCATGCATAAAGGTCATTTTTGTGTTCATGTTTTCAAGTTATGCCTTTTGCATAGTTTTTTTTTTGTTATTACCGTCGAAGACTTGTTAAGATGATATTATTAATGCTTGTTTAATGGAACTGATTCTTGGTTAACTCACTACTACCATGGATGCCAATATTGTCAGATGGGGAGGACAGTTTGATAAACAAGGGAAATGTTAAAGTTCTTCCAGTTTGCATAACAGTGTTCGATCAAATGTGTTTCTTCATTGTGGAATCAGGTCAGGCATCTTTGCTTTACCATGCTATTCTTTTCAAAACTGTCAAATATTATTTCATTGATAACAAGTTTTTGTTTCATTTTTTAATTGGTAAACAATTTTAACATACTTCTTACATGACATTGACTGAATACTAAAATTCACATGGATTACAAAATATTTGGACTGGTAAACAGATATATGTTAGTCGCAACATTAATTATATCTTTGCTTTTTTATTCACCATATTGGTGGTACGATTTGTTATGTAAACGTATTATATTATTTAAGACAATTCCAACCATATCTGCCTCATCATTATTTCTTGTACGTCTCATTTTGTTTTGTAACATATTCATTCTATGCTCACTTCCTATGTATGCATGAATTTGATTCAAATTATTTGTTTTATGCAAGATATATTTATACACCGAATGAATGATTGTTATGTTTTATAGCCATGCATTTAAACGTTAATTTTGCGTTTCATATTATTCATGATATCTATTTTTTCACGAAATTTTGTTAATAATTTGTAATTGAAACCATCGTGCCACGTAATAAATAATCAATCGAGCAAGCAAATTTGTTGAATTAATATCCCCCGCCAACTTAATTTTGTTTATGGATCACATGAACATGTATTCATATGTCTAGGCGAACATATATTTGTACCTGTAGTATAATCCCATACTGCCCGCCGGTACACCCTAGTATGCTACCTGTTATATCTGTCCGTGTGATCTATCAACACCCCATCTCACCCATCGACTGTCACCTACTGGTCTACCCTGCCAGCACAGAGCCAATTTAATTTCATGCTGGTTAGCCCAGTGGCTTCTGATGTGGCTTACATGTAACTGTGTGTAATACATGAACAATGCAAAATACTGTGTACTGTGTTTCGGCGTATTTTTTTTTGTATTTAGGAGTTTAGATACAGGTCCTTTCCGCCTCTTCACGAGTTCAATGGTATAGACCTGCCCCTGTGACCTTTCAGGAGGAAATATTTAATTTTAAGCCAAATTAGGTCAAATTTACCCCGGCTACCCGGGTATTCGCCAAAGAGATAATTTAGATCCAAATAGACCAGCACACGATGGCCAATGATACCTTAATGTGCGCTGTTAGACAATTAGAAGACAATTCATGCCTGGTTGTCCTTAAAAGGACATTAGCTGGATTAGCAGAGCCGCCCGCAGAAGTTCCTCTATCCGACAAGTCTTTAAGAAAGTCCTCTGCGGGTGACTCTTGCCCCATTCGCGACGCGCACGCTCCAGCAGCTGACCGAGAGGCGTAGTTGTCTAACCTAGGTTTTGACCTTTATTAACCTTTAATCAACAGCCAATACAATGTATGAGACATTTTCGCCAGAAGACACGGATGAATAAAATTCTACTGTTGCATTGTCCAAATTGACAATTATTATATGTGTCGTGTTCTGAGAAAACTGGGCATAATGCATGTGCGTAAAGTGTCATCCCAGATTAGCCTGTGCAGTCCGCACAGGCTAATAAGGGACGACACTTTCAAACTAAACTGGATTTTCGCTAAGAAGAGACTTCATTTAAACGAAAAATTCCATAAAAGCGGAAATTGTCGTCCCTGATAAGCACGTGCGAACTGCACAGGCTAATCTGGGATGACAATTTACGCACAAGCATTATGTCCAGTTTTCTCAGAACACGACACATATAAGTATGCAGCTGTGCGTTTTGCAACGATGCTAGCCGAATGGTGTGCGTTTACCAATCGTAGCTCATTTGGAAATAATGAGCATTTACAATTGTAGCACATTCAACTTTTCAAATCAATAGATTGTGTGCGTGTTCCTTTATAAAAGCCAGTTCATGTATATATAAAAGCTATGTTCTTACATATAACAATTATTTCTATATTGAATAGTGCACTTATATTAATTATTTAATGTTATTATTGATATCCCCTGATGTTCTCTAACCTGATATACACGTACTTACGAAAAGTAATGTTAAAATAGTTTTATATCGACATAACAAACATGTTAAACTATAAGGTCAAGCATAAGCCAGCGTACCAGCACAAATACTTTGAACTTTCTTTAAACGTAACACATTCATTTCATCCGGCGGGTATCAAGGTCAGTGCGTTGTTAGTCTGTCTGGAAAGCCTTCTTAAAAGCCATAATAGACTACCGACATTTGTCCGTTTGCAATTCATAACACAGTCTGACTTCAAATTTCCATAGAAAAGTATCGTGGTTAGATTTTTCATTTAAAATGCAATGAGATATAAAATGTGTGATTCGAATGTTAGAAAAGCCTTGCAATCAACGTTGGTCCACCATATAGGGATTATGTATATACAATTTCATAGAATTCATATCATAAGTGGCTGAGATCTCGCGTGGAAACGAAAAGTGTGAGTATCGGAAGGGCTGAAGGGCGGACGGAAGGACGGAAGGACGCACATCCAGTAAAAGAATATCGATGATCGGGGAAATTTTATTCAGACTCACGCAAACTAAATTTCATCAAAATAAGAATTCGGACGGACGGACGAACAAAGCGGCGACTATATGCGTTCGTGTAGTATAAAAAACATTACAAAGTCATTTCTTATTTATAATGACACAATATTGATGAGATAATTATATCCATTATAAGATGTCGTCATTATCTATAATTTTGTGACGTATATATGGGTGCAATTTTAAGCAATTACAATTAAATTTAAATTTTCATAAACAATATAAACATTCTTGCATAAAAATATTAAATAATGGTTAAAAATGTACTAGTTTACTTAATTTAGAAAAAAAGAAAGTTACTATGAAGAAATCGTATTGTTTTATCTACCAAACAAACGTAAGTACATATTGTCAAATGGTAGTCCCAAACAAATGGGTCTATACTAAAACAAGCTTTGTGGGAATATTTGTACTTACTTTATAGCAATTTTTTTAACGATCACGAACACAACTGTAAAAGTTCTAGCGATATCTACTCAAAAGTTAAAGAGGAGTTGAAAACACAAAATGTTGGGATTATATAATACTCTAAAGTTGACGAACAATCAAGTTGCCACGATTCTACCAAAACTTGTTGCATCCCGAATTCTGTTGTATACGATCATCAACACATTAAGGTCATTCAACTGTGAAAGTTTGAGCGATATTCACAAAGAAGTTAAAGAGGAGGTAAAACATAAAGGTTTGGGACTCTGTCGAAATTGTCGAAGCCAACATTTATTTCTGTACGAGCATCTACAGATGCTTGGGGGCCCGAAGTGATAATCGGCCCTGGAGTGAATAATCGCCCTCAGGCCCACGGCCTTCGGGGCGATTATTCACTTCAGGGCCGATTATCACTTCTGGCCCGCAGCCAACGAGGTATTAATCTCTGAGTTGAAAATCACAACCTTATTGCGACTATAAATTCTATGTTGGAAAAAGCAGACAAAGGGCCATTATTCTGCACCAAATCATCGTAGCCCAACATCCATTATCGACACAGTACGGTTATTCAGCTGTGAAAACTAGAGCGAGATCCACCCAGAAGTTAAAGGAGAGTTCAAAACACAAGCTCGGGACGAACGGACGAACGGAGGAACGTACGTAACAACGGACGAACAAGTGCAATACTTTAAGCGTTGGGGCATACACATTCACAACAGGTGTTCAGTTTCGTCTTTTTATTAATTAGAAATACTAAACATTTAAGAAATAGTTTCTGAATTAAACAATACAATGTAAAAAAACATTCAAGCCACTGTCACATGACGACGGAATTTTAAGGAATTGGATGAATTTTGAAAAATACTTTAAATGGGAATCTTGTCATATATAAAGTGAAATTTACTAATTAAATAAAGTAAATAACCAATATTTATATTAAGATTGAATCAATATTTTTTTCTTAAAAGAGCTTTGTAGAAATGGCTCCTTGCACATTTCTAATCAGTTGCTATGGTAATTAGCAGTCATGGTCATTTCTTTTCAGAAGATTCTGTATATTCGCATGTGTGAAACCACTGGATACATGGTATAAACATTAACAATTATATTAATTTATTTTTGGTTTGAAAATATGAAATTGTAATTAAAAAAAGCTCCATTAAGTATCATTTTTCAGATATTTGAAATGACTTATCGATTCTTCTGAATTATTGAGCAGAAAAAAGAATATATGTACAATTGAGCAGAGAGAAACACAAAATATAGTCAGTGAAAAGACATTAACACTCATCGCATGTTTGCATAATTTTTTACTCACAAAAGCTTGTTTGCAAATATCGTTTAATAACGACATTAATTACAACATGTAAGGACTCATTCAATTTAACCAACTAATGCATGCACATGTTTTCAGACATAAAAACTTGCATACTCGTCCTTTCAGATAATGATCGACAAGATTTGTAGACATAACCCATCAAACACACTCTCCATATTGCACCATAACTTGCACTCGTGGCACTTTTATTCATGAATGCTTTCAATTCCTATATATGAGGTCTCATATAGACACACTCATACCACATTCTGTTATCAAACTGTGAAGAAAATATTTAAAAAATTAAAATAAAGAAACAGAATCCTCACAAATACACTACATTTGCTGCATAGATAAACTCGTCGTAAAAACCAACTGCATATTATGCGATGTTGCTGTAATACGGATGATAGAGAGAAGAACGTCTTTGAGCGCTCTCATGTTCCGGTGATGAAGTTTAAAACGCAACTACATTCATACACGTACAGATATTTCACAACATTAATTGGGTATATTTAAGGCACTTTAATGTATTACAATTTCAATCCTAGACAATTAAAGATAATTTACTTTCATAAAGGGTTGCGTAATATGTAAGATGCTGGTTTCCTGGAGTCATAAAGCTAGGTAATCCATTGGACTGACCGGAAGACACGTGACACGTGTTCTTGGTAAGTTATAGATGACCCACGTCGTGGGTATTCTGCCATATGCGAACATACGCAGACTGGTCAGGAGCTACGCTGCCCTCTTTAAAATTAATAACCATGGTTTCGTTGTCTCAAAAGCAGACAGGGTAGCTCCTGATCAGACTGTGCTGATGCGCCGGCTCTGACCGCATATGACATAAGACCCATTTTCGCATGACGCGCATTATATAAGCCAAAGCGTGCATGCTTTATTTTAAACATCCAACTAACAACCTCGAACGAACAAGTGTAATAAATCGTCATTTTCACGCATTCCTATGACGTATGATTCTCTTTCCTACCCTAAACCTGTTGCTATACGACTTTCGTAAATCGTGTTTTAATTGACAGCGTTAATCATGATTTATTGCTAGGAAACAATTCTTTTGTTTAAAAGTGTGCATGTTAATATCAACATAACTAATGATGCAATTCTCGCCGTCAGCAAATGAAGTGGGCGTATATTGGCTTGGCATTCCCCCAAAGAACAGTCGTTAAAGAACGCAACACTGTTGCTCGATATATAATTATCGTAAATTAGATAAGCGTAAAGACAGTTGCATGTGTTCGCGAGTTCCAACAACATAGTATGTAAAAAATCTGAGTTTTAAACATTGAAGACAAATAAAAAAAATACTGTTTAAATGAGAATATTAATAAAGACAAATTGACAGGAATTGACTATCATACATACACGATTAAGATCTAATACATCGAATCATCTACTATGGAACGCGAAAACTGCCTTTTGTTGAGAGAAGCTCATATGTTTTGTTACTGTACATTGTATTGGGTCAACTTAACATTATGTAAGGTTAAGTTATTAATATATTAACCTAACATAATATTAACTTAACCGAACATAATGTAAAGTTGGTCCAACATGATGTCAACTTACCAAACGTATCAGCTTCTCTCAACAAATGGCAGTTTTGGCGTTCAATAATCGACACAGAAATTACAATTGTATGCACACAAAGCGTGACAACAAAACGATAATTCCTAGGCATGAACTGAGCACCAACATACTGAGCCCAGGGCGAGTTACCGACCCTGTGGGGCTGGTATCCGAACTCGTGAGAAACATTTGTCCCTTAGTGTCGTCTGCCTCGGCTAGTTTCATTTGCAAACTGCACGCGAATTCGGGAAACGTTGCATTCGCTTTCAACCAGCGATTTTCTTTGCGTTTATCGTACGAGACTTTCTCGACTTGAAGTTTGTGTGACGTCACCGCATTTTGCGCATCACATGACGAAACGTTCAGGTTGAAATCGATGATGCGGTCATCTAGAAGATTGGAGCCAATCACAATGTCGCAGACGTCCGAATCCATGGAAGAGTTTGTGGTACACGACGTCTTTACCTTCAGACGCTTGTACCAGTAGATCGTCCCAGTACTTTTTATTACAACCCGCGGATCATCGACATGTTTTGGCTCATCTATTCTGTAATTGAGATTAAAGATGAGAGGTTAATGTATGACGTCATCAATTCGTGTTATCAAAAGAGATTTGGGATGTCAAGAAGGACATATGCGACGTCATACATGAACGTTGTCACTAGACATATGAAACGTCATACATGAACGTTGGAACCAGACATATGTAACGTCATACATGCACGTTGTCACCAGACATATGTAACTTCATACATGAACGTTGTCACCATACATATGTAACGTCATACATGAACGTTGTCACCATACATATGTAACGTCATACACGAACGTTGTCAGCAGACATGTGTAACGTCATACATGAACGTTGTCACCAGAACTATGTGACGTCATACATGAACGTTGTCGCCAGAAATATGTAATGTCATACATGTACGTTGTCACCAGACATATGTAACGTCATTCATGAACGTTGTCACCAGACATATGTAACGTCATACATGAACGTTGTCACCAGACATATGTAACGTCATAGATGAACGTTGTCACCATACATATGTAACGTCACACATGAACGTTGTCACCAGACGTATGTAACGTCATACATGAACGTTGTCACCAGACATATGTAACGTCATACATGAACGTTGTCTCCAGAAATATGTAACGTCATACATGAACGTTGTCACCAGACATATGTAACGTCATACATGAACGTTGTCACAAGACCTATGTAACGTCATACATGAACGTTGTCACCATACATATGTAACGTCATATCTGAACGTTGTCACCAGACATATGTAACGTCATACATGAACGTTGTCACCAGACATATGTAACGTCTTACATGAACGTTGTCACCAGACATATGTAACGTCATATATGAACGTTGTCACCAGACATATGTAACGTCATATATGAACGTTGTCACCATACATATGTAACGTCATACATGAACGTTGTCACCAGACATATGTAACGTCATATATGAACGTTGTCACCAGACATATGTAACGTCATAAATGAACGTTGTCACCAGACATATGTAACGTCATACATGAACGTTGTCACCAGACATATGTTACGTCATATATGAACGTTGTCACCAGACATATGTAACCTCATACACGAACGTTGGCACCAGACATATGTAACGTCATACACGAACGTTGTCACCATACATATGTAACGGCATACGTGCACGTTGTCAACATATATGCACGTTGTCACCAGACATATGTAACGTCATACATGAACGTTGTCACCAGACATATGTAACGTCATACATGAACGTTGTCAACTGACATATGTAACGTCATACATGAACGTTGGCACCAGACATATGTAACGTCATACATGAACGTTGTCAACTGACATATGTAACGTCATACATGAACGTTGTCACCAGTTATATGTTACGTCATACATGAACTTTGTCACCAGAATGTTATGCATGAAGGTTGTCACCAGAACTATGTAACGTTATACATGAACGTTGTCACCAGACATGTCACGTCATACATGTATGTTGTCACCAGACATATGTAACGTCATACATGAACGTTGTCAACTGACATATGTAACGTCATACATGTACGTTTACACCAGATATATGTAACGTCATACATGTACGTTGTCAGCAGATATATGTAACGTCATACATGTACGTTTGCACCAGACATATGCAGCGTCAAACAAGTTCGTTGTCACCATACATATGTAACGTCATACATGAACGTTGGCACCAGACATATGTAACGTCATGCATGTACGTTGTCACCAGACATATGTAACGTCATACATGCACGTTGTCACCAGACATATGTAACGTCATACATGAACGTTGTCACCAGACATATGTAGCGTCATACATGAACGATGTCACCAGATATATGTAAAGTCATACATGAACGTTGTCACCAGACATATGTCACGTCATACATGAACGTTGTCACCAGACATATGTAACGTCATACATGAACGTTGTCACCAGACATATGTAACGTCATACATGAACGTTGTCACCAGATATATGTAACGTCATACATGAACGTTGTCACCATACATATGTAACGTCATACATGAACGTTGTCACCAGACAAATGTAACGTCATACATGTACGTTGTCACCAGAAATATGTAACGTCATACATGAACGTTGTCACCATACATATGTAACGTCATACATGAACGTTTTCACCAGACAAATGTAACGTCATACATGTACGTTGTCACCAGAAATATGTAACGTCATACATGTATGTTGTCACCAGACATATGTAACGTCATACATGAACGTTGTCACAAGACATATGTAACGTCGTACATGTACGTTGTCACCAGATATGTAACGTCATACATGAACGTTGTCACAAGACTTATGCAACGACATACAGGTACGTTGTCATCAGACATATGTTACGTCATACATGTACGTTGTCACCAGATATATGTAACGTCATACATGTACGTTGTCACCAGACATTTGCAACGTCATACATGTACGTTGTCAACAGTCATATGTAACGTCAAACATGTATGTCATACATGACTGTATGCGTTTGTGTGTTGTCAATGAAATATGTGACACAAAAGATAAACACAGTAAATAAAAATATTTGACGTGATGCAAACGTGATGTCAATATGTGACAAAATACATACAAACTGACCATGGTGATATATGATGACATAAATAGAAGAAATTCCTTTCATATTTTACAATATTAGAGACCAAAAAAAATCTCATGTGACAACACATGTAAAAAACCAGATATTTTAACAGGAACAAATCGATACAATAGATTTATTGAAATTTGCTATCTTGAACAATTTTAAATTGAAAACATACGACGTTTTTTGTGTCAAAATAACTGTGGTCGTTCGCATTTGTGGTGTGGTCATGTGCGATTTATTATGTTTCCTCGCATTGAATCATAAATACGCGTTGTCATATAAGCAGCGTTTAGTTATGCATAACATATGAAAAATGAGATACCTACCGCATTACAGACACGTTCTCGATATATCACTCTCACTTAACGACTTATATAACAATGATTTTCAATCGTGATGTTTAAAGTCATACAAACAAGTTCTCAATGGAAATATGTTTCGTAATATTTACAACTTCTTAATTAGGATCTTCCTTGTCAAAAAAGCATGTTCTCGGTGTAGATACGTGACGTCATACTTAATGTTTCTTTCGATCTATCTTGTCATACAAACACGTTGCTTATTAGTCCTTCAGCCAAGTACCCAAAATTGAGGTGGGGTGTACCAGTAAGGGGGGCAAAACTACACCTATATTTCTTGGAAGATGCATGCCAGTAGCATATGAAAATGGTTGATAACAGTCTGGTACTGGCAGCTTTTGGTATTTTTTTCTCCTTTGAAGATGGGGCATCAATCAGCTTAATTTTCATAAATTGTCTGGGAGAAATTGAACCTCTAATTGCATGTAGTATTAAAGTAGGGTCAATATATGTTGTTTTTTTTAACTTTTAACTGAACCTGGTAGGGTAGAAGCTCCTTTAAAACATATCAAAAGTTTACCACAATCGGACCTCCGGAAAGTTTTTTTTTCAAGATGGCCGCCAAGATGGCCGCCAATACCTATAAATGATCATAACTATGTAACTTTACAATCAAATTTGATGAATTTGGTATCTATTCCTAGGTTTCAAGGGGCAAAGAACACATAAAGATCACTAGACATTGTTTAAGTGTACAATAGTACACACAAATCCAACATGGCGTCGAAAATGGCCGCCAAGATGGCCGCCAAAACCTATAAATGATCATAACTATGTAAATATCCACTCAAATTTGATTATTTTGGTGGCTATATATGGGTTTCAAGGGGCAAAGAACACATTTAGATCATCATACATTGTATAAGTTTATTATATTACACCCAAATCCAAAATGGCGTCCAAAATGGCCGCCAAGATATCCACCAAAACCTATAAATGATCATAACTATGTAACTATCCACTCAAATTTGATGGATTTGGTGTCTATACCTACGTTTCAAGGGGCAAAGAACACATAAAGATCATCAGACATTGTTTAAGTTAACAATAGTACACACAAATCCAACATGGCGTCTAAAATGGCCGCCAAGATGGCCGCCAAAACCTATTAATGATCATAACTATGTAAATATCCACTCAAATTTGATTATTTTGGTGGATATACATAGGTTTCAAGGGGCAAAGAACACATTAAGATTATCAGACATTGTTTAAGTTTATTATATTACACACAAATCCAACATGGCGTCCAAAATGGCCGCCAAGATGGCCACCAAAACCTATTAATGATCATAACTATGTAACTATCCACTCAGATTAGATGATTTTGTTGTCTATACCGAGGTTTCGAGGGGTAAAGAACACATTACGATTGTCAGACATAGTTTAAGTTTATTATGTTACACAGAAATCTCACATGGCGTCCAATGACACAATACGAAGGACCGCAAGTCCATTACTTTTGACGTGATGCTTGTTATGTGAAACGCCATAGTTTGGACCTGCCGCGATTTCTGGATTTTGACAAGAGGATCGATATTTTTCAGCTTCAGGCAACACTGAATTGGCAGGGAATGATGCGTATCTTGCATCAGCAAAGCCAGTACCCTGGGCTGTTGTCAGTCAAATTCTTGCCTATGATTAATATGTACAATGGGGACAAAGCGTGCATTCTGTCAACATAAGTCTTAGTTTGCAACCTTGCCACAACCTTCACACCATTGTAACGTTTGACCAACCCTTGTATTGGAAGGCTGCCGAAATCATCATTGATGCGCCACAAAGTAGTTGAAAATGTTGTTCAGAATTTGGGATGTTTCATAAACGTATGAACTTGCGGGGGGGGGGGCAAAGGATCCCTCATGGAAGAAACCGCTCTCAAAAACATACTTGAGGCTGTCTATTGAGAAATGCAATTGTGCACATTGTGACACGAAAAGCTGTCCAGAGGGCTTCACGGGACCATCTTCTTGTTGAAAAGTGCATACACAGCCAGCTTTCAGCCGAAATGACCAAGGAAGATCCAGACATTCAGATACTGCTGGATCATGCCAAGGATTTGTACTCTTCCCTTCTGAGGGGCAAAACGACGCTAGCAGATGATATGTTATGCGATTTTGATCAAACTCGAGAGGGCTACAGAGAAGAAGAAACATGAAATTGCCCAGACCTCAAAGACAAGCATAGTATGGCTGAATTATCAGCTTATGATTAACAATTCAAGGGTGTTGATTAAAGCATATCGTACTGGGTGTTGGTTGATGCATTAGGCAGTGCCCGATTTGCTATCCATCTTTGCTGCAGCTGGGTACATTACCTGCAATCTGCGTATTACTACATATATCTGCAGCAAATAAGCAACCTAGAGGAAACGCACCCGGACGTTTATCGAAAGTTCGGTATTGGTTTTTACGTTGTTTGTAGGAGCCATCAGGGCTGGGCTGGGCTAGGACTTGATCTTGTTATTGAGCAAACATTGATGATGTTTTTATAGAGCACATGTGGTCTAACTCGCGGCAGTGGAATGACCGAGGAAATGCAAACCCCTTTGACCCTATCTGCAACATCCGAGCACAACAGTGCGATGCAGGATTTCACAGACCTGACCTATACTACAAGTCCACAACACAAAGACTCAACTGAGGCGTGCATCAAAGGGGATTCTTCTGATCTAGAGAAAATGCAGACACAGATTACAACCTGCTCACCATACACAGCTGACCCTACTCTGAGAAACATGGTCAATGGGATAGTGGCTGGGTCAGATGTGAATGTTCATGCAATTGAGGCGGTTGGGAAAACGATCATAAGAGATATCATAGGAAAGTCGGTCTTTGCTTATAAATTCACGAGAAAATACAGAGCCAAATCTCTTGGGAATAGCTTGGCTGTTAAGATCGCTTCTGACCGTGCTTTTGATCCTGCTCTTCTGTTCCAGCGTTTTCTGGTGGTGTCAAAATCTGGAGATCCTTCCCTTGCAGTCGTATTGTCTTATGAACTGAGCTCCCATCCTGCTGCCTTCTTTGAAGCCAAGAACATACTTTGTACAGCAGATAAGCCTCAGATCGCTCAGGCAATTTGAGAGTATGCTGTAGACACATCATGTGAGGCTGTGATGAACTGTATTCATGAAACAGATGCATGATGGTGGCACTTTGCTGCATCGTTAACCATGGAGAAGGGCGACTCATATAACGCAATAGCCGAGTCTTATGTAGATTCAGAGAAAGGCATTACGGACAAGCGACAGTGGGGTTCGATGGCTACGAAGACGGTCATTATAACAAAGACAACACGCACCGGAGACGATGAAACAAACGTGAATCATATTGTGAGTTTCGGCAAAGAAACAGAATGCTCATGTAAAAAAGGAAGACCTTTTGTCTCGTGACAGAAACAAGGCCGGCATGATTGCTCTGATCAGCACAACTCTGACTAAAATGGGATGCTATGTTGTTCTGTCTTCAGGGGATGCAGACGTTCAAATTGTTAAAGCAACAGTATAACGATCCCGTCGTAGCACCACAACGTTGGTGGGCGAGGATACAGATTTGCTCATCTTGATCCTGCATTACTCCGAAAGGGACAATAAGACCATCTACTTCCGCTTTTATGTAAATAAATAGTCAAAGGAACGCAAAGTGTATAATATTAACCTTTTGAAAGAACTCGTGCTTATTCAGGCTGTAATTAATCTTCAATGATTTTCAGCAACGGTAAAAAATGAAGTCTACAGAAGTAAGTAAAACCTGATCCTATCATGAAGTCATGTGCTGGTTCATTCTCTCTTCCAAATGTCGTAAATTTGATTTTATGATTATTCAACTCCTTAGTGATAACCTCAATTCGATTAAAGTGTTCCTTGTCTCCTAAACTATGGCATTTTACATAACAACCATAACGTTTGAGTAACAAGTTATGGACTTGTGGTCCTTCGTATTGTGTTGATGGCCATTTTGGACGCCGTGTTGGATTTCTGTGTAACATAATTAGCTTACATTTTGTCTGATGATATAAATGTGATATTAATGTGTTGTTTGCTCTCTGAAACCTGGGTATATACACCAAATTCATCAAATTTGAGTGGATAGTTACATAGTTATATTTTATGATCATAAATATGTTTTGGCGGCCATCTTGGCGGCCATTTTGGACGCTGTGTTGGATTTGTGTGTAATATAATAAACTTAAACAATGTCTGATGATCTTAATGTGTTCTTTGCCCCCAATATCCTATGTATAGACACCAAAATCGTAAAATTTGAGTGGATAGTAACATAGTTATGATCATTAATAGGTTTTCGCGACCATCTTTGCGGCCATCTTGGCGGCCATTTTGGACGCCATGTTGGATTTCTGTGTAACATAATTAACTAACACTTTGTCTGATGATATTAATGTGTTCTTTGCCCCCTGAAACCTGGGTATAGACACCAAATTCATTAAATTTAAGTTGATAGTTACATAGTTTTGATCATAAATAGGTTTTGGCGGCCATTTTCGACGCCATGTTGGATTTGTGTGTACTGCATTAAACTTGAACAATTTCTGATGATCATTATGTGTTCTTTGTCACTTGAAACCTAGGTATAGGCACCAAATTCATCAAATTTGATTGGATAGTTACATAATTATGATCATTAAAAGGTCTTGGCGGATATCTAGGCGGCCATATTGAAAAAAAACTTTCCGGAGGTCCGATTGTGGTAAACTTTTTATATGTTTTTAAGGACCTTCTACCCTACCAGGATCAGTTAAAATACCTTTTGTATCAATTTTTTGGGGGGATAAAGTGTATATTGACCCTACTATTTTGGAGGTTCGCTAGTTTTTAGGAACTTTTCTTGCAATCTCAATAATATTCATAGATATATAGATATGCAAATGTTCTAATTTGCATATTTAACTGCAGATAATACTAGGTAATAATCATTATCTTCATTTTAACACCAAACTTTTTTTCTAGAACCAATTTTGAAGAAATATTTAAGAGTTATACTAGGTAAACTAGCTATTTAGTCAAAGCCTGACGGTTGCCATAGAAACAGCTCAATAATAACTTATAGCTGCCCAACTGAGATTGTTATCATACATTTTGTTTCTTTATATTGAGTATACAATCAAGTAAGATAGGTGTTGTTTTGCCCGCCTGAGTGGTACACCCCAACCCATCTGGCTGATAGACTATATTGAAGTATTAAATGGAAACCTTTGATTTCATGAATACGGTATCGATTGAAGAACGTGACGTCGTACAATTCATTGTCTGTGGACATACTTGACGTCATAAATACGGGTTGTCAATGGAAATACTTGACGTTATACAAACGCATTGTCATTGAAAATACGTGACGTCATACAAACGTGTTGTCCATGACAATATGTTATGTCATTCATACGGGTTGTCAATAGTAATACGTGACGTCATACGTACGCGTTGTCAATGGAGATGTCCGGGTTCCAGACCTTGCTTCTGTTTACGGTGATCTCTCGCACGTTCAACGGGTACCATGACAAGCGCACGTCATCCCAGGTCTGTTAATATATTCATTAGTTATGTAATACACAGTCACTGATAAGTTAAAACAAGAAAAATATGCTTAGTTGAATGTTTAAAAACACAATTAAAACCGCTTACTGGACAAACTGACTTAATGCATGTGCGTGAAGTGTCGTCTCAGATTAGCCTGTGCAGTTCGCACATGCTAATCAGGGACGACACTTTCCGCCTATACTGAATTTTCGTTTAGAAGAATCTTCCTTCAAACGGGAAATTTTGAAATCTTCCTTCCCGGGAAAGCGGAAAGTGTCGTCCCTTATTTGCATCTGCGGAGTGCACAGGCTAATATGGGGGGACACTTTAGACACATGCAATGAGCCACGATTTCCTGTTTGCACAATGTTATCTATTAAATTCAAACTTTTTTTTTCAAAAGAAAATCTTATTGGCTCTTTCAAGTATAAAAATGTTTTCTTGTAATTTAATGTTTGGTGTTTTTGTTGTTTTTTGTGTCAAAAGTTGTAGCCCACAATAAACTGAATCAGGTTCAGTTTGACAAAACTACTTAGAAAGGAAATAAAACTTGGCTTCATGCGTGCGAGTAAAGTGTTGTCCCAGATTAGCATATGCAGTCCGCACAGGCTAATCGGGAACGACACTTTCCACACGTGCATTAAGGTCAGTTTTCCCAGAACAAGGCTCAATTTATTTTTTTATCGATATTATCCTTATACTTACAAGTTCCAGGTCAATGGTGGTCTCCAGATATTGCTCCACGAGGTTCAGGTTGGACACGTGCATCACGTGCA
The DNA here is from genome assembly GCA_007657795.1 of Dreissena rostriformis. Taxonomy (NCBI): domain Eukaryota; kingdom Metazoa; phylum Mollusca; class Bivalvia; order Myida; family Dreissenidae; genus Dreissena; species Dreissena rostriformis. Next base: position 79,932 of record VMBQ01000437.1, read on the forward strand.
TGTTGACACCTAGCAACAGGGGCTGGGCGAGGTTACGGCGCGGAGGCACGTTCGCCTCGTACTTGTGGAAGATCGTGTTGAAGATCTGGATCGACTCCTCCATGTAACCTTGGGAGCCTTGGGCAGCGACGCTAAAACAAAAACAGGGGCCCGTCTTAGTATGCATGGTCCAACATATTTAAGTTACCGAGCAATTTTACACAAAGTTTAATTTATAAGCTCCAACATCTTAAACACATCTATGGTCCGCTCGGAGACTCGCTGCAGACTTATAACACTAGCGGGCTACCAGGAGACATGAGAGTTAAAACTGAGACAAAACACGGCACTTGTAATTCTATCAGAGTTTCGGGTCTCAATAAGCCTATACAATACTGCAATGATAAAAAAAAAAACGCCCTTCGACTTTTGAAAAAAAAACAACACAAACGAATTCAGGAATATTTACGAGGAAATAAAGGCAACATCACTGTATTCCAATATCGAACCTAACATTGATGATTGTTGCTGAAATAAATCTGACACGTATTTCAGACTAAAACATATTCGGCGTCAGTTATCTATTTGCACGCTGGTATCGAAACTTCGAGAATAGAAACTGGATGATATCAGCTACGTCATATTATATGAATAACAGTTTTATGATTAACTGTAGACGGTTATGTTTAAATGAAAGATAGAGGAGCGTAACGCCCTGTTTACATAACAGCCGACAGACACGCTGTTCTCATAACATAAACTAGATAAAATCGGTTAAGCACAAAAACATACAATCGCAAAACATTTTTCCAGTACATTAAAACCACTCTAAATAAAACACATAGACGAAAATATCTCTCGGCTTTCATTTAAATGATCCGCTAGAAAAATAATTTCTCCCAGCATGATTTGACATCTATCAATGTGTGTTTGATAAGAAAGCCGAGTGGTGTGATTGTAGAAATTAGAACCCATTACATCGCTTATGTTTATTAAATGTACAAGCTGTTATATGTTATTGAACTACGTCACTCTCAGGACGTTTATATATCGTGTCATTTTTATTAAATACACTTGAGACGCCAGCCAGTTTACAGATGCCATTTCTCCACGGGGAAGGGACGCTAGATTCGCGGACAGAAGTACTTGTTTAAACGCTTCGCACGTGGATACAGCTTTAAAGATAACAATTAGAGAACCATCGTTAAAATATGCCAATCCTCATATTAAAGTCGAGTCAATGAAGATAGCTCTATAGAGCAGCAAAAGAGACACACGCTTTCATTAAAACAAAATCGAGTAGCAGAAACATGTCTATGTAAACCGTCCCCTTGCAGGAATAAGAACAAAACGCGACACTTTTGAATCAATTTGAAAACAACATGCAAAGCACAGCCTCCTCACATCGTCATACATTGACATGGACGTGACACACCATTGAAAATGTAGTAAAGAAACGATTCATTTGCCGGTAAATCACAGACATTGCTTTTATCCGCATATAACCATACTTCATTAGAACACCTTAGTGATTCTGCCAAAATCACCGTAATTTCAAGCCTCCTCGTAACTAATTGTTCGAACACCTTGACGATCAATGTTCAAATCAGTATTATATCGTTAGATATTGATTATACATGTAATATCAGCCTCATTAAACGTTAAATTGGATTATGATAAGCATTCAACTTTCGTAGACTACACTTTTTTGAATGTTGGGGTTTGTACGTTTACGTCAAGTAATACATTTATAACATGTGAGAAATAATGATCCAATGATTCTAGTTTGAAGCAATCACCCTTCAACCCATTTAATAGAGCCTCGCTCTGTGAAAACAATGCTAAATACATGTGCGAAAATCGTCGTCCCAGATTAGCCTGTGCAGTCCGCATATGCAACTGACAAAGATAGTAGTAAACTATCATATGCACAAACTGGCATGAGGTTGCATCAATCTCTGGCATATGATTTTTCCTCTGCAAATTTTAGCCAATGCTTCTTCGTGCCTCTAGCTTTGCTAAGAAGCTGAGCGTATAAACGCTCTTCAAATTTATCATAACAATTGGCACATTAAGATTTATTGTATAGATTACATGCATTTGTTGCTATTCAGTAGCATACAGTTCGCAAACCAAAGTCAGTGGGTTAAAGTGAATATTAAACTTACTATAACTATTACACATTATCTCATTCAATTAAAATTATCTAAATCGAATTCATGTTTTTGCCAAATTACTTTTGAACAACGCTTCTATTGCTTAGCTTTAGATAAGAATATATCGTTATCATTCTTCACAGGCACATAGCATGAAATGCAACTAGTCTCTTGTGTGCACTGGTAATCAATAAACGGTAAAGCATGTATGCAAAAGAAAAAGTATGAATCCATCGAAATCAGAATCAGAATCTACAATTCTGTGAGTTTGAGCTTGCTTTAAAATCACAGTTCAGTTATTTATTGGCTTATTCTTTTACTTCTTTAACCCTTTGAGCGCTGGAACCGGATTGTGAAGGCCTTTGCAAACAGTTTGGATCCAGATGAGACGCCACATCGAAGAAAATGCTAATTTTAGAAATTCAGCAGACGACATTTTAGCAGACGACAAATATCCCAGCATGCAGAGTGTTAACGTTACGTATCTATAGGAGCCTATGTTTCCAAGTTATTTATATTTGAACTACACACGGTTTGCATATATGTTCGACATTTGTTTGTTCCCAGCGTATAGCCGATATCATGTAATGGTAAAAACGCCTTAAAGTGATACGCTAGTGCATATTGAAATTATATATAATTATAGTGAGTCATCCACACGTAGAAACTCATTTACAGAAATATAACATCTGAGGAATCGATCAACAGGATAAGTGAACGTGTAGAATGGATCCACCAAGTCTACTAGACCTACTGGAACAATCGCACGTTGGAACTGGAATAGAATCTTGGGAGGTGTTGCAACACCATCATGCATTTGATCATCTATTCCATCTAATTTTACTTGTATTAAAAGTCATGTTAGTTTATCACGATTGGTGCAATATATCGAGGGGGACGGTGGTTGCTTTATCATTTATTGGTGCTAACACTTTTCATGTCAGCATTGTTCTGAAACCAATGCTTTTGACACAGACAATTTAATACATGTATTACATGTTCATAAAATTACATTATATGAATATATACGTATACTTCTAGACTTAATACTCCTTTTAACATATGATCATGATTAGGTTATTTAAATGCTGTTAAATAACAGACATTTGTAAGCATATTTTGTATCTTTTGCATTTATGTAAATGCATCCATTAAAGTTTGTCTAATCGAGCTGGCCGCATATTTAACCTAGATTTTTTTTTGTTAAGATTCGAATTCCTATTTGAGAGCTTGCTCACAGCATTTCGATTTATATACGTTTTACGTAATTTGTCCTCTGATAACCTTTATTGAGACTTCTTCCTAATATGAACGACGATGATTTGACTATTGAACTTCATGATGCTACGTCTCAAAAGCTTTTAATCAAAGACGAGACATTGTTGATACTTTTTTTATATAAATATTTTATCGTGTCTCAAAACTTTACAATTCTGTTGCTCTGGTGTGCGTCGAACCATTGAGTATGTTAATGGTAAGTGAATTGAATTGTGTTCTCTTTTATTGCTATTAAACTTGCATTGTAATGATAAACGGTTAAACTTTATTTACATGTTAATGTTTCGTGAACAACTCTGGGCCACGTATGAGGTTTGGAGCTCCCTAAACCGGTAAGGACCCTTAATACTTTGCATTGACCGTTTCCAGGTGGGGACTCCAGTTTTATCTCCAGTTTTATTCACGTGTGTGTGCTACGTATTTGTGCGTAATACTGTTTGGCAAGTTGTTTCTTGTCATAAATCAAGGACCACGACTTAAAACAGCGGACGACGAATTTCCGTGTTATACATGTTATACATACACTCCTATATGTAGTTGTTGGAATCTGTGTGATTTATTTCCAATGTATAGGGATCTATTTCATTTTACTGCTTTGTGAAGAAAAATTGATTTGAACAATGTGTTAACCATGTGTTCTCCATCAATTTTATCGTAGATCTATGTATCTCTAGATTTACTGGCGGTTCATCTGGAGCTACCATCTGATAACAACAGAACATTTGAATGTCATGGGAACAATGGATTTTCTATTTCTGTTTCTGATATTATCTGCATATTTGAAGAGATTCATGAAATCAAACGTTAAAATACGCATGGAATGGTGTACGTATGCAAAAACAATAAACAAAAGAATTATCATGTTATTTTATTTTACAATGCTCCCAATACTTATTCTCCTCTACGAACACCCATTCTTATAAATGATATTACAATACATGTTCACTTTCACATATTGAATTCATCAGCTTTGAAATATGAACTTTATACAGAACTACACTTTTTCTAAGTTTAACAGGTTTCCCTATAGCGCTAGTTGTCTGTTAGTACGTTCGTATGTTCTGAAATGAAACATACTGATGCTGATCATTCTTGTTGGAAGACAAAGGTAAATGTCAAAAAAACATCTGCATCATGCACGCAGTTTTTTTTAAGCTGATGTAAGGCAGTTTGGAGGATGAGTCTACATGTCAACCCAATAACCCAGATTGTGAACGCAATTATTGTCGTTTAGTGTCACAAGCATTTACGGAAATGCTATCGTCGTTATTGCAATATTTAGGACTTGCAATGCATGCATATAATGTCGTGCAGTGAGAGTATTAAAATGTATCATGCACTGCTTACTGGTACGTCTATTTTAACGTTACAGACTGATATGAGTGTGAAGCATACATGAGCCGCGCTATTGTAAAGATAATGTACCGACATATGTAGTGTTGTACATCAGGTTAAAAGAAGTAGTCTATAGCTATTATTTCTCTCTTATCACATATTTTATTCCGCTACGGACTCCTGAATATCATAGAAAACATGTTCAATCTTTAATATTCATTTGATTAATTCATCCATTTTACAATGAAATTAAAACAGAAAATGTATTTGCTAGTCAGTATTTTATTAGCTTACCCTTTTGCACTACTTGGACTCGTCACATGATTACGCTGTTTTTGAATAATACAGACTGAGGTTAATAATTCTTTCCGGAACGCAATGAATGCCAACAGAAGTCATCACCATACAATTGTCTTCCTTACCGCTGATGCGGGTTAATCTTGTAAAATAAGTTTACATACTAACCAAGAAGTAACCCTCATTTTGAGCATTGCAATCAATTGTGATAAGCATTAACCGCTCTGTTATCGTTTTAATCGCGTTGGAGAATGCTTCATTATTGGATAATCATGCATGTAAATGTTGAGGCATTATTCAGTAACAATTTAACATGTATGATGTAACGTCACTCACGTTCATTGATGCGCACACCATTTACACGGTGGCTACTCATTGATATACTTGTAACTTAATGAGTTTGATATTTTATATAGCCAATTCAAAATGAAATGTAAGTCTTAATAGTATTACTTATTTTAATAGTCGTGTTAGTATAATATGTGAATAAGTTTCAGAAATGCGAACCAAATTCTTCTTTGACGGCATTTATTTAAAAGCAAATGCATGATCACTTTACAAAAAATAATTGTCTTGGCTGTGAAAATATGCGAAAGACGATAATTAATTTTCTGTATATTCTACACTTTATAATACAACATTAATACTTCCACGCCACACACCTTTTACTTTCTGGTCAATGTTTTTATTAACATTCATTGAACTAATAAACATTAGCTGCAATACAATAATATGCATTGGTAGTATTTCTGTGCACACACTACTACTTTTTCACTCTACATTCATAATTAATAAATGTTGCAACGCCTTTTGAAACTTATAAATTAACTGAATTCAGCCAAATAAAATGTTATATTTAAGTGCACGCTCAGTACAAAACAAAGTTATTAGTATCAACTATACAGTTATGAGTCTAAGAGAACAAAGTGCTTTGTTGCCTTCTTATAAACATTCGCAATAACATTCCAAATTCAGTTTTGATCATACACTATGGATGGCACTCACAAGCAGACTTTGTTTCAAACAAACTCTTTCGGGGTGTAGTTCAATTTTGTGTTTTAAAAGTACATTAGATATGTTAAAACAATTTATTCATAGAATTTATCAATGGTATATTGCTTATGTTCTAACTGTTTTTTTTTACTTCACATGTCACGTGAATCAAAACATAGAACAGACTAAAATAGTGGTAGTTCAAACTGTCCATGAACGCCTTGGTGATGCAACCACGAAGGGCAAGTTTGACCTTAAGCAGGCCCCTTCCAAACCTGCTTTCAATGCCTTGTTTATTGAAAAAAGATGGGCTATGCATGACGAACATTCGAAAGTCAATACTCTGACTTTACTTTAAGTTTTTATTTCTCACATTTTAAAGTAAGTTTGATCATCATTTGTAAATCGGTTTACGGTTGTGTTTATTTTTATTTTTTAGTCTGACTCATCCATGAATTAGAGGAGGAGCATGTGCATGTTTTTAAAACTGAGATTTGAGATTGTTCGTGAGATGACCGACATCCTCAACAATCAGCAGAGAGGAAACTCAAATCTCTTCTTCTGCTTTGTTCTAAACAATCGAGAATGTTCATGATACAGGGTCCTAATGTCTGTTGGCGTTCTCGCATCAAGGGTAACTGGTAGTTTATTGCCAGGTTATTGTTCATTACTGCGGCTTAACGTTATGCATCTTATCATCATTTCTATAGTTTTAAATGTTAAAATAATCTATTACACACGATGGGTGCGATAAAGATACAGAGATACTGTAAACTGAGCTTGCTTTGTTCTTGGGAATAAATTATATTTATGTACGGTGTATTGTATTTAAAATCAGCAAAAACATACATGTCATTGAGTGCCACCGAAGTACGTTTTTCAAGATTCAAGATTTATTAGATATCATGTAAATAACGGCCTCCGGCCCAAAATACAGCATTCATTTACAATAACATTATACAATGATAAATGCCACCTTGTATACATTGTGATTTTACACTTGTGTTTCAACAATATACACAATATTATACAACACAAAATATAACAAAAACAAAAAGTTTGTTATCAAGGTAAATTTATATTATCAATGACATTCATTTATTTCGTAACATAGAAAGTTAATTGTTTTATAACAGTGATATTAGTGCTGCTCATTAGAATATTAAATGACATTTTGTTTCTTTGGCCGTTATACCAATTATACAAATAACTTGTTCTTATATCAGTGTACTGGGGGCACTCAAAGAAAGCATGGAATTCGTTCTCGTATACATGTACGTCAAATCTTGTTAAACAAAATAAGCATGTTCGGTTTTCGCGCTGTACGTTAAAATGCCTTCCAAGCTCAATGTTCAATTTATGATTGGAACACCTATGTCAGTATCTCCATTTGTTCGAATGATGATACCATGTCAGACATATGTGCGATTGTTGATAAAATATTTTTGAAACTTAGCATTATATTTTCTCATGAAGGTGCACATATTATATTCATGCTTTTATGATTAATGTTAGGTCATTGCATGTTTCAACGATGATATTTTTCAAAACCCTTTTGGCGCGATGCTATCCTAGTAAATTTTAATTAATGACGATGTTCCTTCTATACTTACAATGCATCTCATTGTGTATGACAACGCGCTGCCGCGATTCCGTCACTGACGACGGGTAAATATAACTGACAATTAGAAGTACTAAACCATATATGTCATTGCAGAGGAACATGCCAATTAGCACTACTTAATAACGTGCCACTTGGCACCATTTGAAACCATTTGTTATAGTCTGCACGTTTCCCCTTGTTAAAAAAAGGCATTTAATTTACAGACGCATAGTTTCCATCAACGTGCGTCATTACTATTATCGTTACCAATAGGCGTTACTGTTACTAGTATATGTTGTCGCTAGTAGGGACATGCGGTAGGTGTGCTCTAGAGTTTATGAGAACATTACTATGTCAACGGGAACATTCGAAATAGATACTTCAGGCGCCTCTATCTCGACAGTTCATACCGCGTCTTTTTGTATGCGCACACTTTTCACACAAAATTCGTGCAATTAGAGTGGGGGATATAATTCGTTCACAAATCTCTTCCGTTGTATACACTCTTTAACTACACATGCACGAGGCGGATACTATTGTAGAATCACAATACGAATATTAAAAAGAAGTAAAAATACTACGTACGTTAATATAATTACACTTTATAATTGTATAATAAAGCTTTAATTTACCGAAACAATTGCCTAGCAAGCAGCGCCGCCATTTTAGTGGAAGCCTCGCCTCATATAATACAAATCGACAGGGCAGTAACGTTAACTCTCTTTTTATCATAAATACGGTGTTATAAAACGGTGTTATTTTAATTGGCGAAATAAGACTTAAATCATTAACCTATTAAAGGTGTTTTAAATACGTAGATTACGATGGTTCTCACCACATGTGTTTCGCATAACGGCTTATTAATTCTGCATTATTGAAATGAGAAAATCCCATGAAATTAAAAACGTTATAAAACGCATTAGCACTATATCTTAAAGTCAGAAATTAATTCCTGAAGGGATGAAATATTTGAACAGATCAACAGGAGGTTAAATAATAAGTGTTAGTGTTTGATGTTCGAGAATTTGCACTGCCAATAGAATGCGAGCAAACAAAACAGTGTGGGTATATTTGTAAAAGAAGAAATGGAGCCTATTTTTGGCGCCTCGACGTTTCCATGTATAGTTGTGGTGGCAGTAACATTCAATTGTTTTTTTTTTTATAAATTATCTGCTGTTTTCATGTTAAATACAGCTTGGTCTTAACGACGTCCTTTTTCTAAAAAGGATTTCTTTTGAAAATTTAATACACTAAATTCTAGTGTGTTGATGTATAAATTGTACATTCTACATGACCTGTTAATAACGTAACAAATATGTAATTGTGAAAATTAAAATATTACGGAAGTACACAAAGTGATCTGTGAAATAAAAGATAAGACAAAGATTTTTTTTAAGTAGAAGGTATACTATTGCAGGCGAGTTGTATTCAGGTTTAAACGTATTATCGATAGATGTTGAGTGCCAGAAAGAAAGGTACAAATCTTAGTAATTTGACAGATCATTAGATCAGATATCTGTTTCATGAACCCCATCCATTGATCTGAAGGTCTGGATTTGTTCCACCAAGGCAAACCTTGCGTTCTGCTGGTTAATGATTGATTTGTATGGGCGACTTCAAGTTGAATTATTGTCTAATAGACCATTGCAGATCATGATCAGCAAAATCGTTCCAAACGGTTTCCGATTACAATATGTATCGACTATTTCTTAGATTCTTACATGTACCAATCGATTACTTTAGCTTTTGATCGTTGAACGATATTCGTGTTAACCATCAGTTTCTAGTATACGATACAGGAACATTTGCTGAACTCATTATGAAGCAAAAATGTCAATGGCACTTTAATATACTACGTTTTAAATCACGTTTCTATAATCTTAAGACTGTCAATGATTCCAGGTTGCCTCTGGTTTTTATTTGATTTCAAAGACACGGATAATTATCAACTATCGACATAAATACGGTTGTTAAATCAATATCTGTACACAGGGCAGCTCTCGTTACCACACTGGGTATGGCCTTTAACAAATATGTAATTGGGCAATGTTAAAGTAAATTTGCATGGGCAGTCATTAGTGTTAGTTGACTAAAATTATAATTAGTATACGTGTGCGTATATTACTGCATATATATTTATTGGCGGATGTAGAACGCATACGGCACAGGTAGGGATAGATTGCCTTCAAGATGTAAACCAATTAGTATTTAATGTAATAAATTCTTGACTATGAGCTATTGAAGAAACACGCATACATAGTCTAGAACGTTTTAGATGCAAATCCTTATCAAAAGTGGTAAATAATTAATTAATAACATACACAATTGACTGGTCAATACCTGAATCTTAATACCAGTACTGTTAACAAAGGAAAAATGTATTAAATTAGGTTGTTCAAGCCATCAGGAATTATAAACAAATCCCATTAAGCAATATACAATACTTGTATTATTAACATACTGTGTGGTCTACTTTATTAGCCGAAGGAAATGGACATAAAATTGTATTAACTGTATGCCACAGATAATTGAGTATCTGATTAATATTTACAGTTGCTTAGTTATTACAAATTTGCGTAACACATTCTACCCTCGGGTATCTTTTTAATATTAGAATTTAACTTTTTGTGAATGCCTGGGCAAAATGTGGGAAGCAGTGCGTTTTAAATCGCCTCCAACATTTTTTTATGAATATTTCATGGTTATTTAAGGGGCATTTAACGACGATATTGAACCTGCAAAGACACGTACTCAACAATTAATATTTCCTACTAAAAATTCCTAAATTTAAAAATCTATACAATGCCTTCAATTGGATCTTAATATTCAACAGCCAACTTTGTTAGTTTTTTACCAAAATGTAACAGAAATGATCGAAAACTCAACATGGAATAAAAAAATAAGGGTCGGTACCAATTATTATGGTCTTATTATTTGTTTGTCTGTAAGTTACTCAGATTGATTGTTAATTGCTTGTTGTCACTTAATTTTAACAAGCTTTAAAAGCTCAATACATGTCGTTCTTAGCCTTATTTTAGAACAGTTATAGGTACTAAGTTTTAATATTTTAAAACTGAATAATTTCTAACTAGGTGTACCATAGATGTTTTGAGTTATTTACAGTTGCCTTTCATAAAGCTGACTTGTTGAAGTGCTCAAATCTGTGATATATACTTCTATCTAATTATGTCTTCCTATGTCACACAACACTATCTTAAGGACCACAATGGAAACAAGTGTTTTTCAAACGCTTTTTGTGTCATCCTTGATATATAATGATGGTTGTCATGGCTTCACTTATGTTTATGTTAATTCATGCATGTTTCTTTCTTACTTAAGTACAAGTGTGTTATACTTGTAGTGTCATGTATACTGACATTGTATATTAAAATAAATCAATCAATCAATCAAAAACAAAATATTATTGTCGGCCAAATGGGCGACTCACGTGATACACTTTACCCAAGTATGATGCGTTAAACCTTTCCTATAGAATATTCATTATCGTACACATTTAACAATTCTTCAAATATTTTATTAAGTTTAAGAAGGGTTTGGCGAATCGTCTTGAGAATATATTAATGACACGTACATATTAGAGATGCTATACTTGTAGCCAATTTAGAGTACGCCACGTTACATTATTTGTCATTACCCTCGGTACAGATAAAAACCAATAAAATATCGAATTTGATTCAACTAACCTGACCTGCATACACTCGACACTTTTAAAATAAAAAAATAAAAATTATTCTATAATTGGTGATGTCATTTATAGAAAATGGCGATTATAAGTATAGGTCGTTCAACTAATTCTGATGTCTGTAAACGTTATATCTTTCTTGCCCTATCTACATCATCTTGTAACGTTTTTGTATTATTTCCTTTATCATTTTTTCATTCCGATACTGTATACTTATATGCACTTATATTATTCGCTATTCATTGTTCCGACATTATGTACATTGTAGTTATATGCTCAATTGTTTACACCGTATCAGCAGCATTTCCAAATAACAAAAGAGGGACATAGCATAAGCCTCGAGCTTTTTTCTCAATTCTGTTAATTTACACTTTGTTGTCCTCATGTTAAGCATATTTCGTCATAAGTAGCTAGTATCTTTGTATTGTATTATATTGCTTACATGCTGTATATGAATAGCTAAATAAATATTGTTTACACCAACACGTCAAAGATTAAGTTTTAAACATAGCCCAATTTTATTCACAAAGCGCCGCCAAAAATTACGCCAGGTGTACATTTTGAACAATACACATTTGATTAAACTATTTTTCGCCCGCATGCACTCGTTTAATACTTAGTTATTCATTCAATACTACTTTTAATTGTATAACTGAACATACACTAATTTAAAGGCATGTATAGACAGACACTTCTATTGATTTCAGTGCAACAGCTACATTTTCAATTCATAAGCCCTTCATCAAGCCTTGTTTCGTTACAATACCAAAATAGCAGTTTTAAAATAAATCAATAAAAAACGAATAATACTCGTCTTGAAGCGTTTTATATCATTTGGCATTGGTAAATCTGCTCAAATCTCAAAAAGCCGAACGCAGCACTTGCAATAATCGCTGGCATGAGGAGTTTCTCATTAATGAATGAAAGGTTACTATCATAGCTCATTCACTGAGAGGCATTTAAATTTATTTCAGTATTAATATATTTGAACATATATACGTGCACTGTTAAGTGTTATAAAACGCATAATTACATTTTGGGTAAAAGGGATATATACTAATGAAACGTACAACTAGGCCAAAAATACACTCAGTCGTAAAAGGAGTAGGTAAATCACGTATAGTAAACTATGCATTTCTATAAATATTTCGAAATAATACTTAAACATACTAGACAGCAGATGTTGCTATTAAATAGCTGAAGAACTATAAACTGTTTGATCTGAAAAGATCGGGTGGTATTGATAAGTATTCTACGAGCTAGGAATACGTTTGTCATTGAGACTAGGTTGCTGAGTCATATATTGACTGACATTATTATTCATTGTTTCAATAAAACGTGAAAGACATTTTGATATTATCAATTACACATGTATGTCCCGACAGTGAGTTTATTAAATGATTCAAAAAAAGAACAATATTTACAAATCTCTTGGGCCAGAAAGTGATTAAATTGTTTAATGCATATTAATGTACGTTCTATATAGGTATAGATTTTAACATGTAAAACATACTTAGTCTACCAACTACAACAACCTATGCCAAAACACAAAATTCTTCGATCTTTTGATCTTGTGATTGGTAACAATTTTCTGCATACAAATACATTAAAGGAATAAAGTACGTCAGAAAACAAGAGCTCAAGGAGCTTCCTCGTATAGGCTTTGTAAAGGCATTACCTGCATCAATAAATTAAAATCAATGTAGATCAAAACCAACCTGCCAGACCTTATACTAATATGGCTTTGAAATCCTCTGTTTTGAATGAATGTTTTAATTGACATTTAAAAATGTTTATAAACACTTTGAAACGGAACTTTGCATAACCATAGCCCTAGATTGTATAGGTACCATACTTGTTACTAGTAATAGGGAGTACGTTTCCGGCAAGTCAGTACATTAACATGCATTATCGTTACATCAGGACTTACCTTTGTTGCATTAAGGCGATAGTAAGTAAACCGAAATGAAACAGTAAATCCATTGTTTTTCTGCGTAATATAAAACCGAACATAAAGTACTCGTTTGATAATTAACTCGTATACTACGCTCGTATTTAACGTTTTACAGATTGAAAAGTTATATGTAAATCATAAAGCACAGTGTTATTCCATATGTGTATACACCAACTATTTTAAAAAAGGTTCCAAGTGTGTGAAACTCCATGATACGATTATGGAGTGTCTCTCATAGCCACTGGATTTCATTGAATGAATATATTCGTTACGCAAGAAAGCCTTCTATCTCCAAAAACATCTGTTAGAAACTAAGGTAGCTCTCACCGTGGCTTCTTTGATGGCACCCAGTAAGAAATATGATATCTATTAGCCTTCCGTAGACAGGTATGGCTGAATGCTGTTGGTGCAAAATGTGAGGTAAGGCAAGGCAAAGTGGTAAGCAAAACCTCCAGGTGCGAAGTTATTGAATCCATTATATACCCACATTACACACAGTTGCGAGGACATCGGTTATTGTTTATTTTTCGTTAATATATTTTTCGTTAATATATTTTTTTCAATCCGTCTCATAGTCTTCATTTTAATTTCAGGACCGCAATTCAGCCCCAAACAGCCTTAAACAAACAACAGGGCTGTTGTTCATGTTTTGGCCCTTCATTAAATGTTCTCATCATTATATGCCATTATTGATCTCAGTGACAGAGCATTTCAAGTTTATCAGTGTAATGAAGAGTGTTCACACTGGGATCACCGTAGGGTGCCACAAACATAACAGTTGCATGCCTAACTGCAATCGGTTATGTTTAAATACCATATTGAGGAGCGTAACGCCCTGTTAAGATTTCCGCCGACAGACACGCTTTTTAATATGTTATAAAATCGGGTAAGCGAAAAGTCATTCAATAGCAAAACATTGACCAGTACATACTCAACCCACTCTTGATGATTCAGCCGACAACGACATAGCCAATAATAACTTATCTCTTGGCGTTTATTTAAGTGTAGAGCTGGAAAAATTACTTCTCCAAGGAAGAAACATAATTTCTCCCAGTACGAACTGAACCTATCGATATGTGTTTGATAAGGAAGCCGAGTTGAGTGATTGTAGTACCAATTGAAATCATCATAAAACCAAGTACATTTCATGTGCAAGCTGTGATATGTATTTGAATACGTCACTAGCGGGGCGTTTATTTATCGTCTCACACCACACGTGAGAATCCCTCAAGCTTACAGATGCCACTTCCCCACGGGGAAGTGACGCTCGACTCATGGAAAGAAGTACTTGTTTAAAAACTTTGCACATAAAAACAACTTTCAGATCAAAATAAGAGAATCATGGTTACTACGTCACGTCAAATCAATGAACAAAGCTCAATAGAGCAGCAAACACGCGTTCATAAAAATGTAATAGTAGAAACACGTCCATGTATGTAAACCCTCTCCGCACAGGAATAACAGCAAAAAGCGCCATTTTTGAATCATGAAAACAACATGCAAAACACAGCCTCCTAAAACCGACATTAACATGCATTGCCGTGACACATCACTGTAAACAATCCATTTAAATCACCGACATTGTGTTTGTATCATCATAAAGCCATACTTCTTTCGAACTCCTTAGTGATTATGTCAAGACAACCGCTACATAAAGTTTCCTCGCATCTAACAAGGCCCGCGAATCGCACCGAGATCCTCTAATAAAGCCTTGCCAATTAATTGTTCGAACACCGCGGCGTTCATTTTGCAACTGCGTGCTGTATCGTAAGATCTCGGTTGTAAATGTGATATTAGCCTCATTAAACTTCGATTGCGATTAAGATAAGCATTTAATTTTGGTAGGCTACACGTCTCTGAATACTAGAGTTTGTACGTTTACGTCAAGGATACTAGAAAAATACTTGTAACATGTGAGAAATAATGGACCAGTGATTCTAGTTGGAGGCAATCACCCTTCAGCCTATTTAATAGAGCCTCGCTCTGTGAACAATAGGCTTAATGCATGTTCGTAAATTATCGTCCTATATTAGCCTGTGTTGTCCTCATATGTAACTTACGAAGATAGTATACTATCATATACACAACATGTGCCACATTTTGCTTTTATTTAATTGATTTTGCAGCAATTTGCATCATTCTGGCATATGCCATTTTTTGTCTGCAATTTTAAACCAAGGCAGTAGCTTCTTCGTGCCTTAGCGATGCTACGAAGTTGGGCGAATAAACGCTCTTCACATTTTTCATAACACTTGTCCCATTAGGATGTATTGCATAGATAACATGCATTTATTGCTTTCCAGTTGTGTACACCTGAATATTATACTCTACAAAAAGCTTGTGTACGTTATCTCATTCAGTTAAAGATATCTAAATTGAATTCATATTTTTGACGCATTATTTTTATCGCTACTATTGCGCAGATAAGAATAAATCGTCATCATTCTTCACAGGCATATAACATGAAACACATCTGGTCTCTTGGTAAAATGCCATTCAGTGATGCCATAGTGCATATTGAAATACTATTACATTATAACGAGTCATCAAAGTAGAAACTCATTTACAGAAATCTAACATGTGAGGAATCGATCAACAGGATAAGTGAACGTGTAGAATAACTCCACCCAGTCTACTAGACCTACCGGAACAATCGCACATTTGAACTGGAATAGCATCTTGGGAGGTGTTGCAAAACAATCATGCACTTGATCTTCTATTTCATCAGATATTTCATATATTTGCAGTCATGTTCATATACCACGATTGGTGCACTATATCAAGGGGGTTGTTTTATCATTTATAGGTGCAAACACTTATCATATTCGTATTGTCCTAAAACCAATGCGTGTGTGGACAGCACATCCTCATCTGAGACGCTACTTTACAAACATGCATTTATTCCGTTTTTCCCTCAGACCGACTCAGATTAATTCTCCGCATATAAAGGCACACAATATGTGAATTTATATTCGCATACTAGTTTATATGTAAATGCATTCATTATATATTTTTTTAAAACGAGCTGGCTCGATATTTAATCTTGCTCATGTGTTTACGTTGAGATCGAATTCCTATTCTAGAGCTAGTTGAATCTTCACAGCAGGTCGACTGTTGTAAGTTTTACGTATTTTGGCCTATTACAACATCTAATGCGACTTCTTAATAAATATGCACGACGTTAATTTAAATATTTAACTATATGATGCTAAGCATGCTAAGTCTTAAAAGCTTTTAAATCAAAGACAAGATATTTGTTTTATAATGTCATTGCATCGTGCCTCAAAAAGTTACAATTCTGTTGCTCTGGTTTGCGTTTAACCATTGAGAAGTTAAATGGAAATTAAATTACATCGTGTTCTCTTTAATTGCTTTCAAACTTGATTTGTCATGCTGAAAGGTTAAATTTGATTGATATCCACATGTTTCGTGAAATACTCTGGGAAAAGTATGGGGCTTGGAGCTCATTAAAATGGTTAACACCCCCAGTCCTTAGCATTGACCGTTCCGAGACGATAGTCCCATTTTATTCATGTGTGTGTGTGTAAAGTATTTGTGTGTCATGTTTATTAAATGTGTAATATTTGTTTTTACAATTGGTTGCATGTCATAAACAACGGACCACATGCTTTTATAATATTTCTCTCATAGTGGTGGAGCTGAAGCTGCACCTTGTATATATTATATTGAATGTCCATTTCAGAGCAAGTTCAATAATCGCAGCAGTTAGATATTTACGGGTAACTTGAAACACTAGCATATTATCTACTTATTTCATGGTTCAATTGAAATACAATGTATATTGAACTATTTGGTTTTTAAATATCTTTCACCGTATCAACCAACCTCGACCAAAAGCAGCGGACGACGAATTTCCATGTAATACTTTTACTAATCTATGCATTTGATGGACTCTGTGTTATTCATTTCCAATGTATTCTGGTCTATGTCATTTTAATGGTTTCTGAAGAAATATTGATTTGAACAATGTGTTTGCCATGTGTTCTCCATCAAACTTATCGTACGCATCTGTGGATTTACTGCCGGTTTTGTTGGAGGGAGATATGATTTGATAACATATGTGCATGTAAATGTCACAAGAACAAGGAATTTGCTATGTGTGTGTCTTATATAATTTCTATATTTGAAGAAATTCTTAAGAAAAACGTTAACATACGCATGGAATGGTGTACGTACGTTAAAACGTTTAAGCAGAGAGTAATAGTGTTATTTTGCTTTACAATCTTTACCGTACTTATTATCCTATATAAATACATATCCTTATAAATCATATTAAAATAGGTTATCGTTTGCACATATTCGATTCATCAGCATTGACTTATGAAATCTATACAGCACTACCTTCTTTCAATGTTTCCTTGTTGCGCTAATTGTCTCTTTCGTACGTTCTCAGATAAAACAGCTTATCATTTGTGTTGGAAGACACAAGTAATGCATGTCCACAAAAATCTGCATGATACTTGAAGTTTTTTACCGCTGCTGAAAGGTAGCCATGGACGGAGTCCAAATGTCAACCCAGTAACCCAGATTGTGAACACACTTAGTGTCGTTAAGTGTCATAACCATTTACGAAACTGTAATCGTCGCTATTGAATTTTTCTAACTTTATTTATGCACAAAGTAAACATTTCAAACTTAAAAAAAAAAACATTGCATGGACATAATGAGATGTAATGAAATGCCACATATTGAGGACTGTAATAAGCATTATTTGCTCTGTTATCGTTTGCATCGCCTGTGTGAATGCTACATAATTGGATAATTATGCAAGTGAATGTTGAGGTATCATCAAATTTCTATTTAAACTATTGTTACGTCACCAACGATTGTTGATGCACACGCGATTTGAACAATCGTCACTCATTGATATGTTGGTAAGTAAATCTGTTTGATCAAAATACGGCAATTCAAATTGAAGAAAGTCTTAAAGTATTACTAATATTCGCAGTCACATGAATGCGTTTCAGAAATACAAACCAAATTATGCGTAGACGCCTTTAATTGAAAGCCAATACAGGATCACTTAACAACAAATAATTGTCTTGGTTTAATACGTACTCGAAAGACCATAATTAATGTTCTGTTTATTCCAAACTGTATCAATCAATTTATGATATTATCTAACCAAGAGCTGAAATCTTGCATTGCGCTCTTTTTATCTTCACCTTTATTAAAGTCATTGATTAACAAAGTAATTGTGTTAACTATGACTTCCACACCTTTTATGTTTTTGTCAATGTTTTTATTTGCCTTCTTTGAACAATTAAACATAGGTGATGCAACCAACGAGGTTAAGTTTGACCTTGAGTATTCCCCGATCAAACCTGCTTTGAAGGCAAAGTTTAGTTAAAAAAGATGAGTTTGATCAATCATATTTAGCAATTTGGTTTTATCAAAAGTTTTTTTTAAATATCGTGTCTGACTCAACCATGAGTTTCAGGAGGAATTTGTTCATATTCTTATAGCTGAGATTTGAGATTGTTTGTGAGATGACCGACATTCTCAATACTAAATCTTTATCTTCTGCGTTGAGCTAAACACTTGAGAATTTTCATGATAATTGTTTTTAATGTCTGTTGGCGTTCTCGCATCAAGAGCAATTGCTGATTAATTGCCAGTTTATTGTTCAGTCCTGGGGCTTTAAATTGTGCTTCTTATAATTGTGTTTTCGGTTGTGAATGTAAAGATAAACTTCTTCAAGCGCTAGGTGCGATAAGGATAAAGACATACTGTAAGCAAAGCTTTCTTTGAACTTGTGATTAAAACTCAATGTACGTGTAGTTTTATTGCATTTCGCATCAGCTAAAACACACAGGGCATTGTGTGCGACTAAAGTCAAATGATGATACCATATCAGACAGCTTGGCTGTTGGTTTGGGTTGATAACAATAAATTCTAGACTAAAATCAGTTTGGCGATTATTTTCTCATAAAGCAGCACACATTTTTTTACACTTTTATAATACATGTTAGTTCATTTAATGTTTCAATGATGTTATAAAACGAAACCGTTTAGGCGCTATGCTCTCCGATTGGTTTTTAATTTATGAGGATTTTTCTTATATACGTGCAATGAGTCTCGTTTTGAAAGGCAACACGCTGCAACGTTTCCGTCACTCACGACGGGTTAGTTCAACTGACAATTAGCAGCACGAAAGCATATATGTCATAGCAGATGAACCTGCTACTCGGTTCTACGTATTATTGTGCCACTTGGCGAGATATTTAACTATTTGTGTTCGTTTGCTCGTTTTCCTAGTTAAGGAAATGCCTTCAATTGAAAGACGCATAGATTGCATCAACGTGTAACATAACTATCTACACTTCTAATAGGCGTTTCTGTTATATGTTGTCACTTTGCAGGGAAATATTCATACAATATTGAATTTTCAAAAAGTATTCAAGTATTACCATGTTCATTCCGAAGTATTCTATCAATACAAAAAGCCTTACATATTTTATTTTATTTTTTAACTTTGCGTACCACTTTCCTGAAATCGACATGATATCATGGTAGAAATGGAACAATTCAATACCGTTTTTTTACTTGGATTTGTTTGCCGTTATCAACAGTACTTTGGACATGGCTAGTTTTCAAACTCACAATTTCCTGGGTTAGCTGGTTAACCAGTAATAAGTCCACATACTTATGCCAGACACTGACAGCTGCCCGATTTGAATCAGAGGTAGAGGGATAATGGCCGTAGAAAGGATTTCATGACCAATCATTTAGACATTAAAATTAACAAATACAGCAAAACACTTTTTGCTACTATCAAATACAGTGCGCATGCATGACATAATGCAGAATACGGCATAAGTCATACTACAGTTTTATTCAGAGTCAAAGTAAATCTTTTTCATCATTTTTATAAATGAAAAAGCCTTGCCAAATAATTGTACAAACACCACGGCGATCATTTTGCAGTTGAGTGTTGTATCGTTAGATCTTGGTTATACATGTAATATTAGCCTCATTAAACGTCGAATGTATGAAAGCGATCAAGATAGGCATTCATTTTTCGTTGGCTACACTTTACTAAATGCTAGGGTTTGCACGTTTACGTCATATATAATATCAATACATTTGTAACATGTGAGATATAATTATCCAGGGATTCTAGTTTGAGGCAATTCCCCTTTAGCCCATGTAATAGAGGCTCACTCTGTGAAAATAAGGCTTACTGCCTGTGCCTTAATTCTCTTAACCTGTGTAATCCGCATAATTATGCACTGACGAAGTTCACATCATATACATAGAATGTTTGTGCCTCATGTTGCCTTTATTTCATTGACTATGCAGCGATTTGCATCATTCTGGAATATGATTTTTCGTCTGGAAATTTTAGCCAAGATAGCTGCTTCTTCGTGCCTTAGCTTTTCTTCGAAGCTGGACGAATAAGCGCTCTTTACATTTGTAAGAACAATTGCCCCATGAGGATGTATGGTATAGGTTACATGCATATGTTGCTTACCAGTAGTTTTCACCTGAATATTATACTTTACTATAACTATGATACGTTATTTCATTCCATTAAAGTTATCCAAATCGAATTCATGTTTCTGCCGCATTATTTTCATCGCTGCTATTTATTAGATAAGAATAAAGCGCCATCATTCTTCACAGGCATATTGCATGAAATACATCTGTTTTTTTTTTAAATAAAAATACCTTGGCGCGATAGTGCATATTGAAATAATATTTAATTATAATGATTCATCAACGTAAAAACTCCTTTTCGGAAATCTAACATCTGATCAATCAATCAGCAGGATAAGTGAACGTGCAGAATGTATCCACCCATGTTATCATCTATTTCACCTTATATTACTTATATTTGCAGTCGTGTTTTATAGCACGATTGGTGCAATATATCGGTCGGTTGTCTTATCATGTTTTGGTTCCGCCACTTACCATGTCCGCTTTGTTCTGAAACCAATGATGCTGACACAGACATTTTTCGCCAAAACTGAATTTTCGTTTAAAAGAGACTTTCTTTATACGAACTATTTTCATAAAAGCGGAAAGTGTAGTCCTTGAATAGCCTGTGCGGTCAGCACTTGCCAATCTCGCACGCTACTTTACAAACATGCATTCAGTCCGGTTTTCCCAGAGACCGGCTCGGGTTTATTATCAGAATATTTTTAGCTCGGTTTTTGTACGTTTTACGTTATTTTTCAAATTTCGACTTCTTCATGATGAGGACTATATGGATTCTATGTCTCCATTGTTTTTTCTAATCAAAGACGAGATATAGTTGATACTTGATTTATTGTCATTTCGTCGTGTCTCAAAAAGTTAAAATTCTATTGCTCTGGTTTGCAACTAAACATTTAGTGTAATGATAATGAATTGAATCGTGTTCTCTTTTATTGCTATTATACTTGAATTGTTGTGATGAGAAGTTAATTTATATCTACATTGAACTGTTTCGTGAATAACTCTCGGCAAAGTATGAGGAGTTAAGCCCCTTAAACTGGTTAAGACACTCAATGATTTGCATTGACCGTTCCAAGGCGGTGACTCCAGTTTTATTCATGTAATTGTGTTACGTATTTGTGTGTCATGTTAATTACATGTTGCGTGTGTAATACTGTTGGCTATAGATTCTTGTCATACACCACGTGATTCTATTAGATTTCAGCTGATGAAGCTTAAATTTCACTTTGAAAATATAAGATTGAATATTCATTATTTCAGAGCTAGATCAAGATCCGCAGCTGCTAGATATTTACAGATCATTTGTAAAAAAAACTAGCATATTTCACACGTATTTCGATAGAAATTTATTGAAATATTAGGTTAGAAAATATCATCATCTTTCATCGTCTTAAAAATCCCGACCTAGAAGAGCGGACGATAAATTTCGATGTTATACACAAACTCATCTATGCAGGTGATGGATTCTGTGTGGTTCATACACAATGTATACAGGTCTATGTCATATTAATGCGAAGTTGTTGTAAGGTTAACATGTATGATGGATTGATGACGAGTGCAAGACAGAAAGAAAAAAAAACGAGTTCAAGGAAGGAAACATATACTCTAAGTAAATAGACATATCTTTAGATCAGATATGTGTTCAATGACCCAACCATTGTATGAAGGCCTGGGCGGCTCGTCAGCTGCAGTCAGTACACAAATAATATCGAACACGTTTTATGAGGTTATAAAACGCAATATAATACGTCTGGAATTGACCATTAAGAAAAATGTATAAAACGTATAACACTAGCGGGCTACCAGAAGTCCTGACAGTGAAAACTGAGACAAAATACGACACATGCTAGTCCAATAAAAGTATCCGGTCTCAATGAGCTTTTACAATATTGCTACGATGAAACATGAAAAAAAACGCTCTTCAACTTCGGACTTGAGGAACTTTAAAAAAAAAACACAAATCGTGATAATTTACGAAAGAAACGAAGGCCACATCAATGTAAAATATTCAAAAATCGAACCTAAATTATAATTGATGATTGTTCCTTAATTAAATCTGACACGCATACCAGACTTATACATTCACTTATCTATATGCGCGCTGGTATTGACACTTCTAAATAAGAAGCTGAAAGGTATCTCCTACGTAATATTGTCTGAATAACAGTTTTATGATTAACGGTGATTGCTTATGTTTGAATGAAAGATTGAGGAGCGTAACGCCCTGTTTAGACTACACCAGACAGACACGCTGTTAATATATCATAAAATAGATAAAATTGGTATAAAGCACAAAAACACAAAATCGTAAAAAAATTACCAGTACATTCAAAACACTCATCATAATAAAGCTGACATCGACATAGACAAAAATATCTTATATTTCGGCGTTTATTTAAATGTAAAGCTGAACAAAAATAATGTCTCCCAGTATGAACTGACATCGATCATGTAAGTTTGATAAGGGAGCCATTCTTGATTGTAGAACCAATTGAAATCATCATTAGAACCAAGTATATACATTGCTTAAGTCCATTACACTTACACAAAGCTATGATATGCAATTGAACTTTTATTAATTTATTAATCGTCTCACACCGCTCGTGAGACGACCGCCTGTTTACAGATGTCATTGACCCACGGGGATGTGACGCAAGATTCATGGAGAGAAGTACTTGTTTAAAAGCTGTGCACATAAAACAGCTTTTTAGATTGAAGAGAATCAGAGAGAGATTATAGAAAGTCATCGTTACTATGCCAATCCTCTTGTTAAAGTCAAATCAATTAACAAAGCTCTATAGAGCAGTAAAAGAGATAGCGTTTTCATAAAAATATATTCGGAGTGTGTGACTATTTTAAGTAGCAGAACGACGTCCATGTTTGGCAGGAATAAGAACAAAACGTGACACTTTTTAATCATGAAAAAAAAAACATGCAAAGCCCTGCCTCCTAAAATCGACATAGACAGGTATGGAATTGGCGCATCTCTGAAAATGTCATAAAGAACAATTAATATAATTCATCGACAATGCTTTCTTCCTCATATAGCCTTACTACCTACGATTACCTTTATAATTATGTCAAGATCACCGTAACTTCAAGTCTCCTCGCATATAACAAGGCACGTGGGTCGGTGGGGGCCGATCCTCACCGAGATCCTCTGATAAAGCCTTGCCAAATAATTGTACAAACACCACGGCGATCATTTTGCAGTTGAGTTTTGTATCGTTAGATCTTGGTTATAAATGTAATATTAGCCTCATTAAACGTCGATTGTATGAAAGCGATCAAGATAGGCATTCATTTTTCGTTGGCTACACTTTTCTCAATGCTAGGGTTTGTACGTTTACGTCATATATAATATCAATACATTTGTAACATGTGAGATATAATTATCCAGGGATTCTAGTTTGAGGCAATTCCCCTTTAGCGCATGTAATAGAGGCTCAAACATTCCATTAAAGTTATCCAAATCGAATTCATGTTTCTGCCGCATTATTTTTATCGCTGCTATTTCTTAGATAAGAATAAAGCGCCATCATTTTTCACAGGCATATTGCATGAAATACATCTGGTTTTTTAAAATAAAAATACCTTGGCGCGATAGTGCATATTAAAATAATATTTAATTATAATGATTCATCAACGTAAAAACTCCTTTTCGGAAATCTAACATCTGATGAATCAATCAGCAGGATAAGTGAACGTGTAGAATGGATCCACCCATGTTATCATCTATTTCACCTTATATTACTTATATTTGCAGTTGTGTTTTTATAGCACGATTGGTGCAATATATCGGTCGGTTGTCTTATCATGTTTTGGTTCCGCCACTTACCATGTCCGCTTTGTTCTGAAACCAATGATGCTGACACAGACATTTTTCGCCAAAACTGAATTTTCGTTTAGAAGAGACTTTCTTTATACGAACATTTTTCATAAAAGCGGAAAGTGTAGTCTTGATTAGCCTGTGCGGTCAGCACTTGCCAATCTCGCACGCTACTTTACAAACATGCATTCAGTCCGGTTTTCCCAGAGACCGGCTCGGGTTTATTATCAGAATATTTTTAGCGCGGTATTTGTACGTTTAAGTTATTTTTCAAATTTCGACTTCTTCATGATGAGGACTATATGGATTCTATGTCAAAGACGAGATATAGTTGATACTTGATTTATTGTCATTTCGTCGTGTCTCAAAAAGTTAAAATTCTATTGCTCTGGTTTGCAACTAACCATTTAGTGTAATGATAATGAATTGAATCGTGTTCTCTTTTATTGCTATTATACTTGAATTGTTGTGATGAGAAGTTAATTTATATCTACATTGAACTGTTTCGTGAATAACTCTCGGCAAAGTATGAGGAGTTAAGCCCCTTAAACTGGTTAAGACACTCAATGATTTGCATTGACCGTTCCAAGGCGGTGACTCCAGTTTTATTCATGTAATTGTGGTACGTATTTGTGTGTCATGTTAATTACATGTTTTGTGTGTAATACTGTTGGCTATAGATTCCTTGTCATACACCACGAGATTCTATTAGATTTCAGCTGATGAAGGTTAAATTTCACTTTGAAAATATAAGATTGAATATTCATTATTGCAGAGCTAGATCAAGATCCGCAGCTGCTAGATATTTACAGATCATTTGTAAAAAAAACTAGCATATTTCACACGTATTTCGATAGAAATTTATTGAAATATTAGGTTAGAAAATATCATCATCTTTCATCGTCTTAAAAATCCCGACCTAGAAGAGCGGACGATAAATTTCGATGTTATACACAAACTCATCTATGCAGGTGATGGATTCTGTGTGGTTCATACACAATGTATACAGGTCTATGTCATATTAATGGTTTGGGTAGGTATATTGATTTGAAAAATGAGTTTACCATGTGGTCTCCATCAAACTTATCGTAGATCTAAGTATATTTGGATTTACTGCATGTTCCTTTAGGTGGAGCTGTGGTCTGATAACAGCTGCACATTGGAATGAATAATGCGAATAGTATTGTCACAAAAACAATGAATTATCTATGTGCGTGTCTTATGTTATTTCATCATTTGAATAATTTTATGAAAAAAAAGTTTACATACGCATGGAATGGTGAACATACGATAACACGTTAAACAAAAGAGTTATTGTGTTATTTTGTTTGACAATGTTCATCATTCTTCTTCTCCTCTGTGAATACACATTCTTATTATTGATATTAAAATGCATGATCGTTTCCACATGTTTAATTCATTAACCTTGACATATGAATTATACACAGCACTACCATTTTTCTTTGTTTAAATGGGTTGCCTTGTTGTGATAGCTGTCTCTATAAGTACGTTCGAACGTTCTTAGATAAAACCGACTAATGCTGATAATTCGTGCTAGCAGACAAAGGTAATCCTCACAAATCTGCATGATGCATGTATTTATTTTCGCGCTGCAATGGGGAAGTCATGGAAAATGAGTTCCACTGTCAACCCAGTAAACCAGACTGTGAACACAATAATTGTCGTTTAGTGGCACACTCAGTTATGGAACTGTTAACGTAGTTATCTTATCATTTTATCTTTATCTATATACACATGTACACAATACATATACCGGACTTGGATAATAATGGAATGCATGCAAATAATGAAACGTCATGCAGTGAAAGTATTTAAATGTTATGGTACGATGCACTGCTAACTGATTCGTCTATTATACCGTCATTAATTGTTATGAATGTTAAGCATATACGAGCCGCGCTAGTGTTAAGAGAATGCACCGACATATGAAGTGTTGTACACCAGGTTAAACGAGGCAGTCTGTTTTTTTTTTTTTTTTTTTTTTTTTTNTTTTTTTTTTTTTTTAATGTTCACTATATACATATTTTCTAAGAACATATTTAAGATCGCTTTTGATTCCTAAATATCATATAAGAATGTTCAGTTTTTAATAAACATTTGCTTTATTCATCCATTTTACAATGAAATTAAAAAAGAACATGTATTTACTAGTCGTACGTTTATTAGGTTACCCCTTTGCACTAGTAAGATCCGTCACGGGATCACTCTATTCTTGAATAGTTCAGACTGAGACAGATCTTTCTTTCCGGAACGCAATTAATGCCAACTGTAGTCATTACCATACATGTGCCTTTCTTAGCGCTGACACGGTTTATTCTTGGAAAATAGGTTTAAATACCAACCAAGTAAGCCCGACTTCAATGTTTTTAATTTATTTTGATAAGCATTAACTGCTATGGTATCGTGTGCGTCGCTTTGGTGAGTGTTACATTATTGGATAATGAGGCATGTAGATTGTGTGGCATAAATGTCAATTTAAAATGTGTTCTATAACGTCAATAACGTTCATTGATGCGCACACCATTTACACGGTGGCTACCCATTGATATATTTGTAACTTGATGTGTTTGATTTTATATAGCCAATTCAAAATGAAATGTAAGTCTTAACAGTATTACTAATATTAGCAGTCAAGGAAGTATACAATGTGAATAAGTTTCAGAAATGCGAACCAAATAATGCTTAGACGGCCTTTATTTGAAAGCAAATGCATGATCACTTTACAATTAATAATTGTCTTGGCTGTGAACATATTAAATGATCAATGATTTGTTGACCTTCATTGAACTTATAAACATAAGCTGCAATACAATACTATTTATTGGTACTATTTATGTGAACATACTACAAGTGTTTCACTATTTATTCATAAGTACTACATGTGACAACGCCTTTTGAAACTTTAAGTCCGAATTACTTTGACAAATAAAATTTTATATTTAAGTACAAAATCACTACACAACACTGCTATTTGTAGAAAATATGCAGATATTAGAGAGAAAGAAATCGTTTTTGTTGTCAATGTACGCCTCGGCGATGCAACCAAGAAGGTTAAGTTTGATCTAGCCAGGTTCATCTCAAGGTCTGGTTAAGTTAAAAAAGATGGGCTTAGTATAACGAACATACGTAAGTTAATAATCTGACTTTACTTTTAGTTTTTCTTTATCAAATTTTGAAGTGAGTTTGATCATAATTCTCAATTTGATTTTCTCAGAAGTTTTATTAGTTTATTTTAAGTCTGACTCAACCATGAGTTAGAGGAGGAATATGTAAATATTCTTACAATTGAGATTTGAGATTGTTCGCGATGTGTCCGACCTCCTCAAAACTCATCTGAGTGGAATATGTTATCTCATCTTCTGCGTTGAACTTAAATCATGCATCTAGTTTTGAATGGCAACGCGCTGTAACGATTCCATAACTGACGACGGGTAAATACAACTGGCAATAAAAAGTGTGAAACCATATATGTCATTGCAGATGAACATGGTGCTACGTATTAACGTTTCACTTGGCGCCATGTTTAACTATTTCTTTCAGTTTGCACGTTTTCCTCGTTTAAAAAAGGCATTTTATTGACAGACGTGTTGCATAACTATGGTCATTACCAATAGGCGTTTCTGTTATATGTTGTCTCTTTGCAGGGGAATGTGTGAGCTAGATTATACGATAAAACATTCGTGGGAACATTCGAAATAAATATTTAAGGCGTCTATATCTCAACGATACCTCGTCTTTTTATATGCTTACACTTTGCACACACAATAAGTGCAATGAGACTGGGTGCTATAATTCGTTCATATATATATATGCAATATAACAACGGAGTTGTGTTCACAAAGAACGCTTTACACTACACGTTGCAGCACGCAACTTGTCGTAGACATCTCTTTAAGTAAAAATACACGAGGTGAATCCTTTTGTAGAATGAACAAGACGAAAAAAACTACAAAAAGTACATATATACATGTATAATTTCACTATACCATTTTATAAAAAAGATTCAATACACCGATGAAGTGGTTATATCATATTGAAAATCGAATATTTTGTATATAATTGTCCACACAAGTTGAACAATATTTGAGACACGAATAGCAACACAAACAGCAAAACAGGTATTTTACTAATATTAATTGCATGTGCTCATGCATAACGTTATGTAGAATACATCATGAAAGTCAAACTACATGTTCATTCCCGCAAACAAATCAAAGTCGAAGCGATTATTAACGAACGCATATATGTATGATACACAAGCCGCCGGTTAATGTCCTAATGTTCTGTAATATAACAGGTTCGGCGGCATGATTAAAACATTCATGGCAAGTTATTGTATTGTAAGCCTTACCTCATTTAATACAAAACAACACGACATGAACGTTTATTCGCTTTTTATAACAAGTAAGTAGTTACGAGAAGGTGTTATGTTAATTATCGTAATAAAACTTAAAAAATATAAAAAATCATAAACATATTACCTGTGGTTTAAAAACTTAAATGCCGATGGTTCTCGCCACATGTCATTTAGCATAACAGCGGATTAATTCTGTTTTTTTTGAAACGAGAAAATCGAATTAAATTAGTAATGTCACATAACGCATTACCACTATATTGAAAGGTCGAATATAAAGTCCTGATTGAGGAAATATGTGAATAGATCAAACATGAGGTTTTATAATGAGTGATGGTGTTTGATGTTTTAGAATTAGCACTCCTACGGAATGCGAGCAATTGAAAGCACAATGTGCCTCACTGTGAGCATATTTGAAAAAGGAAAAATGCAGAACTACTTTGGACGTTTCATCAAATTTTCCATGCATATTTGTGGTGGCAGTAACATTTAAGTATTTTTTTAAAGGAATGGTCATTTTTGCATGTTAAATGGAGCTTGGTCTCAAAAATGTTCTTTTTGTACAAAATCGTATGAAAAAGAAACGCCATTCTGATGTTCAGTGCATGCATAAGGGTCAGATTGTTAATACCATTTGAAAATTAAATACACTTAATTCTAATGTGTTTTTGTATTAATAATACATCATACATGAATTTCTCATCACTCAACAAATATTTTATTAAGAAAACTAAAGTATTAAATTAGTTCAGACAGATATGTGAAAAAATAGTTAATTGTTTATAAGTAGAATATATTTTTTAACCGTTTACGTCTTGAAATGACCAGCAAGTAAAATTGGCATATATTGTTCTGTAAAACTCTCGTAACAAGATAACCCATGATAAATAGATTTTGTAGAATAACTAACAATGAACTACATTTTCAAATCTAGATAAGCAGCTATTCACGTAGACATGTCCACTTGTAAACAACTGGAGTCAGCATTGGTGTTTAAGCTCGATATACGAAGGTTTTCAATGACCAATATGTGCACAATAATTCAAATCAGACGAATTTATTTACAGCATACAACTTGTATTTGTCACCACCAGAAGCTGAATTATATTGGTCAAACCATCAGGGATTATAAAATAAATCCCAGAATGCCATACTGTGTTCTGCAATATTAGCCAAAGAAAAAAATGGAAATCAAATTGTACTGATTGCGCGCCACATATAATTGAATATCTGATTAATATTAACAGTTGCTCTGTAATTACCAAACCGCGTGATGCATTCGATTTCTCAGTTACCTTTGAATATAATAAATTAACGTATTTTTAAATGCCTGAACACAATTTGGGAAGCAATGCGTTTTAAACTGTTTCAAACCGAATATATGATATAAGGGTGAATATTATATAGTAATAAAATGGGCATACAGACGAAATTGTCCCTTAATAAAGAAACGTATGAAACAATTAATTGTCTTATTACTGAACATATATTTAAAAAGTAAACATTGACTCAAGTTGGATTCTACTCGAGCATATACAAACTTTGTATTCCGTGAGAATTTGACGACATAGATATACTACAAGGAAAAGTACGTTTCTGCACAGAGGTACTTTATGTCTATTTCATTGAGGACTCTTTAACTTCTTCTACTGATTTCTCCGCGCCCGTGAATAGTTTTTATTAAATATTAAAAATAAATAAATACATGCAATTGTTAAGCGTTTGTGAAAACGATGTATTTTTTTATCAATCATTTAATGAATACTTGTTATAAGATACATTTAGCTGGAGAGACTCGCCCAGATTCGAGATGTCTGGAGGAAGCTGGTCGGCGGCCTATATTCCAGACGGAACCTAGGCGAAGATGAGATGAGGTCAGCTAAACTTTCGTTTTCGTAAACGTTTCTATTTACACAAGTTATTTGTCACTTAAAAAGGATGTTAAACGGCAGAAATCTCGTAGATCGCTTTGTTTAAAATAGTTTTGTATAGTTGACACTTAAATTTGCTAATAGAACCAAAATGAGGCAATATGATTGAAAACTTAACATGGACTACAAAATATTATGGGTCGGCACCACAAATTATGGTCGGTTGGTCTTGTTGTAACAAACAACGTTTTAAGGCCATATGGGCGACATCCCGTGATACGCTAAACCAAAGTAGGATGCGTTCAACCTTTCCGATAAAATATTCTTTACAATACAAAATGTTAACCCTTTTAAAATTTCATTTGGTTTTAAATGGGTTTAAACCATTTTGAAATTATATTAATGAATGATGTTTCCAGAGAAGAGCTGAAAGAGTTATCGTCATACACTCATACATAGTTTTTTTAAATGACCGAATGTGTATACACAAAGCGCCCACGCCACCCCCCGCCCCCCCAAAAAAAGAAAAAAAAATGCGCTAGGTTTACATTAAGAACAATACACATTTTAGTTAAAATAATTATTCGCCCTCACACGCTGGTATCCATCGAATACTACTGTAATTGGTATAAGTGAAAATACAAAATAGTGAAAGGCACGTTAAGACAGACGCTTGTATTACTTTCAGGGCTACAGCTTCAATTGTTATTCAAGCCCCTTATCAAGTAATGTTTAATTACAATACCAAAATAGCAATTGTGAAATTTGACAATCACAAACGAATGATACTCGACTTAAAGGGTTTAATATCATTTTGAGTTGTTAATCTGCTAAAATATCTCAACGAGTCGAACGCAACACGTGCAAAAATCGCTGGCATGAGGAGATTCTCATTAATGAATAAATAGGTTACTATTGTAGCTCATTCACTAAGTGGCATTTACATTTATTTAAGTATTTACATATTTGCACTTACACACAGGCCAAAAATACGCCCAGATGTTTAGTAAGTAGGTAAATCACGTATAGTGAAATATGAATTTCTATAAATATTTCGAAATACCACTTCAACATATTAAGCAGCAGATATTGCTTTTAATATCTCAAGAACCTTAAACTGTTTCATCTCAAAAGATCAGACGCATTTGATTGATACGTATTTTACAAGTTAACAATCCGTATGTCGTTCAGACTAAAATAAATTGCTGAGTTATATATCTTTGACTGGCATTTTTAATCGTTTGTTTAAATAAAACGTGAAAGTTTACAGTGTGTTATCAGCAATTATGTTCATACAGTGAGTTTATTAGATGATTCAAAGTAGGGAAAATATTTACAAATCTCTCGGGCCACAAAGTGTTTAATGTATATTAGTGTACGTTCTATATATGTATAGATTTTAACATGTAAAACATACTGCCATCTATAACACCCTATGCCAATAACAAAAAAGCTTCGATCTTTTGATGTTGAGATGGGTTACAGTTTCCTACATACAATTAAGGGTGTCACGTTTAAACGTTTAAACGGTCGCGTTTTGTGTTTTGCTCAAAAACGTTTACAAAAACAGTAAACGTTTAAACGACAGTCAATATCAATATATTAAATATTGGGGTGCAAATAACGCAGCCGACTAGCCGTACGAAGTATATAGATGACGAACTGCGAAATCCGGGTACTTGCGGTAAATCCGGGCACTACCGAATTCGACAGTAATTTATTTCTGATTGGTAAGCTGACGGCACGAACATGAACGGAAACTAAAGGAAAATCTTCGCTACTTTCCGAAAATATTACAACTTGGCAACAAAACAGTGCATATGCCGCCATCTTGAAATATTTTAAGTGATTGATTAGCAAAGTTAAGCACTGCGGTAGCATGTTGGAAAGCCACAGTTTAATTAAATTATATGTAAATAATTAAATGTTTACGTTTTTGCTAGTTAACTGGTTTTTCATTTTCTGCAGTCAAACGATATGTACATTGTATTTCATGTGCAAAATACGTATTTTTTTTCGGAGTGTCGTTTTCGGATACAGTATTTTTCGTCAATTTTACATTATTTTCGACGTTCTTTAAATTGTTTTTATAAAATGACGAATACACACGTGGTGATACGGATGGTCTGGTTCATAATATTTTAAGGTTTTAATATGACGTCATTGCGTGAATGGGATATGCACTGAACATAACTTCCGGAAATATTTACTACTTTCAGTTTGGAAATGCGATGGTACTGATGCTTTTAAAACGGACATAGGGATACCGTTTAAACGGTAACGTTTCGTTTATTTCATTTCGTTTAAACGTTTAGAAAAATCTGTAAACGTGATACCCTTACATACAATAAAGGAAAAAAGTACGTCGGAAACAAGCGCTCAAGGAGCTTACTCGTAGAGACTTTATAGAGACATCATTTGAATCAATCAATTAAAATTAATGTAAATCAAAACCACATAACCCAAACCAAATGCTAATATGGCTTTTAAATCATATGTTTATTTAAACATTTAAATTTGTTTATGAACACTTCAACGCAGAACTTTGAAAAAATCTCAACCTGCATTGTTTTTGTATCATTTTTGTTACTAGCATTACTGATTATGTATCCGGCTGTCAATACATGTATATGCTTTATCGTCACACCAATACCTACCTTTGAAGCATTACGACGATCGTAAGTAAACCGAAATGAAACAGTGTATCCATTGTTTTAAACGTCATCTAAAACACAACGTTAAGTACTCGTTTGATAATTGTCTCTATTACTACGCTCGTATTTAACGTAGCACGTATTGCAACGTTATGTGTAAATCAGTTAGCACGGTGTTATTCTATATGTATAAACTCCACTTATTTTGAAAAGGTTCCAAGTGTGAGAAACTCCTTGATACGCTTGTGAAGTGCCTCTCTTGGCCACGTGTTTTCATTCAGTGAATCTATTCGTTATGCGAGCAAGCCTTCACACCTCCTAAAACATCCGTTAGAAAGGTAGCGCTCACCGTAGATTCTGTGATGGCAGCAAGTAGGAAATATAATATCCCTATTAGCCAGTCTGTAGACAGGTATGGTGAATTGCTGTTGATGCAAAATGTGAGGTATGGAAGGTAAATGGTAAGCAAAAATATCTAGTTGCGAAGTTACTGAATCAGTTATATACATTATTTATATTTTTTAAAGTTAATATATTAAGTTTATTTCAAACTGTCTCATAGTTTTCATGTTAAGACCTTAATGCTAATAAATCATTGTTGAGAGCTTAAAATTTAGTTGTAACTTAAATGTGTCGCAAGTTTTGTTTAATAAAACAGGATCAAGGATAGCAATTCAGCCCCAAACAGTCTTGGAGCCTTTAACAAAAACAGGGCTGTTGTTCATCTATTGGTTCTTCATATAATGTTCTCATCTTTATATGCCAGTATTGATCTCAGTTACAGAGCATTTCAAGTTAATCAGTGAAATGATCTAAACTTTGAAGAGTGTTCACACTGGGATCACCGTAAGGTGCCACGAAGAAAAGGATTATTATGAAACACCATATTTGGGAAAGGGTAAAAGAAGGATTTAATTTGTCTTTTCAACTTGATAACTTAAAAACAGACACCGAAAAATGATGTCCGCTTGGAGACGCAGTTAAGACTTATAAAACTAGCGGGCTAACAGGAAACCCGTGATTAAAAAAAGACAAACACGGCACTTTCTTGTCTTAAAATAGTTTCGAGTCTCATTGAGCTTTAACAGCATAAAAACGCTGAAAAACAAACGCTTTTTGACTTCGGACTTAATTTTGTTATAACGGATTCGTAAGTATTTGCACAAAAACAAAGGCCACACCACTGTAAAATATTCAAATATCGAACCTAACATTGATGATTGTTGCTGAAATAAATCTGACACTTATTTCAGACTTAAAAATATTCAGTTATCTATTTGCACACTTGTATCGAAACTTCTAGAATAGAAACTGAAAGATATACGTAATAAAAATGTATCTCTGAATAACAGTTTTATGATTAACGGCATTTGCTTATGTTAAACTGAAAGATAGAAGAGCGTAACGCCCTGTTCAGACCTCAACCGACAGACACGCTGTATATATATCATAAAATAGATACAATCGGTTAAGCAAAAAAACATGCAATTGCAAAACATTAACCAGCACATTCAAAACACTCTTGCTCATACAGCCGACATCGACATAGACAAAAATAACTTATCTTTCTGTGTTTATTTTAATGTACAGCTGTATAAATAATTTTTCCAAGTATGAAACATATTTTCTCCCAGTATGAAATGACACCTATCGATGTGTGTTTGATAAGGAAGCCGAATTGAGTGATTGTAGAACCAATTGAAATCATTATAAAACCAAGTACATTTCATGTGCAAGCTGTGATATGGAAATTGAACTACGTCACTAGCGGGGCGTTTATTTATCGTCTCACACTGCACGTGAGAATCCCTCCAGTTTACAGATGCCATTTCCCCACACGGAAGTGACGCTCGACTCGGCAAAAGAAGTACTTGTTTAAAAGCTTTGCACATGGATGAAACTTTCAGATTAAAATTGGAGAATCATGGTTACTATGTCACGTCAAATGAATGAACAAAGCTTAATAGAGCATCAAAATCGAGTACATAAAAATGTCATAGTAGAAACACGTCCATGTCTGAAACCCTCTCCGCACAGGAATAACAACAAAAGGCGCGATTTTTGAATCATGAAAACAACATGCAAAACACAGCCTCCTAAAATCGACATAAACATGCATTGACGTGACATATCACTGAAAACAATCCATTTAAATCACCGACATTGTGTTTGTATCATAATAAAGCCAAACTTCTTTTGAACTCCTTAGTGATTATGTCAAGATCACCGCTACCTCGAGTCTCCTCAAATCTAACAAGGCCCGCGAATCGGGGGCCTATTCACACAGGGATCGTATGATAAAGCCATGCGAATTAATTGTTCGAACACCGCGGCGTTCATTTTGTAACTGGGTGCTGTATCGTTAGATCTAGGTAATACATATAATATAAGCCTCATTTAACGTTCATTGTAATTAAGATAAGCATCCCATTTGCGTAGGCAACACTATTCTGAATGCTGAGGTTTGTACGTTTACGTCAAGTATACTAGTAATACATTTGTTACATTGGGATGCATTGTAAAGTTTACATGCATTTGCTGCTTTATAGTTCGCAAAACAAAGTAATCGGGTAAACACCTGAATATTATTCTTAAATATAACTATGATACGTTATCTCATTCAATTAAATTTATCTGAATCGAATTCATGTTTCTGCCGCATTATTTTCATCACTGCTATTGCGTAGATAAGAATAAATCGTCCTCATTCTTCACTGGCATATAGCATGAACACATCTGGTATATTGGTAAACACGCCATTCAGTGATGCCATGGTGCATATTGAAATACTATTACATTATAATGAGTTATCAAAGTAGAAACTCAATTACAGAAATCTAAAATGTGAGGAATCGATCAACAGGATAAGTGAACGTGTAGAATGGATCCGCCCAGTCTACCAGACCTACGGGAACAATCGCACATTGGAACAGGACTAGCATCGTGTGAGGTGTTGCAAAACAATCATGCATTTGATCGTCTAATTTATCAAATATTACTTATATTAGCAGTCGTTTTGGTATAAAAATATTAATCTTGAATTCGTATTCTGAGAGGTTAATTTTTATTTACATTTTAATATTTCGGGAATACCTCTCGACCAAGAATGAGGAATTAGGCACCTTTAACTGGTACTGCTCACAATGCTTTGTATTGAACGTTTCTAGGCGGTGACTCCAGTTTTTTCTTCTTGTAAGTGTGCTACGTATCTGAGTGTCATGTGTATTACATGTATTGCATGTCATACTGGTTCGCCATTATTTCCTTTTTATAAATGAAGGACCACGTGATATTCTAAAATTTCTGCTGATGCAGCAGACGTTTCACTTTGTATATATTAGCTTGAAGTTTCATTTCAGAGCTAGATCAATACTCGTCGCTGCTTGGTATTTACGGATCACTTAAAAAAATATTTCACATGGATTTCCTAGTGCAATGGAAATGTATTGAAACAGTTGGTTATTAAATATCTTTCATCGTATCAACCAATCTCGAACTAAAACATCGGACGATGAATTTCTACATACATAAACTCATCTATGTAGTCGATGGAATCTGTGAGATTCATTTCCAATGTGTACATGTCTATGTAATTTTTATGGTTTGCGAATACATACTGATTTCTATGTGTTTACCATGTGTTCTCCATCAAACTTATCGTACGGATCTGTTGATTTACTACCAGCTCTGTTGGACGGAGCTATTAATTGATACCAACTGTGCATATGAATGTCAAGAACAATTCATTTCCTATATGTGATTGTTATATTATTTCTATATGTTTAGAGGTTCTTGAGAAAAAAACCTTAACATCTAAATACTTTCACTGTATGACATTTCATTATTAACATGCATTTTCTTATTATCCAAGTGATGAAAATGTATTTTGTATATAAATAACGATCAAATAATGCGATAACTGCGATAACATTTCCATAATGCTTGTGACACTGAACGACAATAATTGTGTTCACAATCTGGGCTACTGGATTGACATGAGGGCTAATTTTCCAAGAAAACACTATAACATGCATGATGTGTGGACGTGCATGTCATTTGTCTTTCAGCACAGGTTAATCTGGGATGACACTTTACGCACATGCATTAAACCGGTTTCGCCTGTGCAGCGCGCAGTATAACGGTAATACTTAAGTAAAGATTCGAACTAATCTTTTTTTCTGAATTTGTAGAGGACCTTGATCATCCTGCACAATTTAGTTTTCACATAAGTTTGTTTTTGTTCTGAGAGTGACTCAACCATGAGTTTGTCGAGGAATATCTGCACATTCTTACAGCTTTCATTTAAGATTGTTCGTTAGATGACCGACATCATCAACAACCAGCAGTGAGGAAACTCATATATCATCTTCTGCTTTTATCTAAACAATTGGGAATGTTCATCATACTGGGTTCTAATAACTGTTGGCGTTCTCGCCTCAAAAGTAGCTGGTAGTTTATTGCCAGGTTATTGTTCATTCCAGTGGTTTTAAGTTTTGCATCTTATCATTGTTTCTATGGGTTTTAAATGTTTAGATTATCTCCTTCAAACGCTAGGTGCAGTAAAGATAAAGACATATTGTAAGCGGAGCTTGCTTTGTACTTGTAAAAAACACGAAATTTACATTATAGTTTTATTGCATTTAACAGCAGCTTAAACATTCAAGTGAGTGTGTGCGACTGAAGTTTGTTTCTATTTCAGTATCTCCATTAAGTCAATTGATGATAAAATATCAGACAGATGTGCTGTTGGGTTGTATTGATACACATATTGCTCAGATTGGCTATTGTTTTTTCATTAAGCAGCAAATATTATATTCATGCTTTTATGATTAATGTTAATTCATGGAATGTTTCGACGATGATATTTTTCAAAACCGTTTTGGCGCAATGCTATCCTATTGATTTTTAATTTATGAGGAATTTTCTTCTATACTTGAAAGGAAGCTCGTTTTGAATGGCAACATTGACAGACGCATAGTTTCAACGTGTAGTATAACTATTATCATTACCAATAGACGTGTCTGTTATATGTTGTTAATAGCAGGGGAATGTGGTAGGTGTGCGCTGTATTATACATAAAACATTCATTTGTCAACGGGAACATTCGAATAGATATTTCAGGCTTCTATATCTCGACGATTTATACCTCGTTTTTTTACATGCTTGCACTTTGCAAATACAATTAGTGCAATTTAACTGGGCGATATAATTCGTTCACACATGTGCAAAATAACAAATGAGTTTAGTGCACAAAGAAAGCTGCTTACTAAACGTTGCAACACGCATACGCATCTGTTCCGTTGTAGACCACTCTTTAACTACAAATACACGAATGGATCCTATTGTAGAATGACCAAGACGAATATTAAAAATAACTACACAAAAACTACGTACGTAGATATAATTTTACTTTATCATTGCATTATAAAGCTTTAATTTACCGAACACACGGCCTGGCAAGCCTCGCCGTAATTGTAGTGTACGCCTCACCTCATATAATACAAAACGACATGGCTGTAACGTTAACTCTCTATTTATAATAAGTATGGTGTTGTAATAAGATGTTATTTAAATTGGCGAAATAAGACTTAAATCATAAACCTATTACAGGTTGTTTAAATACAAAGTTAACGATGGTTCTCACCGCATGTGTTTCGCATAACGGCTTATTAATTATGCATTATTGAAAAGAGAAAATCGAATGAAATTAATAACGTTCTAAAACGCATTAGCATTATATCGCAAGGTCGGAAATTAATTCCGGGTGGGATGACATATTTGAACAGATCAACAGGAGGTTTAATAATAAGTGTTTGTGTTTGATGTTCGAGAATTTGCACTGCCAATTGAGTCCGAGCAAACGAAACAGTGTGGGTATATTTGAGAACGAAGAAATGGAACGCATCTTTGGAATTTGCAACGACATTTCCATGTACAGTTTGTGGTGACAGTAACATTCATTTTTCATGTTTAATGCAGCTTGGTCTTAATGATGTCCTGTCCTGGCGAAATAGTACTTAAATTAGAAACCTATTAAAATTGGTTTAAATACATAGATGCCAATGGTTCTCACCAGTTCATTAAGTATAACGGCTTATTAATTCTGTTTTATTGAAACGATTACATTCAATGAAATTAACGTAAATTGCTCATAAGCCATAACTATATGGCAAGGTCGGAAATTAATTCCTGGTGGGAAGAAATATTTGAACAGACCAACCAGCAGGTTTCATAATAAGTGTAAGTATTTGATGTTCGAGAATTTGCCTACGGAATTCATACATTCGAAAGCGTACTTTGCCTCACTGTGAGTATATTTGTAAAGACAAAATGCAGCGCAATTTTGGAAGTTTAACCGATTTTTCCATGTATATTTGTGGTGGAATTTATTTGTAAAGATTTTAAAGAAATATCTCAGTTTGTTTTACATCGAATGCGACTTAGTCTTAACGATATTCTTTTTGTACAAATATCGTATGAAAAAAAAAAATGCCATTTAGATGCTTAGTGCATGTGAAAATCAGGTTATTAATCTCATTTTAAAATAATAAAAAAACACTTAATTCTTATGAGTTATTTTATTAATTGTAAAGCATACATGAACTTTCCATAGTGTGTAATATACTATGTAAGCCAAAGAAGAACGGAAATAAAACTGTATTAATTTCACGCCAAAGATTATTGGATTTCTGATTAATATTAATAGTTGCTCTGTAATTACCAAACCACGGCAGTTACTTTATGAATATAATACTGAACTTAATTTTAAATGCCTGAACCAAATGTGGAAAGCACTGCGTTTTAATCGGTTTCAAACCGAATACTTCAAATAATATTGACTATATGTTGTACACATATATTTAAAAATCTATACAATACCTCCTAGAGGATCTTGCGTAATTCGTTGTTTCAAATATTTCTGTATACTCAAAAGTTAATTTTGATAATATTCCCAAAATGTAGCAAAAAATGGTCGAAAACTCAAATTGGACAACAAAATATTACGGGTTGGCACCAAATGTTATGGTCGGTCGGGCTAGTTTGTGTAGCAAGCAACGTTTTAATGCTCTATGGCGAGTCACGTGTTACACTTAACAATAGTATGATGCGTTTAACCCTTCCGATGTAATATGTTCATACATAGGTTAACACTTTAAAATGATCTTTGGTTTTCAAATGGCTCCTACGAACCGTGTTGACAATTTATGAGTTGTATGGACAGAGAAGAGCTGAAACGATAATCGGCATACACTCGCAGCCACAGTAGAAAAATTCACGTGTATTTATAAAAAAAATATGATTTCAATGTAAAAAAACTACAACAATACAAATATCGAATTCTTTTTAACTAACTGGAGGAGCGTACACTCAACTAATTAAAAAATGACATTGTTCTGTGAATTTAAAAAAATGGCTTTTATAAGCATAGGATGTTCAACAAGAAGATTTTGGTAGTTTTCCAAAAATGACACAATTCGTACATTTAAAACATTACACATTTTGGTTAAAATAAATTTCGCCCTCCCACGCGCGTGTTTTTATAGTTTTAAATTATACATCCAATACTTCTTAAAATGGTATAACTGACGAAAGGCA
Source organism: Dreissena rostriformis (assembly GCA_007657795.1). Taxonomy (NCBI): domain Eukaryota; kingdom Metazoa; phylum Mollusca; class Bivalvia; order Myida; family Dreissenidae; genus Dreissena; species Dreissena rostriformis. The sequence goes on from VMBQ01000437.1 coordinate 121,016, forward strand.
TATATAGACAGAATCTTGTATTGGTTTGAGTGATACAGCTACAGTTCTAATTCATCCCCTCCTCATCAATTCATTAGTCGTCACAAAACGTAAATAGCAGTTGTACGTTCAACACTCAAAACAAACTATACTCGACTTGTAGTGTTTTATATCATTTTGAATTGGTAAATCTGCTAAAACATCTAAAAAAGTAGAACGCAACAGATGCAAGAATCTCTGGCATGAGGAGTTCCTCATTAATGAATACATAGATTACTATCATTGCTCCTTCACTAAGTGGCATTTACACTTATTTTAGTATTGACATATTTGCACGTACAAACATGCCAAAAATACGCGCAGACGTAAAGTAAGTTGGTAAATCACGTATAGTGAACTATGCATTTCTATAAATATTTCGAAATAACACTTCAACACTTATTAAGCAGCAGATATAGCTATTTAATATCTCAAGAACTTAAAACTGTTTCATCTCAAAAGATCAGACGGATGTGATTGATAAGTATTCTACAAGCTAAAAATACGTATGTCGTTCAGACCAAAAGAAATTGCTGAATCATATATATTTACTTGACATTTTAATTCAATTGATTCAATAAAACGTGAAATATTATATTGTGATATTATAAATTATTTTCAGACAGTGAGTTCATAATAAGAGACCAAATGAAACATATTTACAAATATGTTATGTCACAAAGTAAACAAAGTGTTCATCAAATTTGTATATTAATGTTAAATGTAAATTGGTATAGATTTTAACTTATAAAACATACTATCAACTGCGACAAATTTCGACAATATAAATTATTCGATATTTTGAAGTGGGGATTGGTCAAATGTTACCTATATACAAGAACAATGACGGAACAAAGTACGGCGGAAAATTAAGACTCAGGGTGATTCCTCTTAGACGCTTTATACAGCTATCACTTGAATCAATTTATAAAAATAAATCAATCAAGATTAAAATCAAATACCCAAACCACATGCTAATATGGTCTACATTTTAAATTGTTTATAAACACTTCGAACCGGAACTTTGAATAACTCTCTACCAATATTGTATATGCATCAGTATTTTTACTAGCAAAACTCAGTATGTATCCGACAAGCTAATATATTGATATGCTTTATCTTAACAGAACTATCTACCTTTGAAGCATCAAGGCGATCGTAGGTGCACCGAAGTGAAACAGAGTATCCATTACTTTCAACGTCATCTAAAAGACAACGTCAAGTAATCGTTGTAGAATTGCCTCGTATACTACGCTCGAATTCAACGTTGCACAAATTGCACAGTTATTTGTATATCAGTAAGCACAGTGATATTTCATATGTACACACACCACTTATTTTGAAAAGGTTCCAAGTGTGAGGAACTTCTTGATACGCTTGTGGAGTGCCTCTCTTGGCCACGCGTTTTCATTCAGTGAATCTATTCGTTACGCGAGTAAGACTTCACACTTCCAAAACACATGTTGCAAAGGTAGCGCTCACTGTAGCCTCTTTGATGGCACCCAGTAAGAAATATAATTTGCGTTTTATCCCGTCTGTAGACAGGTATGATGAAGTGCTGTTCATGCAAAATGTGAGATATGAAAGGCAAGCAAAAGGTAAGCAAAACGTCTTTATACCCAAAATCAATGCAGTTTCAAGGACATCGGTTATTGTTTATTTTTAAGTTCATATATTCAGTTTATTTCAATCTGTCTAATAGTCTTCAATTTAAGACTATAGTGCGAATAGATCATTTTTGTTTTGAGCTAAAAATGAAGTCGTAACTTAAATGTGGCGTACGTTTTTATAATAAAACAGGATCCAGGACCGCAATTCAGCCCCAAACAGCCTTGTTCCCGTTAACAAAAAACTGAGATGTTGTTGATGCATTCGTCCTTCATTAAAAGTTTCTCATCATAATATGACATTATTGATCTCAAGGACAGAGTATTTTAAGCTAACCAGTGTAACGATCTGAAATTTTAAGAGTGTTAACAGTGGGATCACCGTAGGGTGCCACGAAGAACAGGACTATTATGATACACCAGATTTGGGTAGGAGTAAAAGAAGAAGAATTGCAATTGTCTTTTGAGATTATTATCTTATCAACAGACACCGAAAAATGAGGTCCGCTTGGAGACGCAGTGTAGACTAACAACACTAGCGGGCTACCAGGAACCCGTGATTTTAAAAGAGACAAAACACGGCAGTTTCTAGTTCTTTAATAGTTTCGAGTCTCATTAAGTCTTTACAATATTGTGACGCGAAACACAAACGCTTTTTGACTTCGGACCTTACATTGATGATTGTTGCTGAAATAAATCTGACACGAATTTCAGACTTAACACTATTCTGAATCAGTTATCTCTTTGCACGCTGGTATCGGAACTTGTAGAATTGAAACTGAAAGGTATCACCTACGCACTATTATCTAAATAACACTTTTATGATTGACGGTGTTTGCATATGTTTTAATGAAAGATTGAGGAGCGTAACACCCTGTTCAGATTACAGCCGACGATACGATGTTAATATATCATAAAATAGATATAATCGGCTAAGCACAAAAACATTCAATCGCAAAAACATTTACCAGTACATTCAAAAACACGTGTTATTACAGCCGACATCGACATGGACGGAAATAACTTATCTTAACGCTTTTATTTAAATGAGCGGATAGAAAAAATAATTTCTCCCACTATGAAAATACACATATCACTGAGTGTGTGGAGTGTGGGAACCGCATTGTGTGATTGTAAAACCAATTGAAATCATCATAATAATCAAGTTCCTTGCGTACGCAAATTCAAAATGCTGTGATATGTAATTGAACTACGTCACAAGTGGGGCGTTTATTTATTGTCTCACACTGCACGTGAGACGCCTACCAGTTTACAGATGCCATTTCCCCACGGGGAAGTGACGCTAGATTCACGGATAGAAGTACTTGTTTGAAAGCTTTGAACATGACAACAACTTTTCAAATTAAAAGGAATCAGAGGGAGATTATAGAAAGTCATCGTAACTATGCCAATCCTCTTGTTAAAGTCAAATCAATTAACAAAGTTCTATAAAGCAGCAAAAGAGACAAGCGTTTTCATAAAAATATATTCTGAGTGTGTGACTTTTTTAAGTAGCAGACGTCCATGTCTCGCAGGAATAAGAACATGTTTGAATCCTACAAACAACACGCAAAGCACAGCCTCCTCAAATCGACATAGGCAGTTATGGAATTAACGCATCGATGGAAATGTCATAAAAAAATTCTTAAAATCATCGACAATGCTTTCGTCCGCATATAGCCTTACTTCCTACGATTACCTTAATAATTATGTGAAGATCACCGTAACTTCAAGTCTCCCCGCATATAACAAGGCACGTGGATCGGTGGGGGCCTAGTCGCACCGAGATCCTCTGATAAAGCCTTGCCAATTAGTTGTACGAACACCACGGCAATTATTTTGCAGTTGAGTGTTGTATCGTTATATCTTGGTTATAAATGTAATATTAGCCTCATTAAACGTCGATTGTATTGATAGCGATCAAACTAGGCATTCGATTTTCGTTGGCTACACTTTTCTGAATGCTGGGATTTGTACGTTTACGTTATGTATAACAGAAATACATTTGTAACATGTGAGAAATAATTATCCAGGGATTTTAGTTGGAGGCAATGACCATTGAGCCCATTTAATAGAGCCCCACTCTGTGAAAATCAGGCTTACTGCCTGTGCCTTAATTCTTGTCCCAGATTAACCTGTATATGCAACTGACGAAGTTCACATCATATGCACAGAATGTTTGTGCATCAGTGTTGCCTTTTTTTTTTGCATTCACTATGCAGCAATTTGCATCATTCTGGAATATGATTTTTCGTCTGGAAATTTTAGCCTAGATAGTTGTTTCTTCGTGCCTTAGCTTTGCTACGAAGCTGGACGAATAAACGCTCTCCACAATTGTCACATAAGGTTGTATTGTATAGATTACATGCATATTGTTGTTTTCCAGTAGTGAACACCTGAATATTATACTTTACTGTAACTATGATACGTTATCATATACAATAAAAGTTATCTAAATCGAATTCATGTTTCTGCCGCATTATTTTTAGTTGCTGAGATAAGAATAAATCGTCATCATTCTTCACAGGCCTATTGCATGAAATTATATCTTGTATTTTGATAAAAACACCATGGCGCGATAGTACATTATGATGAGTCATCAAAGAAGAAACTTATTTACAGAAATCTAACATGTGAGGAATCGATCAACAGGATAAGTGTATGAGTAGAATGACTCCACCCTGTCTACTAGACCTACTGGAACAATCGCACTTTTGAACTGGAATAGCATCTTGGGAGGCGTTGCAAAAAAGGCTATGGACCCAATTCATATTTTTCAAAATGGCCGCCATTTTCAAAATGGCCGCCAACCTATCAAAAAAAGGAGAAAATATCGAGGTGCTGATCGTTTGTTGCGATCTTTTATAAATCAAATGAAATCTTACAAAACTTTATTACTAATTATGCTGATAATAAAACATATTTGCAAGATAAACATTTATTTTAAGTATTTTGTTAATTTTGTACTTTTTTAAAGGTCAAAAGGTCATTTTTTTTTGGGGGGGGGGGCGAATTTGGCTTTTATGGCAAATATTCATTTACTTTAATAATAAATAAATCGATAAAGGTCGCCGAGTTTGAAAATGGTATTTTTCATTTAGATTTTTGTAAATTTTATGCAATACAAAGTTTTGAGCTGACGGTGTGCATGCAAATGTGTTATTTATTAAGTCTACCTTTATAGAGCCACATGTTCACTTTTTGAAATCAATGAACACAATCTATCTAAAGTTGAAATATGATCATGACTCATTAAAATGGTTCCCGATATGTGTTCGTCTTTTTTCACTATTTTTGTCATGCTATTCATGAAATAACATATTGTTATGGTTTTGAAACTTCAGTTGCGCTTAGTGAATTTTTGAATTGTCTCACTTGGGAGTGGACTCTACGTGCACAACTATAATGTGATTTACCTGCAAAGTCATATGTAGATTGTGATTTAAGGCAGACGGACTTTTCGTTGAACCGTGAAGTGGACGTAATATTTTAATTGTGTATTTGAAGAGACATTTTGAATTGAAATCGACGTATCGGTGAGCTGTGGTTGTTTGGAGCATTTTGAAAACGCGGATCCTACCTTACATACTAAACAAGTGAGTGGTGTCGGCAACCTGACTTAATACAAATAGTGTCCAGAATAAAGTAAACTCGAACCGAAGAAACTGTGACTTACGACATACTGAAGATCGTGTTGATTTAAGACTGATGAAAATGATAATAGAATGCAAAGTTTCTGCACGGCGACTGGATAAAAAAACACTGCACAGACAATGTATACAAAAAGAGATTGATATGTGCGATTCCAGATGACTATACTCCAATGCCGCTACCGAACCCAGCTGACCTGCCCCCGAGTCTTCCCAGTCCAGCAATTCTTCCACAAGAGCCTCCTCTTTAGCCATTGATGGGCGTGGAAAAGTGCAAATCGTATGAATAATTAATAAATTACACAAAATATAACGCATAAGACTTGTGACGTTCCTGTTACTGTTACAATCAATGGGTCCATGTTGGCCTTCGATTAAGCGTCTGCTATATCTTTATGAAGCTACTTTGTTATATGTTTGTCAATGCTGGTAATAAATTTAGATAATGTCGAATTACTTATTGCTAGCGTTTGAGACATATACGAAGTTTCAAACGAGCATAACCATTCAGATATTTGCATTTTGGTAAAAATATGAATCAACAAATGTTTATTAATGAATACCAGACGTGATTGCTCTGAATGTGTCAAGTATAATAAGCGAAAATCCGGTTTCGGTGGAAAGTGTCGTCCCTAATTAGCCTGTACGGACTGTACAGGCTTATCTGAGAAGACGCTTTACGCAAATGCATTCAGACCCGTTTCGCAGAGCGAGCCTCAAATTTCCGATCATGCATTAAGCCCCGTTTTCGCAGAGCGAGCCTCAAATTTCCNATATGTAACTGCATTTGTTAAAGTGTTTTTGTTTTGTTTAACGTTATTTGGCATATTGCAACCATTAGTGCAACTTATTGTTGAATATTCACGATGATAATGCAAATATTTTACTGTTAAACTCTACGTCTCAAAAGCTTTTAAATCAAAGATGAGATGTAGATGATATGTGTTTAAGTTTCATTTCATCGTGCGCCAGAAAGTTACACATCTGTTGCCCAATGTTGCATCTAAACATGAAGTAGTTTAATGGTAATTGAATTGAATTGTGAATTCTTTAATTATTTATGAGTGTGTGTTATGTATTTGTGTGTCATGTTTATTATATGTGTCGTGTGTTATAGTCGGTTCCTTATCAGCAATAAAAGACCACCTGCTACTATTAGATTTATATCATGCTGATTGAAGTTTTTCTTCGTATATATTACAATAAATTTTCATTTCAGAGCTAGATCAATATTTACAGCACATATATTTAAGGATATCTTTAGTCAACAAAACAAGCCTATTTCACACGTGTTTCATAGTTCAATTGAAAGGTATTAAACATCTGAGTATGAACTCCCATCGAATAAACCAATCTCGACCAAAAACAGCGGACGACAAATGTTCATCTTATACATTCACTCATCATTGCAGTTGATGGGATCTGTTTGAGTCATATCCAATGTATACAAGTCTATGTCATTTTAATGGTTTGCGAAGAAACATTGATTTGAACAATGTTTTTACCATGTGTTTTCCATTTGACTTATCGTAGATCTATGTATCTGTGGATTTACTGCAGGCTCTGTTGGGTGGAGCTAGGATTTGATAACAACTGTACATTTGAATGTCACAAGAACAATTCATGTTTTATGTGTGATTACCAAGTTCGTATTTTTTATTTTAAGAGGTTTGTTTTAAGAACAACGTTAACACAAACATTGAATGATGTACGCCTAATTGTGTTATTTTGTTTTACCCGTATTTATTATTCCATATGAACGCTTATTCTTATAAATCAAATTAAAATACATGCTCGCTCTCACATATTAAATTCATCAGCCTTGAACTATGAATACAATACAGTTCTACCATTTGTCTTTGTTTAACAGGTGTCCTTGTTGCGTTAGTTGTTTCTTTTGTACGTCCGTATGGTCTCATATAATACCTACTGATGCTGATCATGCGTTCTGGAACAAAAAGGTAACGCATATTCACACAAATCTGCATCATGCATGTAGTTGTTTTTTTTTCGCTTTTTCGCTGCTGTAATGCAGTCTTTGGAAACGAGTCCGCGTGTCAACCCAGTAGCCCATATTGCGAACACAAGAAGTGTCGTTTAGTGTCAGAAGCATTTATGGAACTGTTATCGTAGTTGTCTCTTTATCTATATACAACATAATTATTCTGGACTTTGCAACACATGTAATGAATGCAAATAATGACATGGCATGCAGTGAACGTATTTACATGTCATGGTATGATACAATTCTTACTGATTCGTCTATTTTAACGTGATAAACTGACATAAATGTTAAGCATTAATGTAATTATCTTGTGAACAAGATGCTCTCATGACTTGATTTTTGTTTCGAAAAGACTTCATTCAAACATTCCATAAAAGCGGAAAGTGTCGTCCATGATTAGCCTGCACAAACTGCACAGGCTAATCCGAGACGATACTTTGAGCACATGAATTAAGCTCAGTTTTTCCAGAGCACGGCTCATTCAGTTTGAAAACTTTTTTTTTTTTGCTCAATATAATACATACAATGTATATATATATATGATCATACAACAAAGTGATTGTACAATGCAATAATGTTCAGACATGATATACAAGATATGCTAACATATATACTTTTTTTGGTTTCCTTAAGATTAAAAAAAAACAAAAACAAAAACACAGTTTGAAAACTTACTGGTTATTTTTCTGCATATTATTTTGTGTGGATCTTTGATCTGATAACAACTGCACATTGGAATGCATAATGCAAACACTAACGTCATCAGGCCAGTGTTTAATATGTTAATATCACCATTGTCTTATTCGATTTGTTAAAGTAATAATTAAAGACATATTTACTTATAAATAGCGCCATTAGCGTTAGGTCGTACTATCGTTGTGCGTTTGCATTTGCGTTTAAAGACAACAGTGTATTATCCATTTTACAACGAAATTTAAGAAGAACATGTATTTGTTAGTCAATATTTTATTAGGGTTCCCTTGTGCAGAAGTTAGACTCGTCACATATTCACTATATTCTTGAACAGTTTAGACTGCGGAAGGTCATTCTTTCCGGAGCGCAATGAATTCCAAAAGAAGTCTTCACCACACATTTTCCTGTATAAGCGCTGCTATGGGTTATTCTTAGAACATAGGTTTACATACCAACCAAGTTACCTTTGACCCCGAGCATTGTAATTTATTTTGATAAACATAAATGCTCTGTCATCGTTTGCATCTCGTGGGGAATGAAACATAATTGGATAATCATGCAGGTAAATCATTCAATGCCAACTTTAAATGTATGTTGTTACGTCACTTACGATCGTTGATTCGCACGCCATTTAAACAATAGCTACCCATTGATAGGTTTGGAACTTAATGTGTTTGGTGAAAAGGCGATAGTTCAAATTGAACAGTAAGTGTTATAACAAGATTGTCAACTGCAAATGGACGCCTTGGTGATGCAACCAAGAAGGTTAAGTTTGACCTTGAGCAAGCCCCTGTCAAGGCCTAGTTTTGTTAAACAGATGAGCTTAGTATACCGAACATACTTCAGTCAATAAGTTGACTATTTTTGTTTCAATACTTAAGATAATTGAGATCATCACGCTCAATTTTTTTTTAGATATTTTTTAGTAAGTCTGACTCATCCATGAGTTTGAGAAGGAATGATGTTATGATGTTATAGCTGAGATTTGAGATTGTTCTAGAGATGACCGACATTCTCAATACTCTGAGTGGAGTCTCAAATCTCATCTTCTGCGTTGAGCTTAAATTGAGAATATTCACGATAGCGGGTCCTTATGTCTGTTGGCGATCTCGCATCAAGAGTCACGGGTAGTTTATGGCCAGGTTATTGTTCCTTCCTGTGGCTTTACGTTTTGCATTATCATTATTTCTTTGGTTTTAAATGTTAAAATTATCTCCTACAAGCGCTGGGTGCGATAAAGATAAAGAGATACTGTAAGCGGAGCTTGCTGTGTTCTTGTGAATAACACTTAATTTACATATAGTTTTATTGCATTTAACAGCAGCTAAAACATTCAAGTGAGTGTGTGCAACTTAAGTTTGTTTCTATTTCAGTATCTCCATTAAGTCAAATAATGATAACATATATGACAGATGTGCTGTGGGGTTGTGTTGATACAAATATTGCTGTAGATAGAAATCAGTTTGGCGATGGTTTTCTTATAAAGCAGCAAATATTATATTCATGCTTTTATGATAAATGTTAATTCATGGAATGTTTCGGCGAAGTTATTTTTCACAAACGTTTTGACGCTATACTGTATAAGTGTATATTTCCGCGTGTCGAAAAGTTAGCGAATTCAAAATAACAGGCATTTCGCGTGCGGAAATGTTTGCGAATCAATTAAACACGTCGAATGAAAACTAAATCAACAGGCCTGATTGAAAAATTTGCTAACACAAACTACTTAGCATAATTACAATTACACTTTTTAATGAACGGTTTGCGACACATGTTACAGATTAGTAGTTTATTGTTCACACCTCTCGAGAACACTGTGAAAATGTTTATCGAGTCGGCCCATTGTTTCTGAATAAAATCTGCGATCACGTTTGTCACTTAACTTAGATTGTAAACTCTTTAAACAGTAGACTGTGGGTCAATACCTCACTGTATCATGCAACACAAAAAATTAATACGAAGTCTGCATCAACACCGGTCAGAACCGGTCATAGAGACAAAGGGAAATGGCTGGTGTGAAAACAAAACAAAGGTGTAATCGTTCATATTTTCGGCTTAGATAAACAATTCACCGTAAATTTCTACCTCAATAGCGGCGCAATTTTGGCTTGCAGAAAAGTTAGCGAATTTATTGCGTTCGCGAAATTCGCAAATATTTCCACTGTGCTAACTTTACCACTTATACAGTACTCTCCTGGTAGTTTTCAATATATGCCTTCTATACTTACAATGAATCTCGTTTTGAATGACAACGCGCTGTAACGATTCCGTAACTGACGACGGGTAGACATTACAACTGACAATAAGTAGTGCCAAATCATATATGTCATTGCAGATGAACGTGACACTTGGTTCTACGTATTAACGTGCCACTTGGCGCCCTGTTTAACTATTTCATTTAGTTTGCACGTTTCACTCGTTTAAGAAAGGAATTCGCATAGCTTGCAACAACGTTACATAACTATTATCATTGTCGCTAGGCGTTTCTGTTATATGTTGTCACTAGCAAGGGAATGTGTGAGCTAGAGTAAACGAAAATACATTTATATGTCAACGGGAACATTCATTGTAGCGGTAGATCTAAATAGATATTTCAGGCGTCTATATCTCGACGATTTATACCTCGTGTTTTGATATGCTTTCACTTTGCACACACAATTCTCACACTTAGACTGGACGATATAATTCGTTCGTATAGGCTCGATATGACAACGGCGATTTTTACCTCGTCTTGTTATGTGCTTGCACATTGGACACTTGCAACGAAGACTTGGTGATATAATTTGTTTTTATATGTGCGATAAAACAACGATGAAAGTGTTCTTTAAAAAAAAAGCCAAACATTAATTTTATTTTTTATCGTTGTACTACGCTAATATCGGCCTGATACAAAGGTAGAAATGAAAAAATAGTTGATACCAAGATTGTTTTATTTAGTGGGATTTTTGGACGTTTCAACCAGTTCTTCAGTCATACCACGCGGTTATTATACTTCAATCATAAGCCTATTACAAGGGGTTTAAATACATAGATATCGATGGTTCTCACCACATGCCATTTATCATAACTGCTTATTAATTCTGTTGTATTGAAATGAGCAAATCCCATAAAATTAATAACGTAATATAACGCTTTAGCACTATATCGAAAGGTCCGAAATAAAGTCCTGATGGGATGGAATATTTGAGCAGATCAAACAGGAAGTTTTATATCATGAGTTAAGTGTTTGATGTTCGAGAATTAGCAAACGGAATGCAAGCAATCGAAAGCGCAAATTGCTTCACTGTAAGTATAATTGTGAAAGAATACAATAAACTTTGGTAGTATGGTTGACTTATCCATGTAAACCTCTGGTGGCGATAACGTTGCATTGTTTTTGTTAAAGAAATATCTATATAAATATCGTTTTATGTTTAATGCAGCTTTGTCTTAACGAACTTGTTCTGTACAAATATCGCATGAAAGAGAAATGCCATTCTGATGCTCAGTGCATGTTTAAGCACCAGGTTGTTAATTTCATTTGATAATTAAATATACTCAATGATAATGTGTTGTTGCATTAATTGTACATCATAAATGAAATGTTCATGACGAAACACATATCATATTGTGAAAACAAAATTATTAAATAAGTACACAAAGTGATATGTGAAAAAATAGTTAAGTTAAAGGAATTGTTTATAAGTAGAATGTATTTGTATACCGTTTACCTTTTGAAATGACCATGAAGTAAAATTGTCATTTATTGTTCTGTAACACTTTGCTAACAAGATAACCCATGAAATAAGTTTCTTAGAATAGCTAACAATGAACTACATTTTCAAATTTAGACCAGCATATATTCACGTGGCCATGTCCACGTGTCAACAATTCATAGGAATCCTCACGTATTAACCTAAAATCAGAATAAGTTTCTAAGAAATACTGTTTGATAGACCAAAGAGTGAACATTTTCTAACACGCGAGTTTAAACTCGATAGAAGGATATTTTCAATACTAAGCTGTACACAATAATTCAAATCAGACGAATTTATTTGCTACATACAACATTTATTGGTAACCACCAGAAGCCAAATAAGCATTACTGTTAACAGAAAATGTATCAAATATATATTATATTGTTTGACCCACCAGGGATTATAAATAAATGACATATGGCTATTTACCATACTTTTATTATATACGTAGGGTGTGGTCTACTGTATTAGCCAAAGAAAATAGAAATACAAATGCATTACTTTCAAGCCAAAGGTAATATCTAATTAATATAAACAGTTGCTTTGTATTTACCAAACCGCGTGATTCGATTATCAGGTACCTCATGGATATAATACGTTTTTTCTATTTTGAATGATTTAACACAATTTGGGAAGCAGTGCGTTTTAAAATAAATACGGAGCATCTGAAATAATGATGACTATTTCACAGTAATGGAAGGATGGAAGGGGCAGACGGATGACATTGCGCCAAATAAAGACAAGTATTTATAAAGAAACAATTAATATTTCCAATTATTCCACATATGTTTAAAAAGCTATGCAATGCTTTTAGTGGGACTTGAACTTGAGCATATAAACATGACTTATTCAGTGATAATTTTACGACATCGCAATTAATCGGCCCGACTAACAATGAGTCCAAAGTTCATGTGCGAGTCTTTCTGATCGAATGAAACATCTTGTTACTCATTTTAACGAAAGAACTTCATTGACTTCTTTTTCTGGACGACCAAGCTATATGAGTATTTCAATATGAAACACTGCCCTATATGTGTGACTCTTTTGGAACTACTTAGCTGTATTCATAACTCATTTTAAACCTTTGGAATCTATTGGTTACTTGGCTTGAACACACATATATTACTTTTTCCATAGACGATGACTGCTATCTTATATTCGTTTGCGACTGATGGCATTTAACCTAATGCGTACAGTTGGATCGTTATAGTCCTTTTATCTGTTACTATCTCGCTAGACTATCATAATTACATGACTTGTATATGCTTCTCTCAGTTCATACACTTGAGTTAAAATTATAACTGCATTTAACAAATAAATCTATCTTCTATACACAATTTTTTCGCCACTTAAACAAGGATGTTTAATAACAGATGTCTCGTTTCAAATCTTTCTTTTTCTTCAACAGTTAATTTTTCTAACACAACCAAAACATGACAAAACTCAACATGGACTACAAAATGTTAAGGGTCGGTACCAACAAATATGGTCAGTCGGGTTAGTTGTTACAAACAACGTTATTATGCCAAATGGGCATGTCACGTGATGCACAAACCATTGTATAATGAGTTGAACTTTTTTTGATATAATTGTTATCATACACATGTTAATACTATGAAAATTGTATTTGGTTGTCAAAGGACTACAACGAACAAAGTTTAAATAAGACGAATCATATAAACAGAGAAGAGCTGAAGCGGTAATGCTCTTAGTCACGGTAAAAAGGTCACGTATATTTATATATAATTACTTTCAATACCGATACGAACCAATCAAACTATCGACTAGGTTCAACCAACTGAGCAAACGTGCACTCCACAACTTTTGTTTTTACAAATAAATAATATTTTTTCTGTAATTGTAATGTTATTGTGAGAAAATGGTTATTTTAAGCACAGGGTGTTTTACAAGTCGAAGATTAAAAATGACACAATATTTTGTATTATCAAAGCGTTGCCGAAAATTACACCAGGCGTATATTAAGAACAATACACATTTTAGTTAACAAATTTATTCGCCCTCACACTCTGGTTTTATAGTTAGTTTTCCATCCAATACTATTTAAGATTGAGTAAGTGAAAATAAAAAATAATAAAAGGCATTTTATAGACAAAAACTTGTATTAAATTCAGGACTAAAGCTACACTTGTAATTCATCAGCCCCTTATCGAGTAGTGTTTCGTTACTATACCATAATAGCAGTTTTGACATATAACACTCACAAACGAACGATACTCGACTTGAAGCGTTTTATATCATTTGAAAATGTGAACGAAACACTTGCAAGAATCTCTGGCACGAGGAGTTTCTCATTAATAAATAAATAGGTTACTATAATTGCTCCTTCACTAAGTGGCATTTACATTTATTTAAGGATTAACATATTTTGCACGTACACACAGGCCTAAAATACACTCAGACGTAAAGTAAGAAGGTAAATCACGTATAGTGAACTATGCATTTCTATAAATATTTCGCAATAACACTTCAACATATTAAGCAGCTGATTTTGCTGTTAAATATCTCAAGAACTTAAAACTGTTTCATCTCAAAAGATCAGACGGATTTGATTGATAAGTATTCTACATGCTAAAAATACGTTTATTATACCTTACTTTTATTCACAATGCTAAACTCCCATAGGCCATCGTGACATAGAAATACTGTCAGAACCCAGAAATTAATGAGCCTCTTTGTAGCAGCTTTATACAGAAATCGCTTGTATCAATCAATTAAAATCAATGTAGATCATACCGTGATACCAATACCACAGGCTAATATGGATTCAAATCATATGTTTTTTATTTACATTTCAAAATATGTATGAACACTTCGACATGGAACTTTGAATAACTATCGACCTACATTGTTAAAGCATCTTGATAGTTCCAAACAATACTGAGTATGTATCCGCCTGTCAATACATAAATTTGCGTTATCGTCACAGCAGAACTTACCATTGAAGCATGACGACCATCGCAAGTAAATCGAAGTGAAACAGTATATCCATTATTTTCAACGTCATCTAAAACACAACTCAAAGTACTTTTCTGAAAATTGTCTCTTATACTTCTCTCGTATTCAACGTTGCACGTATTGCACACTTATATGTTAATCAGTAAGCACAGTGTAATTCCATATGTATACACCCCACTAATTTAGAAAAGGTTCCAAGTATGAGACACTGATCGATGCGCCTATGGAGAGCCTCTCTTGGCCACGCGTTTTCAATCAGTGAATCTATTCGTTACACGAGTAAGCCTTTTCACACTCCAAAAACATATGTTGGAAGGTAGCGCTCACCGTAGCGTCTTTGATGGCACCCAATAAGAAATATAATATCCCAATAAGCCCGTTGCAGACGGGTATGATGCTGTTGATGCAAAATGTGAGGTATGGCACGAAAGAATAAATATTTTGACATTCCACTAAGAGTGTTGACATATTATGTCAGCTAGTCTTAACATCGTTTCATATTGTTTACACACTGTAATCAAGCAAACTTTTATTTTCGTAAACCATTCGTAAAGTAATTGTCTATTGTATGTGCACTAACAGTTAGTGAGAACAAAGGATACAATGTTGTGACTAAACCATATCTTAGCAAAATATACGTGAGCACAGCTGCTCTGAGAATAATGCAAATACAGTTGTTGAATACAGTCTGAAACACATGTGCATTACGTGAGTGATAATAGAATGCAGTCAAATGTAAACGACTCTATTACGTCACAAATGTAGTTTTTAAGAATTTTAAGCGTGACCCTGACCTTGATACGGAGTGACTGAACCATACCTTCTGCACGCCGTCTTAATAACTTTTTTGTTTTAGTAAAGTTTAAAAAAATCTTTCCAAGGGAACATGCGATTTTTGGGGAAGATAAGACTGTAGACGCACACAGTTTGTCAAGTCGTCAGAAAGAACTTAATGATATTTTATTTGTTTGGCGCAATACATATGCTATAACTGTATTAATGTCCCTTATATTAACAAACGTTACAATATTTTGAGTTTTCAGTTGGGCCATCATGCTCAATTTGGTGTTCATTAAAGCTTTTTCAATTTGAGTTAGACTCAACCCTGAGTTTGAGAAGGAATATGTGCATATTCTTATAGCTGAGTTTTGGGATTATTCTTGAGCTGACCGACATTCTAAATAATGAGCTGAGTGGAAACTCAAATATCTGCTGAGTTGACCAACAATGAGAATGTTCATGATACTGGACCAGGGACCCGTCTTAAGCATGGTCCATACTCTTTAAGTTACTGAGCAATTTTTGACAAGGTATAACTTATACTCTCCGACCTCTATTATTGTTTTATTGAAGTCATTGTATTCTGTTTACCCCATGATGTTTATTTTAAGAACATTTCGCTAATACATGCCTGTGTTTGTGAATTTAACATTCAGGCGTAACTAAAATGTGTCATAAGTTATTTGATACGACTGGACCAAGGACAGCAATTTACGCCATAACAGCCTTGGAGCCTAAAATAAAAACAAACATGTTTTTCATGCATTAGTCCGATATAAAATTTGCGTATAATTGTATGCAATTCTTGTTTTTAGCTGAAAGGGCAATTCAAGTGAATCAGTGCAGCGATCTCAACTTGGAAGTGTTTCAACACTGTGATCACGGAGTTGTGCAACCGGAAAGCAAATGAGAAGTATGATACACCAGATTTGGGAAGGGCTAAAAGAAGAAGGGGTAAATTTGTCTTTTGAGCTCATTATCTTAAAACAATACACCAAAAGAAATACGCGATACAGACAATTGAGGTCCGCTCGGAGACGCACTGTAGATTTAAAACACAACGGGCTACTAAAGAGACCTGTGACTTAAAACTGAGACAAAACACTTCACTTGTTAGTCCTTTAAAAGTTTCGGGTATCAATAAGTCGTTACAATATTGCGACGACGAGAAATTATATAAAAATAAACAGAACTAAACCGTTCTTCAAGTTCGGACTTGAGAAACTTAAAACACTCACAAATCGTGATAAACTACGAATAAACAATTTTAAAATATTTTCCAGTACATTCAAAATACACTCGCTAAAAAGCCGACATCGACCTCATAACTTTAACAATAATTTATCCCAGGATGATTTGACACATATCAATGTGTGTTTGATAAGGGAGCCGAATTCTGTGAGTGTAGACCACTTGAAATCATCTTAAAAATAAAGTACATCGATAAAATCAATTCAATGTTCAAGAAGCTTTTATATGTAATTGAACAACGTCACTATCGGGACGTTTATTTATCGTCTTACACCGCACGTGAGACGCGCGCCCGTTTACAGATGCCGTTTCCCTACGGGGAAGTGACGCTAGATTCGGGGATAGAAGTACTTGTTACAAATATTTGCACCGAATACAGCTTTTCAGATTAAAATGAGAGAACCATCGTTACTATGCCAATCCTCATATTAAAATCAAACCAATGCACAAATCTCTAAAAGGCAGCAAAAGAGACAAACGCTTTCATAAAAATGTTATCTGAGTATGTGACTATTTCGAGTAGTAGAAACATGTTCATGGATGTAAATCATCTCCTCGCAGGAATAATAACAATACTTCTGAATTCTCAAAAAAACAACAACATGCAAAACACAGACTTCTCAATTCGACAAAGACATACAAGGAAATGACACATCGCTGAAAATGTAATACAGAAAATGAAATCATTTAAATCACCGGAAATGCTTTCTATCGGTATACAGCCATACTTCCTTCGAACACCTTAATGATTTTGTCAAGGTCACCATAACTTCAAGCCTCATCGCAAATAAAAAAAGCCCGTGAAAGGGGGGGGGGGTGTCTTTTCGCACCGAGATCCTCTGATAAAACCCTGCCAATTTATTGTTCGAACACCGCGGTGTTCATTTTGCAACTGAATGTTTTATCGTTAGATCTTGGTTATAAATGCAATATTAGCCTCATTAATCGTTGATTGTTATCAGGATAAACATTCAATGTTCGTAGGCTACACATTTCTGAATGCTGTTTTTTTTTCTACGTTTACGTCAAGTATATTAGAAATACATGTGCAACATGAGATACATAATGGTAAAGGGATTCTAGTTGGAGGCAATCACCCTTCAGCTAATGAATTAGAGCCTCGCTCTGTGAAAACTAAACTAAATGCATGTGCGAAAATCGTCGTCTCAGATTAGCCTGCGCAGTCCACATATGCAACTGACGTAGATATAGTATACTGTCATATTTACAAAATTTGCCTCAGTGTGCATTTATTTCATTGATTATGCAGCGATTTGCATCATTTGGCAGAATGATTTTTCGTCTGCAAATGTTAGAGATTGCAACTGCTTCTTCGTACCTTACCTTTGCTACGAAGCTGTACGAATAAATGCTCTTCACTTTTATCAGAACAATTGTCCCATTATGATGTATTGCATAGAGTACATACATGCATTTGTTGCTTTCCAGTAGTGAATACGTGAATATTATACTTTTCTATAACTATTATACGTTATATAATTCAATTAAAGCTATCTAAATTGAATTCATGTTTTTGCCGCATTTTGTTTTCATCGCTGCTATTGCTTAGATAAGAATATATCGTTATCATTCTTCACAGAAATAAAGCAATAAATACACTAAGTCTCTTGGTAAAAACGCCAGTCAGTGATGCGATTGAGCATTTCGAAATACTATTGAAATATAATGAGTCATCAACGTAAACACTCATTTACAGAACTCTAGCATATGAGGAATCGATCAACAGGATAAGTGAACGTGTACAATGACTCCACCCTGTGTACTAGACCTTACGGAACAATCGAACATTGGAACAGGAATAACATCGTTGGAGGTGTTGCAAAACAATCATGCATTTGATAATTTATTTCATCTAATACTACTTATATTAACAGTCATGTAAGTATAACACAATTGTTGTTATATATAAAGGGGTTGTTTCATCATTTGTTACTATCGACCCTCATCATGTCTGTGTCAGTGTTCTGATACAAATGCGGCTAAAATGACCCTTAATGTTATACATTGACCGTTCCAAGGCGGTCACTCCAGTTTTATGTGTGTTTGTGTAATACTGTGTGTCAAAAGCCATTAGTTCCTTTTCATAAATGAAGGACCATGTGATATTGTAAAAGTTCTGTTGGTGAAGCAGAAGTTTCACTTTGCATAATATTTTTTTTATAAGATTGAAGTTTCATTTCAGAGCTATAACAATACTGGCAGCTGCTAAGTTATTACGGACCAATTTGAAAAAAAAATAGCATTTATCACACGTATTTCCTAGTCTAATGGAAATGTATTGCAGCATTTGGTTATTAAATATCTTTCATGGTCTTAAGCAAACTCGACCTAAAACAGAGAACGAACAATTTCCATGTTAAAATACATACACTCATCTATGTAGTTGATGAAATATGTTTGATTCATTTCCTATGTATACAGGTCTATGTCATTTAAATTGCTTTGAAAAAATATTGATTTGAACAATGTGTTTACCATGTGTTCTCCATCTATAATATAACTTATCGTTGATCTACGTTTCTGAGCATTTACTGCAGATTCATGTGGGTGGAGCTTTGATCTGATAACAAATGAGCATTAGAATAAACAATTCGAACACTAACTTTGCAAGAATAATAAAATGTCTATTTGTGCTTCTTATATTATTTCACCATTTAAAAAAGTTCGCGTAAAAAGGTTTACAAACCCACGGAGTGGTGTACGTACGCTAAAACGTTAAACTCAAGAGTTATTGTGTTATTTCGTTTTACAATGTTCGCTATACTTATTCTCCACTACGAATACACATGCTTATAAATGATATTAAAATACATGTTCACCTTCACACATTGAAATATGAACTGAATACAGAACTACAGTTTTTCTTTGGTTAACAGGTTTCCTTGTTGCGCTACTTGTCTGCTGGCACGTTCGTACGTTCTCAAATAAAACAAGCTGAAGCTGATAATTCGTGCTTGAAGACAAAGGTAAATTCCACAACAATCTGCATCATGAATGTAGTCATTGTTTTGCGCTGCTGTACGGAAGTTTGGAGGATGAGTCCACATGTCAACCCAGTAACCCAGATTGTGAGCACAATTATTGTCGTTTAGTGTCACAACCATTTTTGGAACTGTTGTTATCGTAGTTATAGCATTATTGGGTCTTTAGTTATATGCAAAATAAATATCTTGAACTTTGATAGAAATGGAGTGCATGCAGATAATGAAATGTCAAGCAATGGAAGTATTTAAATGTCATAGTATGATGCACTACTAGCTGATACGTCTATTATAACTTCATAATCTGATACGATTGTTCAGTATGTATGTAATTGTCATGTGAATAAGGTGCTATAATTACTGTTTTATTGAGCTGCGCCTTAAGGGGATTGGATTTTCGTTAAAAGAGACTCCTTAAAAAAAATCATAAAAGCGGAAAGTGTCGTCCCTGATTAACATATGCGGACTGCTTAAAGCCTCTATAACGCTCAAAATCAACAAAAATTTCGTAATATATTTCGTTAAATAAAGTTAACATATAAATACTCTGTGTTTCTTATATCAATAGCCAAAATTTCAACGTTAGATGTGCTCTGGTAACATAGATTTAACACGATATAAAATGCTCTTTTTTATTTTTTTGTGATACAATATATTCAACACATGTTCATGTACCAATTTAGTATTCATGTGTCGTATAAATAAATATCGTTGCGGGAAATTAAAATGGAATTTATTGTGCCACACAAAAAAAAGAGCATTTTATTTCTATGTTACCAGAGCACATTTTACGTTGCAATTTTGGCTATTGCTATAAGGAACACTGATTATTTATAAGTTAACTTTATTTTACGAAATATATTAAGAAATGTTTTCGTTGATTTTGAGCACTATAGAGGCTTAAAGTGAGTATGCACGATTTTTATATGTGTTAAATTGTAATATATTGATAAAAATATGTTACAATAACACAAAATAGGCAAGAAAAAATATAAATTGAAGACGAATTTCATAAAATGCATCAAAGACAAGTTAGAGCTGGTTAAAGCCGATGCCGACACTTTTACTCGTTTTTGTTAGGAAACAAAATTGTGTCTTTGTGTCGTATGAACGAATCTGAACTAAAACTAAATTTAGATTAACATTGTACATGCATGATATATATGCTGGCGAATTTGACTTCCAGCCATTTTCGATTTCAGATTTAAATATCTGGCTTATTTCGGATTTTTCTACACATGTTCTTCTTAAATTTTATTTTAATTTATATTAAAATATATATATCTTAATTGTTTTACACATTTAAAATAAATTCATAAATATTTGACAAAATCGTACAGTCTCACTTTAAGGTCGGTTTTCAAAGAGCACGGCTCATTTAGTTTAAAAACTATTGTGCGTGGTTAACGTATGTTCAGAAGAAACATCTTAAAGACAAAATAATGACAATGTGTTCCTTTCCATCAAACCTATCGTATAAATCTGTGGATTCACTGCAAGTTTCTTTGAGTGGAGCTTTTATCTGAAAACAACTTTATATTGGAATGTATAATGCAAAAAATTGCGTCATCAGGACATAACCTTTTATATCACCGATTTCTTATTCGATTGATGAAGCAACCGAGAAGGAAACGTTTGATCATAAGCAGGCCCCTTTTAATCATGCTTTCAAGTCCTAGTTTATTTAAACAAAGATAGGGTTGGTTAGTATATCAAACATTCGTCGTTTATTAATCTGATTTTACATTAAGTAGGTTTTTATTTCATGTTGAAGTGAGTGTGATCATACTTCTTAATTCGGTTGTCACAGAGGTTTCTTTTAAATATGTTTTGTCTGACTCAACCATGAGCTAGAGTAGGAATACGTGGCTACTCTTGCAACAGAGATTTGATATTATTCGTGAGATGACCGACATCCACAACAATCAGCAAAGAAGAAATTCAAAGCTCATCTTCTGCTTTGATCTAAACAATTGAGAATGTTCATGATACAGGAACCTAATGTCTTTTGGCGTTCTCGCATCAATAGTCACCTGTAGTTTATTTCCATGTTGTTCTTAATTCCAGGGGCTTTAAGTTTTGCATCTTATCATTGTTTCTATGGTTTTAAATGTTAAAGTATCTCCTAAAAACGCTGGTTGCGATAAAGTTAAAGAGATACTATAAGGGGAGCTTGTACTTGGAAACAAAACACCATTTACGTACAGTTTTATTGCATTGAACATTAGCTTAAACATTTAAGTGATTGCGATCGATTGAAGTTCGTTTCTATTTTAGTATTTCAATTAATTGAAATGATGATAACATGTCTGACAGATGTGCTGTTGGTTTGGGTTGATAACACTATTGCTCTTGGGTAAAATCAGTTTGGTGATTGTTTTCTCATAAAGTTGCAACTGTTTGCTTTTCTGATACCTGTTAGTAAATTGCATGTTTTAAGGACGTTTTTTTTTTCAAAAACTTTTTTGCGCAATTATAATCCTAGTGGTTTTTAATTTATGAGGATTTTTTCTTCTTTACTTACAATAAATCCCGTTTTGAATGACAACGCGCTGCAACGTTTCCGTCACTAACGACGGGTAACTACAACAGGTAATTCGCAGTGCGAAACCATATATTTCATTACATATGGACGTGTCAGTTGGCGCTACGTATTAATGTGCCACTTGGCGCCATATTTAACCATTTGCTTTAGTTTGCACATTTCCTTCGTTAAAGAAATGCATTCCATTGACAGACGCATAGTTTGCAACAATGTTGAGCGTAACTATTGAGGTTACTTATGGGCGTTTATGATTCTTTTTTGGGAAAGTGGTTGGTGTGTACGATTAGTTGTACGATAAAAACATTCATATGCCAACGGGAACATTCATTGTTAGCGGTAGATCTGAAATAGATATATCAGGCGTCTATATCTCGGCGATGTATACCTCGTCTTTTGATATGCTTTCACTTTGCACACACAATTCTCACACTTAGACTGGACGATATAATGCGTTCGTATAGGCTCGATACAACAACGAAGTTTAGTTCACACAGAACACAGAACACTACACGTTTCAACAAACATGCGCATCTATTCCGTCATAAACATTTCTTTATGTACCAATTCACTAAATGTAAAATGACCTAGACGAATATAAAAACTACAAAAAAAAACTACATGGATATAATTTCACTTTATCATTGTATAATATATATTCAATTTACAGACTAAGTGGTTATATCCAATGTAATGGCTTTGACGCGAATCATTTGCATAACAAGTGCCCGTATTCCTCAATCTTATTGTTGCGCGCATTTAAAGTGCCATGGGTTATTTTTAATTTTGTGGGTGGCGGAGCTTTGGTCTGATAATATTGAGCACTATCATGAGTAATGGCAATACATATGAATTCTCACTCGTTCATCAATAGCAGACAAACCTGTGTATTGTCTACCAGAACACACTGTTAAATAGTAACAGAACACAATCAAAACATACTTATAAATCCATTATTGAACGTTGCTGTTCTGTTAGGAAAAAAGTTTCATATGCATTTATGACCCTGTCAGAGAAATAATGTTTTCTCTGTTGAAGAAAATATGATTCACATCTTTATAATATATCATTTGTTATAATAATTTAAACAAACAACACAACAACCAAAATATGATAGGATCATCCCTAAAAAACATTGTGATTCAAACTGACTTGAATGCATGCCGTTCCCAGAACAACGTCCAAGTACTGTCAACAATAATCTGAACTCGTACTACATGTACTTCAATTAACTAGACTGCAAATAGTGTATGTTGTACAACGACACCATGACATGTCTACATGCAGACTCATAACACCACATAAAGACCGAGTATCTTTATGAAGTATTTAAACAGATAAACTAATAAGATGTTCAGTTCTTAACCATTTCAAATTCCCTTATTAGATAATGAGCCTGAACAGTTTATACCTTCTAAGACTCGCTTTGCTTTCTTCATTTCAAAATTGTATTGTTAATCGCATCACAAATGTTTACCATTGTACTCGAGCAAGCATATACAATACAAATACGTCCATCGTCACAGCACATTTTCATTCCCGCAAAAAATCAGAGTCAAAGCAATTCTTTATCACGGTCGGCGGCTTGATTAAAAAATTCCTCGCAAGCCTCGCAGTAACTTTATCGTAAGCCTCACCTCATGAAATATAAAACGACAGGGTAGTTACTTTTATTCTCTTATTATAATAAGTAAGGTGTTATAATAATGTGCTATGTTAATTAAATAAGACGTAAATCATAAACATTTTACAGGTGGGTTAAATGCCGATGGTTTTCACCACATGTCATTTAGCATAACGGCTTATTAATTCTGTTTAATTGAACTTACAAAGTTCCATGAAATTAACGTTAAATCGCGTATTTGATCTATATCGCAAGGTCGGAAGTAAATTCCTGCTGGGATGATATATTTGAGCAGATCAAACAGGAGGTTTCATTATAAGTGTTGGTGTTTGATGTTCGAGAATTTGCACTGACTAGGGAATGCAAGCAATTTGCCTTTTTTCTTGAGTGTATTTGTAAAAGAGGAGATGCAGCTCAATTTTGGAAGTTGAAACGACTTTTCCATGCTTGTGGTTGAAGTAAAATTCATTTGATTTTAACAAATAATTGTTTTTTTTTGTGTTAAATGTAGCCTGGTCTTAACGATGTCCATTTTGTACAAATATTGTATGAAAAAGAAATGCCATTTTGATGCTTAGTGCATGCATACGCATCAGGTTGTCAAACTCATTTGAAAATTAAATGAACTAAATTATATTGTGTTGTTTTAATTATACACCATACATGAAATGATCGTAACTAAACGAATATGTTATTGTGATATTGCCGAAGTACACACAGTTACATGTGCAATAATAGTTTAGTTAAATATTTTGTTTTTAAGTAGAAGGTTTACCATTAAGGAGTCAAGCAAGGAGAATTTTTATATTGTTTACATGTGTTATCGATTCATGTTGAGTGCCAGACATAATAGTAAATTGAGATTCACAATTTTGAAACATATGCTCTCATTAAATAGAGAGATATTTAGATCAGATATGTGTTCAAGTACTCCACCCATCATTCTGAAGGCATTGATTTGATTACATACAACAACTACTGGTCACGACCCAAAACTAAATACCGGTACTGTAAAAAAAGAAAATGTATTTAATTAGAGTGTTCACGCCATCAGTTATTATACAGAAATACCATATGGCCGTTTACTATATTTATATTATTTACGTAGTGTGTGTCCACTATATAAGCTCAAAGAAAAATGGAAATAAAATTGTATTAATGGCTTGCCACAGTTCATTGAATAATGTATCTGCTTAATATAAACAGTTGCTCTGTAATTACCAAACCGCGTGACGCTTTCGATTCTCAGTTACCCTACGGATATCATAAATAAACTTTGTTTTGAATGCGAGAACAAACTGTGGGAAGCATTTTGTTTTAAACTTTTTCAAGCTGAATATATATCAATAATTGTGAATATAAAATAGAAATTTCAAGGGCATGCCGATGACATTGTCCCTGAACTAACACACGTATAAAAATATGAATATTTCCTTTTCTTGCAGAAAAAATCTACACAATGCCTCCAGTGGGATTTGAATTCAAGCATGTACACATGGCGTAGTCAGTGACAATGTTACGGCATCACAATTCAACAACTGTAGCATATAACAATGATTATAAGTAATTAGTGAGAATTGTATGACATCACTATACCACGACCCGATCATAAAATGTTTTGCGTATTCGGTGAAACGTTTACGACATCGCAATATTAAACTGTTTAGAAAACGGTTTTTATAAGCATACGGTTTTCGACAAGTCAAAGACTTAGATAGTTTAAAAATGGCACAATTTTATAAACAAAGTGCATCCAAAAATTACATTAGGAACAATACACATCTTGTTTAAAATAATTATTCACCCTCACGCGCTCGTTATATANTAAAGCTGTAGATTTTTGTTATTGTTACCAAATCGTTAAAGCTATACGATTTTTACATGTGTTAAATTTTAATATATATATCCAATACTACTTTAAATTGTATAACTGGAAATAATATAATTAAAAGGCATGTTTAGACATAATCTCATATTGATTTCAGTATTACCGCTTCAGTTGTAATTAATTAGCTCCTTTCATCTAAATATCGTTAGAATACCAAAATAGCGGTTTTGACATTTAACAAACACAAACAAACAATACTTGACTTAACGCGTTTTATATCAGATGGCATTGGTCAATCTGCTAAAACATATAAAACAGCCGAACGCAACACGTGCAAAAATGGCTGGCATAAGGAGTTTCTCATAAATTAATAAATAGGTTACTAGCAATGCTGATTCATTTAGTTTGTTATTACATTTATATAAGTATTACAATATGTGCACATTAATATGTCAATTGTTATGTGTGAGTAAACGAACGCATAATAACATTTTGGCCAGAAGGAATATTTAAATCATGAAACGTTAATAAATGTCAATACATACACTGATGACGTAGTGTAAGTAGGTAAATCAATTCAAGTGAATTATGAATTTCTATAAATAGTTCGAAATAATAGTTGAACAAATTTAGCAGCAGATGTTGCTATTAAATATCTGAAGTACTATAAACTGTAACATCTCAAGAGATCAAACGGCTGTGAGCGTGAGTGATAAATATTCTACAAACTAAGAAAACGTATGTCGGTAACATTATATAATGGTGGCAATAAGAAAATCTTCAATCTTTTTAAGTCCGAATGGGTTGTTATTACATACAGAAAAAAACTCATATGTACGTCAGAAAACTAAGACTCAATAGCTTCCTCATAGATGCTTTATACATACATCCCTTTCATCAATCACTTAAAAAGCAATGTAGATAAAATGAAATACAAACACCACATGCTAATATAGCTTTGTGTATTTAATATGTTGTTATTTACATTTTTAAATGATTATGAACACCTTGACACGGAACTTGTTATAAATATGGACATACATTGTATATGTACCATTTTTGTTACTAGCACTACTGATTATGTATCCGGTTGTCAATACATCTATATGTTTTATCGTCACACCAGTACATACTTTTTAAGCATTAAGGCGATCGTAAGTAAACCGAAATGAAACAGTGCATTCATTGTGTTAAACGTCATTTAAAACACGACGTAAAGTACTCGTTTGATAATTGTCTCAAATACTACTCTCGTATTCAACGGTGAACAAATAGCAAAGTTATCTGTACATCAGCAAGCACATCGTTGTTCCATATGTATACACTCCACTTATTTTGAAAAGGTTCCAAGTATAAGACACTCCTCAATGCGCCTATGGAGTGCCTCTCTGAGCCACTTGTTTTCATTCAGTGAATCTATTCGTAAAGCGAGCAAGCCATCACACCTTCAAAAACATCTTTTGGAAAGGTAGCGCTCACAGCAGACTCTTTGATGGCACCCAGGAAGAAATATAAGATCCCTATTAACTCGTCTGCAGACAGGTATGGCGAATTGCTGTTGATGCAAAATGTGAGGTATGAAAGGCAAATGCAAAGCAAAGCTTCAAGGTGCGAAGTTACTGAATCAATTATATACATTACTATCATGCGTCTGTGATTACGGTTTTGTCATTCCACTACGGGTATTGCGATAATATGTCGGTTGTCAGCTAGTCTAAATATCGTTTCATATTATCTCAAGCTGGCATAATTGATTTATCTCATCGTCACGTGGTCTCAATTTGCAAAACATTTCAAGCAATTTTCATGAAAATGCTTCAAAGAGTGCAGAGCATAAAAAGCAGATACTAAAAACGGACAGGAACGTTCATTCTGGAAAATTAAACTTCCAAGTGCGACCTGGATCTTGACTAGGCGTTTACGATCCGCGTCTTTTGAAATTACCTAAATATTTGATCGAAGTTTCATATCACATCTTCTCACGCATCTTTTATATGATGATGAAACGATGCAAGGATCGAAATGTTGAATTCCAAGTGTGACCATGACCTTAATCTGGGGTGACTGACTCATACAGGTCTTCTGCACGTCGTCTTAATAACCTTGATATTTTAGTCAATTATCATAAAACTCCCTCCGGAGGTCATGCGATTTTGGAGAAAGCCCGCCTGTTGATACACACGGTTTTGCACGAAGTATGAGAGAATTGTTTATTTTTGCATAATAAATTTGTTAACTATATTAAGGTTGCTTATATTAAGAAACTTTTTTAATATAATCTAACTTTATACTATTCCTGGAAGAGTTTTTTTGTGACTGAATAGTATATTTAACATATCTGATTTTTTGTCTTTAGTATAATTTATTTTGCCGATTGCATACACGAAAAGTTATTGAATATAAAAAAGCGCTACTTTTCATACAGACATACACACAATAAATTTAGCCAATCAACATCTACAAAAGATCCCAGACAAGAACTTTAAATTCATCAAAGAACACATCGTTTACTCATACCAACTGATATACTCTTCACATTTTCACGGACATTATTATGCTTCTAAATATTGATATATAACCTTCCCCCTCCTTTTACATTCTTATATCACGTTAATGATGTGATCATTGCTAATTTATTATCATGTCATTTTGATTATAAACAAAGAGAAACTCCAGTTAAATCAGCAGAAGGTAAATTTAGACATAACTAAGAGCTCCTTTCTTAATGAAAAGTAACCAATTGCCCAAAATCTAGACAAAAGACACACACACGAACACGCGTGAACAGAACGTCTTCGCCTTTCTAATGAAATATTATTATTTTTAGAAAAATATGTTTATGATTTTTAATGGCAACGTTAATCGTAAACATATTGCAGGTCGTTTTACTCCATAAATTAGGTTGCTTCTAACCAAATGTCATATAGCGTACCGAATTATTTATTCGTTTGTTTGTTCGAAATGAGAAATTGCCATCAAATTAATGAGCATTTATATTAGTTAAATGAATGAAAAATGTATGAAGGTCGGATCAAAATTGAGATGGGATGATTTTTTCATAGGTTAATACCAATAATCCAAGGTTAAGCATTTGTATTGCCTTCGTTACACGTGGAATCGATCGCGATAAGTATTTCGCTGTGAGAAGTTAATACAAATGAGTAATATTCGAAATTGCAAATAGTTTTCCTATATTCGCCATGTGTTCGCGTTTGCTTGTGAAAGAAACGTTTCATTAGTTTTGAAGAAAGCTTTTTATTGTCCTTGTAAAAATACGTCCTATCTAATTTGTTGTTAGCACACATTATGTATGCCGAATAAATCCTGCTTGATGTTCAGTGTAAGCAAGCCTTTCAAGTGGTAATCTTAACTGTTAAAAGAATTTTCAGACAACGTATAGCGTAAAATAATGGAAGCGATTAAACTTTGATAATTTATGCAACTCATTTTTGGAAATGTCAAATGTTTACATACGTTTGTTTTTATATTACGATATTTTAATTTGAAATCAGTCAAATTCATTATGTATTACAACACATTTTAGTTAATAAATATTTGATATTCATTGCACATACATTCTTCATTACGTGAACATATTAAAGTGAAAGCATACATAATATATTTGTATACAAACCTCTTTTTGTTTGAAAAGCAAATATAAATTTAAATGTTCAGAAAGTACAGGTTTACCATTTAAGAGTAAAGATATTTATAAGAATCATATTCCTCTTTTATTCATTTTTAACAATAATCGAAAACTAATATCATTGTTATTAAATGAAAACATTAAATTGACGTACGTGCCTTAAAGATTTTAAGACACCACACGATTCCAAATGATCCCTTATTGATTTTATTGTAACATATGTGGGTTTATATAAATAACCAAGCCGATTGCTATAAATTCATATATAATATATACATTTAACGCAGAGCAATGAAATACAGCGCTTAGTTAATCTTTTTAGGATGGCAGGGCATGTTAATAAAGATAATGTTTCTGGCAAACCCTTAAGGTAAATTGTGATGGGCGGAACTGAGTATTCTTTTATTTCATGTGTTTAACAGAAAAGAAACAACATAATAGACCTCGAGAGCCATGGTCGTTCTATTTGTTACTCAGCGTGATTGTAGTTTTTTTAATTGTGAGCATCTGAACGCCATAATCGTTCAAAAAATGTTTTACAAGGATGTATTGTACAGCATTTCATTCCTAGTGCGATGTAGTATAAGTTGTGAAACATGGTTGGTGGTTGAAACATGAATATCATATTTTACTTCCATTCCATGTAAATAGCCCACATTATAATCTGATAAATGCATTCTTAAATTAGAGTTATGTAACATACGCTCATAATGATTTCCCTGCTGCACAAACTATTGTACATTATCTTTTTCAATCAAAATTATCTTAATTCATCCTTCATGATTTTGCCCCATTTCTTTTATTGGTGATATGCATTGATATATCTTTGTAACTCTTCACAGGCATATAACACGAGAGGAATCTGAACTCCTCTGGTTATCTTAAAACGAGGAAACGAAAGGTCACGTACAAGTATAGGCATGGAGCCATATTCACAACTTTTTATTACAAAAACCGGAGAAAATTCTTTTAATTATTAGTGCACTGAAGTAAATTCATTTAATCAATCACATTAATAACATTCTTTAAGTCTTTGGTAAGTTCATGATGGGTTTTTTAATGATTTTTTGCCAAATGTTAGCTGTAAACACTGATATTATAACTAGCTCGATATTTGTATGTCATCATCGGAATCGGATTACAAAGCAACTTCAATATTGGAAGAAGCTCGATATCAAAGGATCATTTATTAGAAACTTGGCAAAATAAATGTATTTCACTGGCTGTACAGTTCCTATATTTCTAGGTTTTTTACAATTTCAACACGAGCAAAGAAATGGAAAATATTTGTTCACAAAGTATCTTTTATCGTCTCGATCAACCTTTACCGTTAGAATTCTAATGACATTTGCTGTGGTGTATAGGTTATTAAAAATTAATGTGTTCATAAAGTTCATCGCAACTGATGGCTCTTATATCTAAATTGATAGATCTATGCCGTTGAAAATGGTTTGTGAAAGAATATTGATCACAAGGAGATTGACTTAAACAATGCATTTACCACGTGTTCGTTTCCATCAAACCTATCGTAGATCTACGTTTTTGTGGATTTATTGTAGATTATCTGATAACAACTGCACATTGGAGTAAAAAATGCAGACAATAACGTCATCATGATAATTTATTTTGTACCCACACGTGTTTCTTATATTATTGCACCAGCTACCAATTTGATTTATTAAAAAACACAGATACATATTTACGTATTTAAAGATATTAATCGTTAGGTCACGTATTGTTTCATTTAAAAGTCAAAACAATCTAAGCGTATTTAACCTGTTCATGGAAATCGTGCAAGAACGTTGGAACGTTGTACATATTCCCTTATATTTAAACACAACTATACATCCGTATAACCGGCCAACCGTATTTGAATTACATACTATTTTACATACGGGTTATAATTAAATTGATAAACCATAGCTATTTTGCTTTTTTAGCAGGATCCCTTATGCACTAGTTGGCTCTATACCATTTTTTTTTTATTTATTAAAACAGACTGAATGGGACTCACCTAAATCATGATCAAATGTGCTTAAAGGAAAATGCTATGAATGTCCAGAGTAATCATGCACATATTTGCTGCATTTTGCGCTGCTTAAGGTTATTTGTGGAACATGACTTAACATGTCAACTCGTTAACTCAGATTGGATTGTGCACATAGTTATTGTGGTTTACTATCATACGCGTAAACGTATGTGTTATCGTAATTATCGCGTATGTGAATGCTACATACTTGAATAATAATAAAATAAAGTTATTTAAAATATAATGAAATAGAAGTATTTAAATGTCACAATATGGTGCACAAGCATATGCCTATTTAATTTATAAAATAGCATAAATGTTTGCTGTTGCGCAGTTCATTTGAACACGTTGCAAATGTTGCATTTATCTATGCTTTCTTTTTAGTGTAAAAAATATTCGATTCGCAACCGCGTATTAATCATGTGTTAAACTTATCGTAAATATAAGTGGTTAACTGTATGTTCATATGTGAGGAGCTACTATCTGATAACAACTAAACATTGGGACAATGTGTTTATCACGTGTTTATTTCCGTTAGGCGTTTTGATTTTATCAGCGGGCTCACTGCATGTTCCTTTTGATTGAGCTGTGATCTGATAACAACTGCATATTGGATGGAAAAATGCAAACAATGACGTCATCCAAACAGTGGAGCTTTTAAATTACTTCATCAGTTACCTATGCGATTTAGAAATACAGAGAAAAAATATGTGCTTATGCAACGCAATGAACCTGCGGTCGTGCATTGTTTTACGTTGGCCTATCACGACTCATCAATAATTATTGATATATTTAAGAGAATATTGAGTGTACCGAGATAACGACGAGGTATATATTTTCGTGAAATGGGAGTACACAAGATCAATCAATATAAGCATTAAATAAATAATAAAATTAATATATAAATATGTTTGTAAACAATTGTCATCTGCATATTCTCTTTAAACATATTAAGACCGCTCTTTATTCCCATAAATAATTATAAAATACACATTTTACACATATTATATAGTGCATCAGTTTTGCAATGACATTGAAACATTATGGGATAAGAACGTTTCTTTTTCCCACAAGTTATAACCCAGTAACCATAATTTGGAACACTTATAGTGTCATTTATTGGCATAGACATTAACAGCTCGTTTATTGCTAGCATCGCGTGGGCGAATATTATATAATTAGACGAGACTATGTTCTAATGTCATGGTGTCATTCTCTCATCAAACTAGCACGTCTATGTTAACGTCATTACAGGAAAAAACTCAATTAAATTATGAAACGTATTTAGATGTGTGTAATACGTATATGTAAATTGCAGGCTAAAACAAATTTCCTTTCAAATAAAAAAATAATATTAATATAGGGAATATAATGTTAGTGTCTTTGTGTACTTGAATTTATCCGACGAGTTGAAGAAAGGCCACGGTTGTAAGAACGATTTTGATCCTGTATTCCTAAGTTATAAATAGAACAACGCCATCGGACAATTGTTGTCTGCCAAACTGAATGTTATAAATTCTATACATCAGGAGTAATATTGTTGTAGGAAAACTAAATCTCCGTACACAAATATTCAGTTATTTCGATACGAGAACCCAGATATTTTCTCCCCTTCTACAGGCATTCGAAAAAAAATGTTTCATTTTGTATAATGCACTAATGCTTTATATATACAGCAATATGCAAATGTAAAAGGTGTGTTACTTGTGCTTTTACTGTATTTCATCACACATAGCGCGTTAACCACAATATAAGACCCACTTTTAGCAATACTTCTAACTCATTATTGATCCTACAATAAGCGAGCGCCTTAGTGATGCAATCAAAACGGTTAAGGTTGTCTTTGAACATTTCCCAGAAAACCTGCTTTCTGTATTATTATTTTTAACAAGGCGTATGTCTGCTGGCGTATTCGCATCAAGAGCCACTGCTAGTTAATTGCCTATTGATTGTTCCACTTCTTAGGCGTTCAGATTTGCATCTGGGCGTCTTATCATTATGTATTTGGTTTGAAATGATAAGACTATCTTCTACAATTACTGGATACGATAACTGGCGTTCGTAATTCGTGCAAATAGTGTAGGGGATATGATTCGTCCCGATGTTTGTGATGTGAAAACACAGTTAAAATAAACTGTTTACCCGTCTCTCCTTCTGATATAACACTATAATCACATGAACATGATGTAGATATATTTTTGTTGAAGGACCATTACGATTAGGAAAGCTTTAGTTGTATAATTCCACTACACATTTTTATTACATCGATATTATTTACCAATGAAATTTTTTCGTCCCGATGTGTGTTATGTGATAACACAGTTAAAATGAAATCACGATATGTATATACGTTTACGTGTCTCTCTTTCTGAAATAACACTATCAGAACATGCACAGAATGTAGGTATAGTGTTGTTCAACGACCATGACGATTATGGAAATCTTTAGTTGTATTTTCATCTACATACTTTTATCACATCGATTTTATATACATGTACCAACGAACAATTTTCCTTCATGCGAATTACTTTTATATTAAATTTGAATCCAAATGAAATATTTTATTTGTATGAAACAAGTGATTGGATGATTTAGTTTTGATTTTAAAGGGACTGTAAACCACGAATGACGAAAAAAGAAAAGTTCTAAAATACCGTATTTTTTACAATTATTAGTTTATATTGATTAAAATATCACGACTAGTATATAACATTACTTGAAAAAAGTTTTATTTTTTATTTTTACTTTTTTATTATTTATATTTTATTTTTTACTGAGTATGCATACCAGGTAACTACCAGTTAACTATAAATAACGCAAGTAGATTGATCATCATTTTCACGTGGTAAACCCAGAAATGCAAATTGTGCATGCGTAGTGAATTGTATATATTTTATATATATAATGATCAATCTACTTGCGTTATTTATAGTGTGTATATCGTTATGTCACATATTTTCGCGACGTTTTTTTTTTATTTCACATCGCGAAATTATATTACCGAATAAACTGAAAATATGAACTTTTTCAAGTAATGTAATATAAATGTAGTGATATTTTAATCAATATAAACAAATGATTGTAAAAAAATACGGTATTTTAGAACTTTTCTTTTTCGTCATTCGTGGTTGACAGTCCCTTTGAAGCGTCATTTACCTCAGTGTGAGAATGATTTGTAACCGAAAAAATGCAACTGCACCGAATTTCCTATAAATAATTGTAGCATTAGGGCTATGTCTTTATATTTTCAATTAGCTTGTCCTTAAATGATGTCCGTTTTCACATATATCTAGCATTGAATGATATCCTGAGAATAAGTTCATGCGCATGTTTAAAATTAATATCAGTATGAAATGTAAAAAAAGCACTACAATTATGCCTGTTGCTATCAATATTGAATTAAGCCAAACTTGCTATGGGATGTTTATGTATTATCGCTGATTAGCTGTGCCAGACAGAAAATGAAGCGAGTTAAAGGAGAGAAACATAATTATACTCTCAGTCAATATATATATCGTTAGATCTGATATCTTATATATAACCACACCCCGTGATCTGCATGCCTGATTTCGTTCAAACGAGGCAAACCTGGAGGTCTACTGGCAAATGATCCGGTTTATGTGAAGGATTACAATAGGAATAATTGTCTAATTGAAAGACGTGAACAACCAATTGATGCTGCTATAGGTGTGTAATTGGTTTCCACAGCACGATCGATCGTTTAGTACGGACAGAGAATTCGAAGAAGTAGGCCAAGAATATTCGTAGACCTCTCAAATATCTGTTTTTCAAATTGCGATTTACTTGTATTGATTACATTTACAAAATCAAAAAAGATATAATAATAAATAAATTAATCATTGCAAACTATTGTTTTAAATGAATAAATGATTTAAATACAATGCTAATTCAATAATACCTCACACAAAAAGGAACATTTCAGTTTAAACCTATTATTTGAGTTCGCTTGCATCGAAAGTCTAATGTTTATTGAGACACTCTCGAGTCCTTTTCTTGGTCTAACCAGAACTTAGTGCCTTAACAGAAGATCTCGAGAACGTTCTCAAAGTGGAAATTGAATCCGGTACCGACTGATCGCTTGGCCATACCATTACCATATCCACTACGTCACGGAATTTTTGTAGCCGATTACGACGTAATGCGCGAACAATTTTGTGAAATTACGGCAAAGAACCGCTAACACAAAATAGCTCAAACATAGCACACACACACAAACGATTAAAACATATATGACCGATCAAATAAAATGCTTCTGTTAAGCTAAGTAGATACAACCCATTCCAATAGTTTACATGGTATTTCGTTGTTTTTTTTAATTACGAGTTGTTGGTAAACGTGAATAGCATCAACCTTAACATTGATGCCATTGAATAAGTATTTATTAACCTTTCCTGTAAACTGAAGATTAACAAAGAAACCAGATACTTTCTGTAATTCCTTTGGGTTGTGCCAGATACGTTTAATTATCAACTAACCACATAAGTACGATTATATTTATCAAGATGAAGTGAAGTGAAGACATGGCATGTTTATAAACAAAACCAAACGTTAATAAGGCTGCGCTGACATGGGTGATGATTGAATTCAAGTTATGGTAGGCTAATATTAAAGCATGTAGCATGGTATAATCACAAGTATAAGAAGGTCAATACAGCAAATTAATATAAAGCAGGGGTCAATTACCCTTAATAAGCTTACAACAAAGTAACCATGACAATAATAAACTAAATAGTGGGTATCAGGCATTGGACCTTAACACATCAAGCGTTTGGAATGTTTAGATGCATGCTTATTATTGCTTCTGATGGGCATTAATTGAAATCAGCCAGTCGATTAATCAAAATAATCGACTAGCTAAACCGATGCGATATTCGAGTTTAATGGGTTGGTTGAAATACTGTTTTGTAACGTTTTATAATATTTTACATTATTATAAATACAGGTTAATGTCTTTAGACATTAATGTTTGGTTCTATCTATGATTATGTTTGATTATGTTATTATGTTTGATTTGTTTTTTAATAGGAGATGTTCACAAACACGCCGTTTTAAAACAAAGCGCTGTCATAACTAAAGCAATACACATATATAAATAATAAACCATTTAAATTAAAAAGATATAATCGGCTTACACACGTATTAGATTCGACGGATGACTATTTAGTTTATACATGGTTTTCATATCACTGAAATGAAAAAAGGCAAATGTCATGGACAGATCATAATTTTGTCTGTCTGTCTCAGTGCTATATGTACAACAAACAGTGTTATACATAAAACAACTTTTCCAGATTAGTTTGTTACACTACCAAATACGACTTATAGCATTCAAAAATTACCAACGAACGGTACACGCCAAACGTTTTACGTGGTTTATCATGTGCCATCGGTAAATCCGGCAAGAACCACTAAAACAGCTAACACAACACATGCATGAATATCTAGCAAACGGAGTTTCTCTTTGATGAATGAAA
Source organism: Dreissena rostriformis (assembly GCA_007657795.1). Classification (NCBI taxonomy): domain Eukaryota; kingdom Metazoa; phylum Mollusca; class Bivalvia; order Myida; family Dreissenidae; genus Dreissena; species Dreissena rostriformis. The sequence goes on from VMBQ01000437.1 coordinate 157,899, forward strand.
AGGCTTCTATTACAAGAGCTATATATATATATATATAACAAAAACCGTATTAACTCCTGCATGTATTTCATGATATTTTATATCATACATCAAAGGAATTTACTTAAGATTGCAGAACATGCTTATATTTCGACTCGTTTGAGATATATATATATATNGCAAGCGAAGATAAACGTCAAAGCGTTTTATATCAGCGCGATAACAAATAAAACCACTAACAGAACACACAAAGAGCATGACACCAACAGTTTCTATTTAATGAATGTGTTCGCTTCTATAATACCAGTTGGGTCAACTGTTTTTACCAGAAAAGGCCTTTACATATATACCAGTATAAAAACTTTATATGCACACAAACGAAGCCGAACAATGGTGATATAAAACGTTTGTATGAAGACTATTATAAGAAATACTATATAATTAAGCTGAGTTACAGAATACAATGTATAATTTTTCTGTGTAAAAAAACAACAGAAACATTAATAATGCTAAGCTAGTTACCAAGCCAATTTAATTTGGAATTTCCATTTTATTTATTTGAAATTATGCTTTTGAAATAATAACTGGTAAATGTTGCTAGAAGGCTAATGTGTTATTTGAAGATTTGTAAACGGTCATTTTATAAAGAGATGAAAGAATTGGTTGTGAATTACGTGTATTCTGTGAGCTTATAATAAAGCATTATTAGTGTACGTAGTTCCGGCAAAAAACCTTCGCTCATTCATCGATATTCGAGTTTATAATTGAGCAGTTGAGACAATAACATTATTATGATGCAACTGCAATATTGATTTATTACATCCATGTTATAGAGATAAAACTAAAGAGGCTATTGGAGATCTGACAAATGAGTCGTATTAATGTATGACCAAATGTGTATTATCTATATATACTTATTTTTAATACGATAACTGATAATCAATATACCGTCAATAATCCCTTGCACTTCGATTTTGTTGCAATGTATGACTCTCAATAATACGAAAACACTTGATATAATTATAGATTTCCGTTAATGAAACTAGATTCACCGAGTATGTGTTCTATAAATCAATCAAAAAATAAATCACAATACACCTACCTTTCAAACATTAAAGCGATCATAAATAAACCGAAAGGCAACATCGTATCCATCTTGTAGTACGTCAAATGAAGAACGATGAAGTAAACCACTGGTATGAGAAGCGTCTCTTATTATCCACTCTTATTCAAGGTTCAACGTTCGGAAAATTCTGTCCCTTTATAAGCACAACGTTATCCAATGAGAAGAAGATAAACAAATATTTTGAAAATACGTTTGGCAAAAGCAACTCAAGCAACGATGCGTTCATACGTACATCTCTTAGCCACTGGTGTGCATTCAGTGAAAATATATAAGCAAACACGCTCGCAAACTTCCCGCACTAACTGATCTAAAGGTAGCGCTCATCGTACATGCTTTGATGGAACTCGGTCGGAAATATAATTTCCCTATTAGCTCGTCCGTAGACAGGTTTGGCGGATTGCTGTTGAAGCAGAATGCGAGGTATGGAAAGCAAAAGGTTAATCATAACTTCCAGCTGCAAAGTTACTGAATCAATTAAACACCTGAACTACACACAGTTGCGCGGACATCGGTCGAAATGACAAATCTGCCAATAATTTCTTATGGGCTTTTTTAAGACCGATCTCTGCCTCTCGATAGAAAGCTATAACATATACACTATATTTAACATGTTTGGTTTTTAATTGAAAGCTTCCATCTATTGTCTAAACACCATTAAACAATAGGTTTATTAACCAAATATTTGCTCTGTCAAAAAAGCAAATTATTAAAAACGCCAACAATCAAACTAGCATGATTAGTTAAGCATGATACATTATTCATTGCCGTCCGATTTGCCCATCGTTTGAAACACTTGCATCACGAGAAAATTAGTGTCGTCAGCTTTTTGTGTGTATTATTTAACAAATACAAGAACTCATCTTTTTTAAGAGAACAATTATTTTCGTCTACCACTCTAAAAGTACTTTTTCATTAATAATGCACTCATTCTTGGTGCAACATGAGAACAAAATATACAATTTTGTGACTATACCATATCTTAGCAATATACTATGAGCTCTGATGCTCAGTAAATAATTTGTTGAATACCGTCTGATACACGTGTAGATAACGTCAATGATGATACAATGCAGGAAAATGTAAACTATTTTATTACGCCACATTTGTAGTTTCTAAGAAGTCAGACTATACTAGGATAATACGCAATTTGTTACTGTTAAACCTGATAGAATAATGCGCTTAGTGGTCATGCATGCATGCAAAATGTATGAATGTCGGAAACAAACTGAGACGAGATGGTTGTTTTGTTTTATAGGTTAATACCAGTAATCCAATGTTAAGCATGTATATTACCTTTGTTACACGTGCAATCGATCGCGATAAATACCTCGAAGTGAAAATCTGTGAAATAAATGCAAATAAGTAAGATTCGAAATTGCAAAAAGTTTTCCTATTTAAGCGTATGGTTATGAAAGAAACGTTGCATAAGTCTTAAAGACAACCTTTTATTGCCCTTGTATAGATCAGTCGTATCAACTTTTTTGTCAGCACAAATTGTGTATGCCGATCACATTCCCGCTTGATTTCCAGTGAAAGCAAGTCTTCTAAGTTGTAATCTATATGATACCACTAGTTTATGGAATTGTAAGAAAATGTTTACTGTAAACAAGTGATGAAATAAATATTTGATAAATGAACATGTGAACATTTATACATATGTGTGTACGTATTTCACGGTATTTAGATTTAACATCAGCCAATACAATAATGTATCAATAACGATGTTAGTTCATATATCCTTGGTCTTTATTGCACACATATTTTTCATAACTTGACAATATTTTAGGAAAACAGAAATTATGAATGTAAATACGAACTTTTTGATAGAAAACAAGTTTAAGAGTAAGGTATTTATAAGATTCACATGTTTATCGCTGATTGATCAGTGCTTGAAAGAGAGGGTTATTTTAGAAACTATAAGTCAATAGAGAAATCAATAGATCTGATATCATTCCAATTACGTCACTTAATGATTTATAAGCATGAGGCATGCCACAAATCATAGTTTCCAGATTATCCTTTTAGTTTTTGTTTTGTAACATAGGCGGGTTATTAGAAACTTACTAACCCATTACTATTCATTCAAATAATTATAATGTTATGCGTAGCAATTCAATCATACAACGCTAGGTTTATATACTCGGGATGGCAGGCCATGTTTATAAACAGTATTACATTTATTATACATTTCTTAAAAAAGGATTTTGATTTTCAAAGTATGCTTTCCTTCTTCCTAAACATCATACATGTCTGAAATCTAAAGTCTACAAGAAGAATGTCTAACGAAATAATAATTTTACATCAACGTTTTAAGCTTTAGACTTAAGAAAGGTGCTTTTTTACTTGTTATATTCCATCAATAAATATCACAAAAAAGGTTTGTATTAAGCATTAAAATTCACATTGAAAAGTGCCAAATTAAAAAAAAAAAATGGTTGGGCCCCCAGTCAAAGCTTTCTGCGTACGGCCCTGTATGTTGCTGGCAAACCTAAACGTAAATTTAGATGGGCGAAGTTATGATTGATTTAATGTGTTTTTTGGATTTAACAAAAAAAATAAAATAAACATATATTTAGAAAAGAAACAACTTAAAGCGGGACTGTACGATTTTGTCAAATATTTATGAATTTTTATAAAATGTGTTAAAAATTAGTATACATATATTTCAATATAAATTAAAATAAAAGTTAAGAAGAACATGTGTCGAAAAATGCGAAATAAGCCAGATATTTAATTCTGAAATTGAAAATGGCTTCCAGCCAAATTCGGCAGCATATATATAATGCATGTACAATGTGAATCTTAATTTAGTTTAAGTGCAGATTCGTTTATACGACACAACGACACATTTTTATTTCCTAACAAATACGAGTAAAAGTGTCGGCATCGGCTTTAACCAGCGCTAACTTGTCTTTGCTGAATTTTATGAAATTCATCTTCAATGTATAATTTGTATTGCCTATTTTGTGTCATCGTAACATAATTCTATCAATATATTAAAATTTAACACATATAAAAATCGTACAGTCCCGCTTTAAGAGAGCAGTGGTCGTTCTATTTGTTAATAATCGTGGTTGTATAACTTATAAATTGTAAACAGTTCAACGCTTTAAAGGCTCCAAAAACCTTTTGTCCTATTTTGATTCGTTGTATGAGATTGTATTCCTAGTTCGATGTATTATCATTCGCGAAACATTGTTAATGGTTTAAACGTGAATATTTACTTAAAACAAGTCACAGCGCATAATAATCTGAGTATCGCATTCTAACGTAAAAACAATGCATTTGCCTTATTATAGATCTATGCGTCTATGGTTTTATTCCATTTTCCTTTTGGAGGAGCTGCGATCTGATACAGTGGAATGAAACATGCAAGCAATAACTTCATCAGGAAAGTTACTTGTTCTACCCACACGTGTTTGTTATATTATTTTACCAGCTACCAATTTGATTATCATTTAACATTTAAATATTTCATTATGTAAAGATATTGAGCGTTCAGTCAAGTATTGTTCACCTCTTCGTCGAAAACGATTTATGCATATTTAACTTGTTGATATGAATTGTACACGTACGTTTCAATGTTATACATATTATTCTTTATTAACACACATACTAATAACCGTCTTTGAAAAACATTCGTGTTTAAATAAGCGTCATAATGAAATTAGTAAAGCATAACCATTTGTGTCTTTTTTAGCAGATTTCCTTTATGAAATACCTGGTTATATAACATATATTTCTATTTATTAAATGAATGTCCAAAGTAATCTGTAACGTATTTGCATTTTGCGCTGCTTAAAGGTAGTCGTGAAGCACGAATTCTCGTGTCAACCAAGTAACCTGATTGGATTGTGAAGATATTTATTTGATTTTCTATCATGCGCGGGAACGTTTATGTTATCAAAAGCATCGCTCAGGTGAATGTTTCATACTTAAATAATATAAAAGTTATTTTCTTATAATGAAATGGAAGTATGCCACGAAATGGTGCCTATAAAATGTCATACCTGTTAGCTTCTGCGCATATCATTTGAACCAGTTGCACTCATGTATACAATTATTATGAACGCTTTGTAACGATTCAAAAATCAGCAGTCGGTTTAAACAATGTGTTTGCCACGTGTTTATTTCCATTAATCGTTTCGTTTTTATCAGTGGATTGACTGCACGTTCCTTTGGGTGGAGCTTTGAACTGATAACAAATGCACATTGGAGTGAAAAATGCGAAAACAAACGTCATTACTTCATCAGTTACCAATGCGATTTAGTATGAACTAAAATAATATAACGAATTTAACGTTTAATGCATTGTTATACGTTTACATGATATCAAACAATATAAGCATGACAATAAATGTGTAAACAAATTGTCATCTACATATTCTCTTTAAACATATAACACTGCATGTTCCCAAACAATCTTATACAATACATAACCTTTTTCATGTTATAATTGAAATTTACAATTTACATTTACGACTCGTTTATTGTTCGCATCACATCGCCGAATTTTATATAATAAGATTATAATATGTGTTAATGCCAAGGTGCCATTCAATTCCAACTAATACGTTTATTGTTACGTCACTTACGACCATTAACGCTAGCGTTTACAAACATAGTGCACTCTTTTTAGAGTATGTTACCTATTTCGTATGCTAATAATACGTTTATGTAAATAAATTTACCAATCTGTTTTTGCTAAGTAATATATGGAATAACGCCATCGGACTAAATGTTATATATTTTTATCCAGAACAAAATCATCCTAAAAAATCAGCTATTTATATACGAGAACCAAGATATGTATTGTTCTCAAGCGAGCGCCTTGGTGATGCAATCAAGAAGGTGAAGGTCGATCTTGAACATTTCTTCGGCAAACCTGCTTTCAATGTTTTTTGTTTAATTTTAACAAGGCGTCTGTCTGCTTGCTTATTCTCATCAAGAGCCACTTACAGTTAATTGCATATTCATTGTTCCACTCCTGGGGCTTTCATATTGGCATATGTGTGTCTTATCATGACTTCTTGGGGTTTAAATGATAATAATATGAGATGTTCATGCATTATCGCTGATTATCAGTACAAGACATAAACTGGAGCGATTATAAAGAGAGAAACATCTTCTCCCAGTAAATTGATTATAGATCGTTAAATCTGATATATTTTAAATCACCACACCCCGTGATCTGAATGTCTGGTTTCGTTCAAACGAGGCAAACCCCGAGGTATACTGGCAAATGATCCGGTTTATGTGAGGGATTACAATTGGAATAACTGTCTAATTGACTGACGAGAACAACTAATTGCTGCTGCTATTACAGGTGTGTAAGTGGTTTCCACAGCACGCCAAGTCTTTTAGTATGGATAGAGAATTCTAAGAAGTAAGAACATTCGCAGACCTCTCGACTATCTTGTTGTTTTTTTTTAATGTCGATTAACGTACATTTATTACATTCACGAAATCGAAATAAGAAGATAAAGATGTATTCACTATTAATTGTTAACTATTGATTTAATGTATAAATAATTAAAATACAATACCACTTCAATAATACCTCACCAAAGTGGAACATATTTATTTGAGCTCGATTGCATCGAAAGCCTAATGCTTTAGAGTATGTTTTCTGGTATAACCAGTGCTTGGTGTCTAATAAATAACAAGAACGTTACCAGAGTGAGAATTGAATCCGGGACCAACTAATCGCTTGGCGTATCACCATATTCACTCCGTCATGTTTAAAACCAATTACGATGCAATGTGCAAACAATATAGTTAAATTACGGCAAAGTACCGAAAACATGAAATAGCTCAAACAAAGCACGCATACACAATCACGATAATCCCACATATCAACAATCAAATAAAAAAAATCTTTTAGACTATACTAGAAAAAATCCATTCCGAGAGTTCACACGATATTTCGGGTTTATTTATGTACGAGTTGTTGATAAACGTGAATATCATCAACCTTAAAATTGATGCCATTGAATAAATATTTACTTAACCTTTCTTGAAAACTGAAGATTACCAAAGAAACCAGATAATATATGTTGTTTGTTTGGGTTGTGCCAGATACGCAAAATTATCAACTAACCACAGAAATACGATTATGTTCATCTTGATGTAGTGCAGTAAAGACATGGCATGTTTATTAACAAAACCAAATATAAATGCGGCTGCGCTGACACGGGTGATGATTGAATTCGAGTTATGGTAGGCTAATTTAAGAGCATGTAGCATGGTATAATCATACGTTTTAAAAGGTTAATACAGCAAATAAATATATAGAAGGGGTCAATTGCCTTAAATAAGCACACAGCAAGTTAAACATGAAAATAATTAACTAGTAATTGGATATAAGGCTTTGAAACCACACACATCAAACATTTGGACCGTTTAGATGCACGCTTATACTTGCTATTGATTGAAAAGTTGATTGCAATCAGCCAGTCAATTAATCGAAATAATTGAATTCTTCAACCGATGCAATATTCGGGTTTGATAAATCGGTTGCACTACCGTGTTTTAACGCTTTGCATGCTCTTACATACTACTTTTTAATAAATGTCCTTGTCTTAAGGTGTATATGTTTGGTTCTCCTTATAACAATGTTTTATTTAAAAAAAATGTGGACATAGTTTACATATTTCAATGTAAACATCCGATTTAAAAACAGTTCATATGTGTATATACGTGTACAACAGTGATGTTTCGTTCATGAACTTACTAATGCATTGAAGTCACTGTCAAAATAAGATTATCAGATTGATAAACGTTTTAGTAATATAATGTATGATATGGTGACAACTAGGAAGTATGCACCTATGAAGTTATGCAATTTTATGTAAACAGCTAATGCAAACTACACTATGTAATTGTATAATTGCTTATTGAATATTCTGTATTGTCCTTATTACAAATGGATATGATACTAAACGTATTTGGGCATGGCCATGCTTTACAAATGTCGCATGATTCTGAAATCAAGTGGCATTGGTCAATTATATTACTTAAGGTAACAGCTTTAACAGGGGTTTAAAGTACATATCAACGACTACAAAATAGGGGTTTTATTTTTTTTTCTCGATTAATCGATTGCCGGAATTCAAAGTCCAAACTCATAATTTCAATTTCAGTCGGTTGTGAGTCGGTAAGCAGCCCATCACTAGTATGTGGTCTTTTATATTAGCCAAACAAATGTGTTTATTAAATTGTATATATCGTGTGCCACAGACAATTGTGTATCTTATTAATATTAACACCATTTTTATAACCGAGCAGCATGGCGCATCTGTATCTCAGATACTTTATGAATATCATAAATCAGATTGACATTGTTAAATGTCAGAACAAAAAGCTGTGACGTAATTAATTATATTGTTCGTTGGGAACCACAGGAACAAAACACCAGTTCATAAGAGTTTTCATCTCGATTTATTTCTGTTGAATAGTTTCTTACACAACGCTTGCTAATGTTCGTGAAATACAATCTAACAGCGCAGGGCCAAATGGCCCTGCTACACAACAAAGTTCAACTTCTCTGGTCACTGGCTGAAGGTGGACTCTTCTCTACCCAAAGTTCACATAAACATAAAATAATACTATTCCTTATAACATATTTGATTGGTCAAAGCATTGTATTGACTACTTGTTGACTTCTTATTGGACTGATGAATACAGTAACCAAACCATTCATGTATTTACCCAGTTATCGAATAATCCACTTTTTAATAAGATTATGATTCCCGTTGCAGTACTCTGTATGTTTAGCGACAACGTAATCCCCTTGACAGGCATATCTCAATGGATATATGAAATACTTAGTATGATTAGAATTCCCGTGTCAATACCTCTGATCATTTTATCAACTGGGATAATACAGTATCTAAGTTACAAATTCTTACATTTAGAATATCGTATCTTTGTCGTTTCAAATTGTTGACTTTTACAGTGAATGTAAGGTATGTCATGTTTCTACTTGCAAGAGACTCAAATCATNATTGCAGGTCCGCTACACAAGATCGTTTTAATTTTTCCATCAGTACTGGTAGGGTCCCACGGAGCTGGAAAGAAGCAATTGTTTGTGCACTTCACAAAAAGTCTGATCCTCAGGCTGTTGGAAATTATAGACCGATCTCCCTTTTAAGCGTTTTAATTAAATGTCTCGAGATAATTCTCCACAAATATATGTTTAAGCATTTAAGAGCTACTGTCTTTATAACCCCATATCAATCAGGCTTCATTCCCAAAGATTCCACTGTCAACCAATTTATTTCGGTATATCACTCCTTTTGTAAAGCCCTTTACGAAGGTAAAGAGGTTAGAGTCGTTTTTTTGTGATATTTCTAAGGCCTTTGATAGAGTATGGCATGAAGGACTTATTCACAAGCTCTGACCGAGTGGTATCTCGGGCAATCTTCTATCTTGGTTAAAAGACTACCTACATGAGAGGAGCCAGTGTGCTGTAATCTCCGGCTGCCAATCTGACCCATTACCCATAACTGCTGGTGTTCCTCAAAGGTCGATCTTAGGGCCCCTCCTCTTTCTTATATATATAAATGACGAAATATTCACTGTCCAATTCGCCTGTTTACAGACGATACCACTCTATATATTATCGTCGACAACCCTGTTGATGCGGCTAATCATCTTAACTCGCAAAAATGCATTCCTGGGCTGATAAGTGGTTGGTTACCTTCAATCAATCCAAAACAGAATCCTTAGTTATATCTACAAAAATCAACCGCCCAACCAATCCCCCTCTTTTTCTCAACGACTGCCAATCACTGAGTTTTTGTCTCATAAACATCTAGGCTTTACTTTTCCTGATGCATGATCCCGGCATGATCATATTTAATCAATAAAGAAGAAAGCATGGCACAGAATCAATCTAATGCGAACATTTAAGTTAACGCTCGATTGAAAGTCCCTTCTATCGATATGCACAACATTTACTAGACCAATTCTTGAATACGCTGATATAGTCTGGTATAACATTAATACACAAGATGAAATAGAACTTGAAAACATTCAACAGGACGCAGCAGGCATAATCAGCGAGGGAACACGTTTGGCATCTTTGCAAAAAATATATAATGAAACGGCTCTCGAACCATTAAAAAAATAGGAGAACGAAACATAAACTTACCCACTTCTATAAAATGTATAATTCACTTTCACGCCGATATTTGTGCACACTGATCCCCCTAGCATGGGTGGAAGATCGGCTTATCCTCTTCCTAATTCTAACAATATTCGCAGCATTCAATGCAAATCACAACTTGTTTCACGATCCTTCATACCAACTATAAACTTATGGAACAATCTACCGCAATCGGCAAGAACGGCTCCTTCTCTCTCTGCTTTCAAAGGAAATCTAAGCAAAGATTCTATATGCGCGTTAACGAATGCATTTTAGTAGCTTAAAGGAACGCTTGTACGCGAAAAACATTGTACAAGGTCCATATTGTCAATGTGGTGAGATTGAAGATACATATCACTTTTTCTTCAATTGCCCCATTTATACAAAAAAAAGAGTTATCCTTTTTGACAATCTGTCCAGTTTCCAACCCTTAACTTTGCAACTTCTTCTTTTCGGTGTTAAAGACGAATCATACGAAGTAAACTTATTAATATGCAAACATGTTCAGTCTTTCATCCGAGATAGTCATAGATTCTAACCTACTCCATCTCAGGAACAAACCATATTAAGCTAACGATGCCTCGTCCCGCAACTGCTTCTTTTCTTACCGCAACTTCTCGTGTTCTGAAACTCTTTCACGTCTTTCCCTTTCCTTCTCAACTTATTAGCTTTTATGCTATCTACACTACTCTGTTATACTATTTGTATTATAATTATATTATGTTTCCATTTCTAAACGGTATACAAATACCTATCACTGTACTATATTGTTCGTAATGTTGTCATGTCTTTAAATAGCTGTTATATTTTTGGTTGTTTACACTATAACAGCAGCGCTTCTAACTGACGGAAGAGAGACATAGCATAAGCATCGAGCTTTCTTCTCAATTCTGTCAAATTGTATTTTACAGTCTTTAGTTAAGTAAGTTAGTTATGTTAAGCAATACTGCAATTTCTACCTGCCAAGTATATTGTTTGAAAAGTATATGTATGTTTGTATTGTATTGCTTATATGTACTTTCAATGAACTAAATAAATAGTGTTTAAACCAATGTAACAATAAAATGGCTATTAAAAATGGTATATTTTAAAGACACATTCTGTTAAAGCCTACAGTTGTGAAATAATCGACTCCTCATCATTAAAAACGAGTTATAGTATTGTACTTTATTATGTTTGACGTAAGTGGTCATATTGCTGCTCTGTGCATTGCATTGAACTGTTCCACGGTGTTGACCACAGCTTAAAAAATATGTTATGTTGAATGTCATTTTGTATATATTGTCTTGTATTTGTTAGGTTATTGTTCATGTCCCGTTCATAACATATTAGCGTACAAGAGTGTCTTTAATAACATATTAGCGTACAAGAGTTTTTCTAAAACTATATTAGCATTCAAGAGTTTATCTAATGAAAATGTTGCCCGCGGTGACCACAGATATACTCATAGTATGTTGAATGTCATTTTGTATGTTTTGTCGTTTAATGAAAAAGTAATTCTTCCGTTGTCTTAATTACTTACTATCGGACAAGCACTTCTTGACTGAAAATGTCTATGGAGCTTAATTACTTCTGTATACTATATCACAGACATGTCCCGACCAGATGGGCACCCCTGCTTTGATTGGCAAGCGAGCTACTGGCGACAAAGAATTGTGCTTTAAATGTTGCCAACGACATATGTGTAATCAAGACACACTTTGTACAGGTATTACCGGTAGTAAACTAAAATTAACATATTTTCAATATAAAAACGAGCTCTTGAGGGCTACCTACCACAATAGCTCATGATGAGTACTTCTTGTTAAGGTGAGCTAACAACAACAAGTGTTACTTTTTGTTTTAACGAAAATTCTTCACTATTAAATAGTAATGCATAAGGTAATTGCTTGTACTTAAATGATATTCAAGTAGTATGAATTACATTTTACCCTGTAACGAGACCCTCAATCAAACGCAACCGTAATTCAAATATAAATTAACATACACAGAATGTTTTTCAATCTTAGTTCACTATTTATTACACAATATCAAACGAAAGCCAGGAAGCGAGTTCACTAGGTATTTATGTGCTGTCATCTAAATGGGACCAGTAGATTGGAGCATAGAAATCGACATTTATAGAGCGTTTATGAAGGCTTAATAAACAGTTATGAAAAAGGGGAATAATATACTATTCTGTTCATGATAAACGATAAGTATTAGAGCTCAGTGTTGTCTTTAAAATGAATGTTCTGTCAAAAATGAATAAACACATGTGCTGTAATAAGGTTCGTTAATACTTATAAAACATTATAATCCCATGTGTATTCAACATTCATTTCTGGACATTAAACCATGTTTGTATTGTGCCATTATCTTAATTTCGAAACCGTGCGGATTGGGCATTGAATTCTCCAGCTACTTTATCTAAGTCAAAATCCATATATATGGCCAAATATGTGTGCATGTTTATGTTAAGCGCGTATTTTTAATATGCTTTGCGTTTTACTGATGCCAAACAAAATATTCTAACACAACAGATTTCTAAATTATCAACAGTTTAATATGAATTAATTTTATTTCACCTTTATGATATAAACGGAGGTTTTAAACCAAGTGACATTAACTCGATCAAACTCTCAAAAGAACAATATTATTTGAATGGTTTTGTGTTGTTTGTTACAGCGACAACTTCAACAACATCACCTTCAACCACTACTTCAACGGCCACAGGTTTAGTTAAATACTATATATTTACTCACAAAGCATTAATTAGATCTAAAAATTAAAAGTAAATCTATTTCATTTTGTGGTAAATGTTTCCACGTCGTATTGGTCTAAGATTTCTGTATTATGTTTGCTATAAAGTATAAAACACAACTCATGATTTGCACTAACAATATCGTTGTGTTTCTTCATATACGTGAACACGTTTTATTTTACTGTATTATACAATGCACATTGTCCAATGTTTCAGTTCTCACGACCCCTGCCGATCCGTGTTCCCCAAGCCCCTGTGTGCATGGATCATGCTTTATAAGCACCGCAAACCCTGCCACATTCTTCTGCCTGTGCCCGAGAGGCTTCGAGGGCGTCCACTGTGAAATGAGTGGGTATTCTTGAAAGGGACATCCACAATATCTCATTATTGGTATTTCGTGTTAGGTGAGCAAACAAAGACAAAATATACTTTACTTATAAACATTTATTCAAAAAGGTTATTTCTGCTACCGAAATGACAATCAAGTTATACGGATAACACTTTGCTGTATGACGAGAATCGCAATCAAACGCTTCCGCAATTCTAATATGAATTAACATACACAGAACGTTTTTTCAATCTAAGTTCACTATTTTTTTAACAAAATCGAAAGGAAGCAAAGAAGTGAGTTCAAAAGGCATTAGTTTAATTTGATGTATATGTGACCAGTGAATTGGAGCTTACAACTTTCTATTTAAAGTGAGCTTATGTAGTTACTTAATCATGTGAATGAATACAACCTTCTAGTCATGATGCACAATGACAGATAATTATCGTTGTTATCTTTACAATGGGTGTTTTTGGTCAAACATGAATTTACAACTTTGTTGTTACAAGTTGTGTAAATACTTTTAAAAAGTGTCATCCCATGTGAATGCAACAGTTATTGGTGGATATTAAACACTGGTTGTAGGTTGGCATTGCCTTGAATTAGAAAATGTGTGAATCAGGCATTGAATTATGCCGCTGCATAATCATGTCAATCAGTCTAAGTCAAAATCCATATTAAAGGAGCCCTTTTTGTACATATAAAGGGCGTTGTTGTAATATATTTTGTGATATGCTGATGCCACAAAAGATTCTGACATACACAATTTGTAAAATATCCAAGGAATAAATATAAATCAATTATGTTTTACCTTTCATGATATGAATTATTTTGTCCCACAAGTCACATTAAATGAATCGAGCTGTCACATGAACAAAATAATGTTGATGTTTGCGTGTTGTTTGTTACAGCGAAAACGTCAACAACACCACCTTCCACCACTATTTCAGCGACAACAGGTTTAGTTTACCACGATATATGTATTCACAAAGCATTGACACGATCTTAAAACAAAAAAAAAATAATGTTTTTGTTGGAAATGTTTCTACGTCGTATTAGATTAAGTTTTCTGAATTGTGTTTGCTATACAGATTTCACTGCATTTGGAATGTTTTTATGCTTGTACTGACCATGTCATGAGACACCACTGACTATAATTTCGTGGCAAAACAATATGTTAATATAAATATATCCCAATGTTACAAATATAAAAAAGCAGGGACTTAAATTGCATAGAGGTAATGTTGTGAAAAGTATCCAGACGAAATGTATGCTCTGTCATAACGTCTTGTAGTGCGCACACCATCCCGGACTGTTTCACATCAATTTACAAAGAAAATGGTTTTAAGTTACGTAATCTTAATCTACAGGGATAGGAAAAGGATTTGTTTTCCATTAAATCTTCTAAGCTCTACGATGTTTTTTTCAGTTAGTACTTCTACTGCTTCGACAACAACGCTTACACTACCAAAAACTACAGGTAGAAATACCTAAAATTTATCATTATTTACTTGCATTTAATAAAAATAATAAAATAGAAATCGACATTTATAGAGCGCTTATGTAGGATAAAGAAACAGTTATTAAATCAGGTGAATAGAAATAAGATTCGGTTCATGACACAAAATAAGTAACAGTGCTCATTATTATCTTTAAAATGAGTGGGGTTTCTTTCAAACATGAAATAACTCATTTGCTGTAACAAGATTTGTAAATACTTATACAAAATTGTAATCCTATGTGTATGCAGATGTCATATGAGGACATTAAACCATGTTTGTAATTTGGCATTACCTTGAATTAGAAACTGTGCGGATTGGGCATTGAATTCTCCAGCTACATAATCTAGGTAAAAATCCATATATATAGGCCAAATATGTTTGCATGGTGATATTTAGTGCGTAGTTGTTATATACTTTGCGTTTTACTGATGCCAGGCAAAGATTGTAACACAAACGATTTCTGAATTATCAACAGATTAATATAAAATAATTTTATTTCACCTTGGTGATATAAACGGCGGTTTTACACCAAGTCTAATTAAATAGATCAAACTCTCATACGAACAAAATAATTAAAATGTTCTTGTGTTGTTTGTTACAGCGACAACTTCAACAACATCCCCTTCAACCACTACTTCAACGACCACAGGTTAAGTTTAATACTATACAATACTCACAAAGCCTTTATACGATATTAACATTAAAACACAAATCCATTTTTAAAGTTTGTGGAAACTGTTTCCACGTCGTGTTGGTCTTAGATTGCTGTATAATTGTGTTTGTTATAAAGATTAAAACACAATTAATGATTTGCTCAAATAATATCGTTGTGTTTCTCGTTCTATAAGTGAAAACGTGTTATTTTGCTGTATAAAACAATGAATATTGTCCAATGTTTCAGTACCTACAACCCCTGCCAATCCGTGTTCCCCAAGCCCATGTGTACATGGATCGTGCTTTATAAGCAGCTCAATACCTCTCACATTCTTCTGCATGTGCCCGAGTGGCTTTGAGGGAGTCCAATGTGAAACGGGTGAGTATTCTTAAAAGGGACATCCAGCTGGTCCATTGAACACGAATGGAAGATACATTGGTAATTGACATGGGGAGATACAACACGATTAATCAAAGATAAATAATAGTGTAATTGGAAAGAAAGTCTGATATATACTTGTCTGTTTTCTATACGAAAATAAACAGCGTCGTAAATCTGACTTAAGTATGATTATAAAACTATGTAACAAATGATGTTAATGTCTATTTATAAAACGCTCCTAACCATAATAAATACTACATGTGTGAAGACTTGCGAAAAAGCTAAAAAATTCATCGACATGCATATCGCTTTTACTACTATTACGATTTAACGCAATTTCGTCGAATTGATATATGTATTGTGAAGTTCACCAACTTATTGAATGTAAAATAANGTTAATTTCCGCTATTTTAATTACTAAATCTGAACAGTTGAACACGATGTGTAACTTAGTGTAAACAGTTGATACATAGTTTATGCTCTGAAAAAGTGGTTTATTTGTATTCGTACCCAATGTGCACAATTGAGCATCGCTAACATGTTTTCCATTTATAATGAGAGCTTTTACTCATCTCAATTGTTGTTCAGGTACTACTTTCTGGTAATTTAATGGGAACATATACTCAACAGGTATAATTATTACTCTTTTTTTTAAGTTTGTTTAAAGCCGGCCGAGTTGATATTTTTCAAAACAATTTGGTTTTCTCAACTGACCAGAATTGATCAGTATTCGTCAGATACATTCTAAAACTAAACTCTTCCATACTGATTTTCGCAAATTATTTGCCAAAAAATGCAAAAAGCATCAATTATACGAAACCTAATCATGTACATAACGGAATCCTCAAGACTATTATTAACCTGTGACGTATGCACGCTTTGAGTCACGTGAGCGCCAATTTCACGTGATTTCCACTTCCGCGCTTTTCAAAACAAAGAAGAACTACTAAAGCGTAGCGGTTTCTCCATTGCAAATGACGCTGTAAACAATGATGCAATGGTCACGTGGTTTTACATGGGACCCGCGCGTGTTTAAATTTAGATCATTTCTGTCCATGGAAGGAAATTGAAAAGCCCTATCTTTGAATTTGGGCATTTCTTTACCGATTTTGACCAAATTTTTTGCAGATCTGACATAAATACCATCACATTTTGACTCATAATCTTTTTTTTGCGACACATAACAAAAATGGGAAAATATACCAACATCAACTCGGCCGGCTTTAATTGTATTGCTCAACTTGGTATATTATTGTTCTGTCCCGACACTTGGTATTAAAGTATTACTCCTTTTTACAACAAACGGTTAAGCCGTTTATCAATTAAGCTAGTATGTATATATGTTTTATAATAATTAATATCATTGTTATTATTATTATTTTCCCATGACTCAAGTTATCGTTGGGGACATGAATGAGTCATGTGATATACGTAACACAAATATTAAACGTTTTAACTTTCAGGAAAATACAATAACAACAATTATAACTTTTAATTCATATCATCACACAAATTAACAAATCAATAGACGTTAAACAAATCTATAACATCTCTTTCAACAGAATGCACACATTCTGTTTATTTTTTTCAAACAAACAAGCCGTTTGCAAACAAAGCGCCGCCATAAGTAACGCTATGCAAATATAAAACAATTAATCATTTTAGTTTAAGGGATATATTCGTCACAAGCACGTTTAGGTTTCGACGGAATACTGATTAATTTATACATGTATTTCATATATCTGAAAAGAAAAAAAGGCAAATTTCACGGGCAGACTATTAGTTATTTCCTACATGTAAAACACAACTGGTTATTCATAAAATCTACTTTCCATAATTATTCGTTACGTTACCAAATACGATTTCTGGCATTTAACATTCACAAACGAACGACACACGCCTGTGCTTTTTATATCATTTGGCATCGGTAAATCCTGCAAGAACCACTAAAACAGCCGACACAACACATGCAGTAATAGCTGACACGAGGAGGATCTCTTTGATGAATGAATAGGCTTCTATTATGAGAGCTTTCTCAACAGCCTCTGTACTAGTTGTTATTCACGAATATATTAGTATTTAAATATTTACACACTTATAAACGCACATTCATGTGCTGATAAACGAAGGTATCAAAGAAAGATATATAATAAAGCAACGTAGCAGCGTAAAAAAATACCATGATTCGGAAAAGTGAACAGTCAAACCAAAATAATGAAACCACAAATTGTTTGATATTGAGTTATAAAACATACGTTATAGAACTCAACGGACGCTGCTAAAATTCTTTGTAAATAGCTTAAGCACTTCAACAGTATTACCGCAAAAGGATAAGTATCGAAACTAATAACAGACCCATCCTTTTGTACGTAGTTAAGATCAAAATAATTTTAATGATGCGTCGGTATTTGAGTGACTTGAGTATTTTATTGTTTCAATAAAAAATTATAAAGAAGAATTAGCACTTTATATATATATCTAAATAATGAAGACAATCATTGTTGATACAAAGATCTATACAAATAATAAGATCTTTGGCAGAGGCAGCATATAAACTAGTTTTATGAACATCTTTTCTGTCCAGCAGTGAACAAAAGTGATCGATTGCATATAACCGTAAAACCTATATTAGCATTATATGACATAGAAAGCAAACTGTCCACTAAAATATAAAATTATGAAAATAAAAACAATCTTTATTAGTCGAAATGGGTTACTGTTACCACCAATAAAACCAATTAACGATCAAAATTAGTCCCTAAACGTTGCCTCTTAAACTATATTCGATATTTTGTATGAATTTCAGAAGGTGAAGACTATAATATACTAAAGTAAGCCCGCCGGGTAGTTGCTTTTTTGTCAAAACGGCATTAACGAATTCTCCTACTGAATAGAGGATATGTTTATCTGTGAAACTTAAATAAGGCCACAAAAACATCGATTAGTTGTTCGACGGAATGTGGCCAAAAAAAAGAATCGAGCGAGCAAAAGAAATAAAAAAAACTATCGATATGTTTTATTACATATTCGATATAATCAGAGGCATACACAAAGAATTAAAACAAAATTGAACAATTGTGTACGTTATTTTTGCTTAACGCATTCAGCATGTTACATGTTGTCATTTTGTTCTATTAAAGGCACTGTCAACCACGAATGACGAAAAAAGAAAAGTTCTAAAATACCGTATTTTTTTTTACAATTTTTAGTTTATATTGATTAAAATATCACGACTGGTATATAACATTACTTGAAAAAAGTTCATATTTTCAGTATATTCGGTAATAAAATTTAGCGATGTGAAATCGAAAGTACATCGCGAAAATAGGTGACATAACGATATACACACTATAAATTACGCAAGTAGATTGATCATTTTATATATAAAATATATACAATTCACTACGCATGCACAATTTGCATTCCTGGGTTTACATCGTGACGATGATGATCAATCTACTTGCGTTATTTATAGTTAACCGGTAGTTACCTGGTAGACATACCCAGTAAAATTTATTACCGAATATACTGAAAATATGAAAACTTAACAACTTTTTTCAAGTAAGGTAATATACCAGTCGTGATATTGTAATCAATATAAACTAATAATTGTAAAAAAAATACGGTATTTTAGAACGTTTCTTTTTTCGTCATTCGTGGTTGACAGTCCCTTTAAAACTACTACCAAATCAATTTTGAGTCGGTGCGGGGAGCGCGTTTCACGTACCGACGTACCATTTATAAATCTCTTATTTCTCTAAGAAACATGTGGAAACAATGATGTGTTAATATTTTCACTTACTTCCTCGATGAATGTCACTGTAGTGTTATTTATTACTTATACCACCATACCACGAAGTAACTTATTAAGGTACTCACGTGAGCGTCTGCGAGTAGCAGTTTCAATATGCAGAATTACCGAAATCCCCGTTAAGCGTACAGGTATCATGAAAAAATTCTTCAGTTCTACGGATGTACTTTACTTTCTTTCGCACGAAGAAACACTTGATTTATAAAAGTCTGCCATTCCAAAGGAAGGAATCAGAACGAATTAAACTATCCCCTTTATTCCAGTGCATCAAATACAATTGTTATTCATATACCTCCCTTCAAGACTGTGTGTTACATTGACATTAAACAAGAGTACGCGGACTATACACGTTAAAGCGATTTATATAATTGCGATAACTCATAAAACCGCTTTCACAACACGTGAACGGCATAAATCGCTGGTACCATGAGTTTCTATTTCATGAATGTATTGGCTACTATAATACGAGTTGGCTCCACAGTCCCTCTCCCTAAAGGACCTTTACATATATATAGCAAAATTAACTTTATATGCACACATACGTAGTTAAACACGTGTTGTAATACAACCTTTGTATAAAGACTCTTACCAGAAAAACTATATACTCAAGCAAAGAAGCAGATTTGAAAAAGAAAATGTAAACCAATACACTGATGATTGAAAGAAAGATATTCGAGTTTATAATTGAGAAGTTAAGACATTAAAAGTCTAACGATGAAACTGCAATATTGCAAATATTGTTCTATTACATTCAGGTTATGAAGTTAAAACTGAAGAAGCCATTGGAGATCTGACAAATGAGTCGTATGTATGCCTGACCAAATGTGTATTCTCAATATACAGTTATTTTATAATACGATAACTGATAATAAATAAAGTGTCAATAATCTGTTGAAGTTCAATTCTCTTGCAATTTTAACCTCTCATTTACAGGAAAACACTTGTTTTAATTATATATTTCCATTATTGGAACTAGATGCACCGAGTATGTGTTCTATAAATCAATTAAAAAAAAACACAATACACATACCTATCATACATTAAAGCGATCATAAATAAACCGAAAGGGAACATTGTATCCATTGTTAAAAATGTCCACTGATGAACGATAAAATAAACCACTGGTATGATGATAGTCTCTTAGACTCCACTCTTATTCAAGGTTGAATGTTCAGATAAATCTGTCCCACTACAAACACATCCTTTTCCATGCGAAGAATGTTTTTAAAACAAAATTGACAACGACAACTAAAACAAAAATGCGTTCATAAGTACACATCTTGTGACGTAATTAATTATATTGTTCGTTGAAGACACACAGAAACAAACACCAGTTCATAAGAGTTTTCATCTCGATTTATTTTTGTTGAATATTTTCTAACACAACGCTTGCTGATGTTCGTGAAATACAATCTAACAGCGCAGGGCAAAACGGCCCTGCTACAAAACAAAGTTCAACTTCTCTGGTCACTGGCTAAAGGTGGACTGATCTCTCTCTCCAAAGTACACATAAACATAAAATAAAACTATTCTTTATAACATATTTGATTGGTCAAATCATTTTACTGACTACTTGTTGACTTCTTATTGGTCTGGTCAAAAAGTTCCCTTGCTATTAGTTAATTGCCGATTGGTTGATCGCTAAATTACTGTTCTACAGGACACTCCCCATGAATATAGTAATCAAAACATTCATGTATTTATCCATTTATCGAATAATCCTCTTATACGTCTGGTTTGACCAATTAATGTATTGTCCGAGAGGTAATTTTCAAGGATAACGATTTCGGTTGCATCACTCTATAGAGTCTAGCGACAATAATGTACAATAGTACTCGCTTTGACCGGTGTAGATCAATGGATATATTAAGTAATTCAGTCTGATTAGATTTTCCGTGTGAATACTTCTGACCATTTTATCAATTGGATATCTTGTTGAATAAACGTCTCTAATTAGCAGATGCACCTTTGACCTTTCAAACTGTTGACCTACTACTTTAACAATGAATGCAAAGATATGTCATGTTTCTACTTGCGAAATGGCCAATATATCATAAAGATTTGCTATTAAATTTCCANACTACTATTACGATTTAACGCAATTTCGTCGAATTGATATATGTATTGTGAAGTTCACCAACTTATTGAATGTATATATACCAACATTAATATGCATTGACCTTGGCGCATTATTGAATATTAGGACCTACCAACTACATGTACTTAATGTTTTAGCTGCTACAACCACTATTTCAACGATAACATATACAACAACAACAACACCACCACCACCAACAACAGGTATGTATAAGTTTTTCGTTTATTAGTTAGTAAATTCACCAAATACGCAAAACATGAAGTACGACACATCGAATTTGTCTTAAACATTTTGTTGGGCAAAATATTAACAAAGTAATACAATGCATGAAAAATATCCGTCGTGTTTGTCCAAACAACCTGCTTAGTATGCCTGCTCTATTCTAATCTGAAGTAATGTACATACATGTAAAATGGATTTAGTTTATTCTGAGTTTATTACTGTCTTATGTTTCATGACTTCACTGCTAATTCATTGTTTGTATGTATGGCTCAACTTAATATTTATTAGGCTATACAAGTGAAGTTTTAAGAAGTATACTGCCTAAAAAAACGTATAAATCAGCATGTCAGTTCAAACGAATTTCTACAATTCGCAAAAAGTTGTTTATGCTATGATTACCCCTTCAAACACTTGTTTACCAAGCCCATTTGTGCATGGAGTTTTATAGGCAGTGGAAATATTATCACATTCTTCTGCATATGCCCTAGTGGCTCAACTGGACTGAATTGTGAAACGGATGAGAGGCCCAATGTGTATTATAAATAGTTCAAGTGCCTTTGGTTAAATAGTGTTTATATGATGTAAGATATATGACAGAAACACTAACAGAGACACATTCGTGTTACCATCCGATGGTGTTGTTTTTACGAAAGGCAAATGACCAATTGCTTATACAATAAATGACAATACACAAACTTCAATGTCCAACACAAACATTAGGTCACCGCCTTGGAACGGTCAATTTAAAGCATTTGGGATTAACCCCAGTTTATAGGCGCGTGAAAGCTTTTAATTTGCACAGCAAAATGGAGGAACACTATTGACTCAAGAAAATGAAGTTACATTATTAACTTCATTCATATCAAAAGCAATTTCAATTATAACGAGCTATAAGAAATGTCTAAAGTAACTATATAAAAAACACAACTATTTCTAAGCCAATTACATAAACGATATTTGCATGATGCGTAATAAGATCACGCAGAAATACTGTCAACTTTAGAATTAACGATAATCAAAAAACATCATATTTGGCGAGAAATTGTGCTTGCATAATATATTATCACGTCTTTATTTTCAATGATTGCACTGTATTTGAAATGCTAGTACCAACAATATCAAGAGAGTAAAAAGTACATAGACGAAATGTATTCTCTATCATTACGTCTTAGAGTGCGTTAACCAACCCGGACTGTTTCGCGTCAAATGTGCTCGGAAAATGTGTTTTAAAGCTACTCTATATCTATACAGATAGGACCAGGATTGGTTTTACATTAGATCTATTAAGCTCCTCTGATTATTTTTTTGTGTAAAAAATAGGTTTTGTTCAATATTGTTTAATGAAACTATATACATTTGTAGAACACTATCGAGCGAAATATTTTATTTATATAACGAGAAATCATATAGAGTTGATATAATGATGATGTATTGTTAATTAATCAATCGTTTATTTATTCAGTAGTTAAAACTTTCAGATCCACACCAATGCTCCAGTAGTCCGTGTGTGCATGGCAACTGTTTCTCGGGATCAGCGGACTACTTTTGTCAATGTGCACAAGGCTGGCAAGGCAAAAATTGCGATCAACGTAAGTAAAATTGTTGGTAGTTTATTTGTTTTAGTGTTATAAGTCTCTTCATAAAAACACACGTGTTGCATTATACATAAAATATCATATTAAATATTTACAGAGCATGTGGTGTAAGCATTTAATAACTACACAGTTATCAAGAGACGCTTGGAAACCTTGAAGTAAGGACCATTGAATGTTCTCTCGCTATGCAGAGGGTTTCAAAATAGCTAGACAATTCCACATATTTATTTATTTACCTAGTGCTTGCATTCTTTATTAGCGAAAAAGAAAATAAAGTTACAAAATAACTCAATCGTGGCATTTGACTGTGAATATGTGCTCTTTATTATAAGTGTACAATCTAAGTTTATTACCGCGGCTTGTTTTATTCTGTTCACGTGCGAGATGTTTAATAGTATGCCTACCGTTATTGAAATAATTAAATGAATCGTTTTCTAATAACAGACATCGTTTACTACATGTTGTATTTCAGGTCAGGGCCCATGTTCCAGAGCCCCGTGTGTCCATGGCAATTGTTTCGAAAGCAGCATCGACTACGTTTGTCAGTGTGAGAATGGATGGACCGGGAAGAACTGTGATCAAGGTATGATAAAAACAACTGCGTATACAAAAATCAAAATATTCATAAATGGTAGAGCCTTAAACAAATAACAACTGTACACCAGACAACCCAACTGATTTTTACGAAAATATCTTTTTGTGAGGTGGCAAATGTGTGTTTTTGTATGTTAATACAAACCAGTCTGTTTTTTTTCTATCGGCGTGATAACGCGTTATTTTTTTATATTTTTTTTTAAGTAATTAATATTACAATTTTATTCCACATTGTTGCAATCTATAACATCACACCGTTTGATATATGACGTGGCTGAAACGTCATCTGTGACAGCGCCTGTTTATTTACGAGTGTTGTCATTGGTGAATGTTTTTTTATTATTTTCTCGACAGGTTAAAGTTTGGATGAATGTACGATACTATTTAAATTTATATCTGCCTAATATTGTGGATGAAAGTATACTTTTATTCATCGGCTGCATTTATTATATAACCTGACGTTAGTGTAATATAGTTAACACTTTGCAAAGATTGTGTTTAGTTTTTTTATGGCGTGTACATCAGCACAACCATACACACTGACAACACGATACAGGTGTATTGTACACCAAATGATTTGTTCATATAAGTTACTTTTAAAGTGTTCAGGCCATACAACACAAACAAATTGCTTTTACAGAGACACATGTCGTGCAAGTTATTGTATTCATTACTATGGGGAAAATATACTTTCAATAAATTGTGATCAATAATTATATTAACATTAACGTGTGTGCACTGTATCTACAAGAAAGGTAACTATTGAGAAAATTGCCGATATTCACTCAGATTTGATTAACAACAGTCCAGTCAATCTCAAGTATAAATAATTTGGTGCAATATTCAATGGTCGTGAGGGTAAACAATTCTGTACTTTTGAATTATATACATGTTCTTTTTTAGCATATTGTGTTACATAATGCAGTCTGACGGTTGAGTCAAACAGACCGCAGACAAACACCAAATAGTTTTTAAAATAAGTTAGTGTTTTTAGTGGACGGACAGTGGGGTCCATGGACTCCATGGTCCATTTGTAGATCTCAATGTTACAAGACACGGACTCGAGTCTGCGATAATCCAGCACCGCTTCATGGCGGGATAGATTGCCCAGGACTGACGACGCAAACACAAGGCTGTTACACGGACCAATGTCAAAGTTACATTGAATGTTACAATATAAATGGGTTAAATTGTGCACACTATGGGACCTTAAAGTATTTGTTATTTCCAGTATGTTGTGAGAACTTTGTCTGCAATTAAGGTAAACTATGCATTCATAAAAATCGATTTATTTATTTCAGTATTTTCAACAAGTTGCCAAGATGAATTGTAAATATCAATAATTCATTCCATTTACATTACGCGATGACAAACATTCTTGATGCAAACTATTGCATTATATACTTTTGCGTAATGTCTTATGATATTAGGCTTCATTTTCAACCATTTAGCTTTTAGACAACACCAAGCAATAAAAAATTTAATATAATTTCTGTTTTTAGTTGACGGACAGTGGGGAACATGGACTTCATGGTCTTCGTGTACATCTCACTGTAACCAGACACGAACTCGAGCGTGCGACAACCCGTCACCGTTACATGGCGGGAGAGATTGTCCCGGCCTAACGACGCAAACACAAGGCTGTTTCACAGACCTTTGTCAAAGTAACATGGCATATTTTTTTATAAATGGTTTAAATTATTTAATTTACAATAATGTATGGCGCATATATACATTCAATAAACGCGTAAACACTATGGCAACTCCAGGTATTTGTTATCGAAAGTATATTGTGTAAACTATATATGTCATTTATGAAAACATAAAAACTATTAAGAGAATAAACATTGATGAAATAGATTCCTAAATAAGTAACAAGGTGTCCTCATGACGTGAACATATCATTAATTTATAGTAATATGCAATGTTTGCGATGACACAAACATTATGGATTCTGACTTTTGCATGGTATACTATTAGTTGTGAGTAATGTGTTACTATATGAGGTTTGCCGGTTAAGCTAAAATGTTTGCAGACAACATCAGATCATTGTGCATGTTATTTACTGTCTTAGTTGACGGCCAGTGGGGTTCATGGACTTCATGGTCCTCGTGTACATCTCACTGTAACCAGACACGGACTCGAGCGTGCGACAACCCAGTACCGGTACATGGCGGAAGTGATTGCCCTGGTAATATGACACAAACCCAAGGTTGTTACACATCGTCATGTCTAGGTAATGTTATTTTTTATCAGGGTTGTATTAATTAGTAAACTGATGACAATGTATTCATCCATGAGTACAACAATTGCAATGTGAAATATTATTCCCAATGTTATACTGAGAGGCTAATTCTAAGTAAATATCGCTATATTTTGATATAACAATTTAATAAATCAATCCGACCAATGGCTTGGTAGCTCTTTTTTAATACAAACATTGCATATACACAGGGAAATACTGAGACAATATAAAGAAATGATAAGCTTTAATACATTGTTATTTCTGTTTGTACAGTGACTGATTGTTCAAGACTACTAAGCAAGGGCGCTGCCCGGTTAAGTGGAGTGTACAACATCACCACCCCTCTCACACACACGAAGATACAGGTGTACTGTGACATGGAAACGGACGGAGGAGGATGGACGGTAATTCAGTTTCATTACCAATACAATATCCCTTCCTCAGTCACACCGCGATAGATTTTACTCTGAAATTGTGACCAATGAAGGAGGACGGACAAGAGTACCAGTATAATTTAAATACAATATCGCCAGCCCTTTCACTCACAACAATGTACAGGCAAGGTAACCGATAAAGAAAGACGAACGTTATTATAAGTCTAACAATAAATACAATATGACCACTCCACTCGACCACTAATATTTAGGTGTACTATGTGTACTCTGACAAGGGACTGATGGAGGACGGTTGACAGTCGTATCCAATTAATTATAAATTTTGTATAACCTCTCCACTCAATCAGACCAAGGAACAGGTGTACTACTACGCGGAGACGGATGGTGGAGGCTAGACGGTAGTATCAGTTTAATTCTAAACATACAGTAACACCATTCCTGTCTCTCTCTCCACGATACTAGTGTACTGTGACATGTAGACTGATGGAGGGGGAAGGAGAGTAATATCAGTTTAGTAATCAATACAATATCACCACTCCACACACTCACCACACACACATATGTACTGTGACATGGTGACCACTCCACACACATGTAGCTAAGATACTGGCTGGGTCAGGGGGGACGGTTCTGTCAGTTTAATTTTAAATACAATGATATCTTCATCAACTCATGACGATTTCGGTGTACTGTGTTGACCATGACGGCTGGTTTTGATTTCGATTAACTCCAGTATCAGTTTACTACGAAAGTGTTTGCCTATATATATCTTCTTTATGTGTACATACAATATTCATATANTTTTAAGCAATCATATTTTAGTCCACCACTCTAAAAGTACTTTTCCATTATAAAGGCACTCGAACTTGATGCAACATGAGAACAAAATATACAATTTTGTGACTTTACTATATCTAAGCAATACAATATGAGCTCTGATGTTCAGTGAATTATGTACATAATTTGATGAATACCGTCTGATACACGTGTAGGTAACGTCAATTATAATACCATGCAGGAAAATGTAAACTCTTTTATTACGCCACATTTGTAGTTTCTAAGAAGTCAGACTATAACAGGATTATAAGCAATGTGTTACCGTTAAACCTGATGGAATAATGCGCTAAGTGGTCATGCATGTACCATGTATGAATGTCGGAAACGAAATGAGATGAGATGGTTGTTTTTTTATAGGTTAATACCAGTAATCCAATGTTAAGCATTTACATTGCCTTTGTAACACGTGCAATCAATCGCGATAAATACCTCGATGTGAGAACAATCTGTGAAATAAATACAAATAATTAAGATGTTGCATTAGTTTTGAAGACAACCTTTTAATGCCCTTGTATAGATCAGTCTTATCTACTTTTTTGTCCGCACAAATTGTGTATGACGAACACATCGCCGCTTGATGTGAGTGTAAGCAAGTCTTTTAAGTTGTAATCTATATGATACCACTAGTTTATGGAATTGTAAGAAAACATTTAGCGAAAACAAGTGATGAAATAACTCTTTGATAAATGCAAATTTGAACATGTGTACATACGTTTGTACGTATTTCACGAAATTTACTACATTTAACATCAGTCAATACAATGATGTATCAATATCGATGTTAGTTCGTATATCTTTGGTCTGGATTGCACACATATTGTTCACAACTTGACAATATTTTAGGAAAACATAAATTATGAATGTGTATACAAGTTCCTTTTTGATAGAAAACAATTTTAAGAGTTAGGTATTTATAAGATTCACATGTTTATCGCTGGTTGATCAGTGCTTGAAAAAGAAGGTTATTTAAAAAAAATCGATATATCTGATATCTTTCCAATCTATATCATGCCCCAAATAATTATAATGTTATGCGTAGCAATTCAATCATACAACGCTAGGTTTATCTATTCGGGAAGGCAGGCAATGTTTATAAACAGAATTACATATATGATACATTTCTTAAAAAAGGATTTTGATTTTCAAAGTTTGCTTTCCTTCTTCGTAAACATCATACATTTATGAAATGTAAAGCTTTTCAAGAAGTATTTCAACCCAAATAAGAATTGCAAACAAACGTTTAAAGCTTTATACTTCAGAAAGGTGGTGATTGACTTGTTATATTCCATAAATAAATAACACGAAAAAGTTTTAATTAAGCATAAGAATTCACCTTGAAATGTGCCAAGTTAAAAAAAATCGGTTGGGCCCCCAGTCAAAACTTCCTGCGAACGACCCTGTATGTTGCTGGCAAACCTAAACGTAAGTTCGGATGGGCGCAGTTATGATTGATTTAATGTGTTTGTTGGATTATACAAAACATATAATAATATATTTAGAAAAGAAATAACAAAAGAGAGCAGTGGTCGTTCTATTTGTTCATCATCAAGGTCGTATTCTTTATAAATCGTAAACAGTTGAACGCTATAAAGGTTCCTAAAACCTTTTGTCCTATTTGGATTCGTTGTATTAAATTGTATTTCTAGTTCGATGTAGTATCAATCGCGAAACATTGTTAGTGGTTTAAACGTGAATATTTACTTAAAACAAGTCACACCACATGATAATCTGAGTATCGCATTCTATAATCAGAGTTATGTAACACACACTTATCGTGATTTAGGTGCTGAACAAAATATTACACGTTATCTTTTTCAATTAAAACTATCTTAATTCACTATTTAATAATGTCTTGCCCCAGTACTTTTATCGCTGCTATGCATATATATATATATTGTTGTAATTTTTAACATGCATATATCACATTCGAAATATTTAGGTTGTCTATAAACGGAAAAACAATGCATTTACCACGTGTTCATTTCCATCAAACTCATCGTAGATCTACATGTCTATAGATTTACTGCACGTTCCATTGGGTGGAGCTGTGATGTGATACCAACTGCACATTGAAAAATGGAAACAATAACGTCTTCAGGACAGTAACGTATTCTACCCACATGTGTTCCTAATATTATTTTACCAGCTACCAATTTGATGTATCATTTAACATATAAACATATACTTATGTAAAGATATTGAGCTTTCGGTCAAAAATGGTTTCACCTCATGGTCGAAAAGAATGTACGCGTATTTAACTTGTTGATGGGAATTTTACACGTACGTTTTAGTGTTATACATATTATTCTATATTAATACACCTTCTAGTAACCGTCTTTGACATATATACTTGTTTAAATAAGCGTCATATTGACATTAGTAAAGCATAACCATTTGTTTTTCCTGTTTAAGCAGATTTCCTCTATGGACTAGTTGGTTATATAACATTTATTTATATTTATTAAATAAATGTCCATAGTTACCATGCAAGAATTTGCATTTTGCGATGTTAAAAGGTAGCCGTTGAACATTACTCCACATGTCAAGAAACTATCCCTGATCGGATTATGAACATAGTTATTGTCGTTTACTATCTTACGCGATAACGTATCTGTTATCGTAATCATCGCATAGGTGAATGTTGCATACTTCAATAATAATAAATTGAAGTGATGTAAATATAATAAAATGGAAGTATCTAAATGTCACGCTATGGTACCAACGTATTAACTGTTCAATTTATGAAATGCACAAAAAAATGTTAGCTTTTTTGCGCATGTCATTGGAACAAGTTGCAATCATGCATGCCTTCTGTTAAGTATCAAATTATTATGAACGGTTTACAACGGTTCTTAAGTTAGCAGTCGATTCGAACAATGTGTTTCCACGTGTTACTTCCATTAAACATTTCGTGTTTCTCAGTGGATTTACTGCACGTTCCTTTGGGTGGAGCTGTGATCTGATAAAAACTGCAAATTGAAATGCGTAATGCGACAATGACGTCATAAAAACAGTAAAGCTTTTATATTACTTCATCAGTTATTAATTCGATTTAGTAATACAAAAATAAAATATAACGCATTGCACGTTAGGTAATGAATTGTTGAACATTTACACGATATCAAACAATACAATAATTGTGATAAATTTGTAAACAAAAGCCATCTAAATATTCTGTTTAACATATTTAGACATATGTTCATTCCCATAAATAATATTAAAGTACATAATCTTTTACATACATTATAAAATGCATTAGTTTTACAATAGCATTGAAACATAATTTGCTACGAACGTTTCCCTTTTGCACTAGTTATAACCCAGTAACCATAATTTGGAACACTTATATAATTATTTATTCTAATAGACATTAATGGCTTGTTTATTGTTTGCATGGCGTGGGTGATGGTTATATGATGCGAACGTGTCACGGTGTCATTCAAATCCAACTAGTTCGCCTATTGCTACGTTACTAACGAGCATAAATTCTATCGTTAATGAACATAGTGCACTCTTTTGAATTATGTAACCTATTTATATTGTCTGTAATACGTAGTATATAAATTGCAATGCTTTACATAACTTTTTTCCAAAATAAAAAATAATATGAATATAGATAATATTAGGTTAGTGGCTTTGTGTGAGGCTAACCGAGCAGTGTAAGCCTTTCTGAGACGTGTCGGGCAATACTATATTAACACAAATTTTTATCGTGTTTGCCTAAGTAATATATGGAACGACGCCATCGGACTTTAAATAACCCACTGACTTCTGCCAAACTAAATGTTCTAATCAGCAGGATCAATAGTATTGCAACACAGCAAAATCAGTGAACACATATTCAGTTATTTGGCTACGATAACCAAGATATGTTGCTCTGTTATACACATTCAGTTTTTATCCTGCACCAATGACGTCTTACCCAATCATTGCCAACGACAAACAAACATAGTTTATACTTAAATTGTGTGTTTTCAAATTATGTTACCTTTATTTATATAATCGATTGCATATGTCAAATGTGCTTTTTTATGTGATTTGACTGTATTTCATCCCACAAACCGCGTGTATCACAGCATAATACCGACCTATTCGTAGCAATACTTGTCATTATTAATTGATGTATTTGTTCTTCCAACGAGAGAGCGCCTTGGTAATGCAATCAGGAAGGTCAAGGTTGTCCTTGAACATTTCCAGCAAACCTGCTTTCAATGTGTTTTTTTTTTATTTCAACAAAGCGACTGTCTTCTTACGTATTCGCATCAAGGGCCACTGATAATTCATTGACTTTTGATTGTTTCACTCCTGAGGCGTTCATATTTGCATCCGGTTGTCTTATCATTATTTATTTGGTTTTAAATGATAAGAACATCTTTTAAAATTATTGGATACAATAACTGGCTTTTGTAAGTGCAAAAAGTCTGCGGGAAACGATTCTTCCCGATCGTTTACATGTGATAACACAGTTCACATGAACTCATGATCTGTATACGCGTCTCTCCTATTGGAATAACACTATCATGACATGCACATACTGTAGATATACTATTGTTCAACAACCATGGCGATTATTGAAAGCTTCAGTTGTATAAATCTAGCACACACTTGTATCATATCGATTTTATGTAACGAAGAATTGCAAATATGCCAATATTGTTTTAAATTTTAAATATTAAATGTGTATTCAAATTAAATATTTAATTTGTAGAGAATAAGTGATGGAATGAAATATGCAGAGATCAACAAGATATATATTATAAGCGTTAGTGTTTGTTTTGATTTTAAAACATCTGCACTGCAAAAGGGACACGCGCAATCTAAAGCGTCATTTACCGCACCGGGAGAATGATTTGCAAACGAAGAAATACAACTGCATCGATTTCCCATAAATAGTTGTAACATAACGGATACGTTTTTAAATGTTTAATTAGCTTGGCCTTAAATGGTTTCCGTTTGCACATACATGTATATCTGTAATTAAATGATATCCCGAAAATCAGTGCATGCCCATGTTTATTATTATTATCAGTATGAAAAGTAAACAACGAGCTAAATTTACGCCTGTGGCTATCGTTACAGAGTTAAGCAAAAATTGCTAGATTAGTTGTATGTATTATCGCTGATTATCAGTGCCAGACAGCAACAATTCTAATGAGAGATACATATACTCTCAGTCAATAGATAATTCGTTAGATCTGATATATCTTCAATCACCCCACCCCATGCCTGGTTTCGTTCAAATGAGGCAAACCCCGAGGTCTACTGGCAAATGATCCGCTGCCTGTGAGGGATTACAATTGGAATAATTGTCTAATTGACAGACGTGTCCAACTGTTTGCTGCTGCTATTACAGGTGTGTAAGTGGTTTTCCACAGCGCACCCAGTCATTGAGTACGAAGTATGCCCAGAAGATTCGTAGACCTCTCGGATATTGTGTTTTAAAGTTCAATTAACGTACATTTAATAAAATACATATGAAGATGCAATTATTAATAATTGTAAACTAAAGTTAGTTTTAAAGTATAACTGATTAAAAAACAATTCATCTTCAATTATACATCACACCAAAAAAGGAACATTTCAGTTTAAATCTATTTATTTGAGTTCGATAAAATCGAAAGCCTTATGCTTATTGGACACTCTCGAATCCGTTTCCTGGTCTTACCAGCGCTTGGTGACTTAACAGAAGTTCACGACAACGTTCCAAGAGTGGGGATATAATCCGGCACCGCCTTGTCGATTGGCGTATCATAGTATCCATACTTCACGGAAGGTTAAATCCCGATTACGACGTAACGAGCAAACAATATGGTTACATTTCGTCCAAGTACCGGAAACACGAACTAGCTTAAACATATCACACATATACACAAACAAACCACAATCACATATATCACCGATGAAAAACATGTTTATTTTTAACTATTGTAATTATAATCCATTCCGAGAGTTCACACGGTATTTCGGGTTTATTTATTTACGAGTTGTTGAAAAACGTGAATAACATCAACCTTAAAATTGATAACATTGAATAAGTATTTACTTAACCTTTCCTGAAAACTGAAGATTACCAAAGAAACCCGAAAACATCTGTTGATTTTTGGATTGTGCCAGAAACGCAAAATTATCAACTAACCACATAAATATGATTCTATTTATTGTGATGTAGTGAAGTAAAGACATGGCATGTTTATAAACAAATCCTAATTTGGCTGCATTGACATGGGTGTTGATTGAATTCAAATTATGGTAGGCTAATATTAAAGCATGTAGCATGGTATTTTCACAAGTATTAAAAGGTCAATTCAGCAAATTAATATATAGCAGGGGTCATTTGCCCTTAATAAGCACATAACACGTTTACCATGAAAATAACAAACTAATAAGTGGGTATTAGGCTTTGAAACTACGCACACCAAACGTTTGAACTGTTTAGATGCATGTTTATGTTTGCTTATGATGGGACAATGGATTGAAATCAGCCAGTCGATTGATCGAAATAATCGACTTGTTCAACCGATACGGTATTTGGTTTTCATGGATTTTTTTAACTACTGTTTTTTAACGTTTTGCATTATTTTTAATTATAATAAATAAAGTTAAGTGTCTTAAGATATATATGTTTGGTTCGGCTTAAAATAATCTTATTTTTTTACAAATCTGTGATAAAAATCGTATTTTTTATATTTAAGTTAAAACTTAATACTGCTGGAGCTTCTGGAGTTTCACTTCTTTATTTTAAAACTAGTTCATATGTGAATATACGTGCATAACAGAAGGGGTTCGTTGATGAACTTATGTTAACAAACACGCCGTTTAAAAACCAAGGGCTGTCATAACTAAAGCAATTCAAACATATAAAAATAAACCATTTTAATTAAAATGATATACTTGTCTCACGCACGTATTAGTTTCGACGATAGGCTATTTAATTTTTACATGTATTTCATATCTATGAAAAAAAGGAACATTTCATTGACAGATCCTTATTTTGATCCCAGTGCTAAATGTAGAACAAAAATAGTTATTCGTAAAACCTTTCCTCCAGATTTGTTTGTTAAACTACCAAATACAATATCTGGCATTTACAAACGAACGACACACGCTGTGCTTTTTATATCATATGGCATCGGTAAATCCTGCAAGAACCACTAAAACAGCCGATACAACACATGCATTAGCTGGCATGAGCAGGTTCTCTTTGATGAATGTTTAGGTTTCTATTATAGGTTTCTAAACAGCCTCTGTACTAAGTGTTATTAACGAATATATCAGTATTAAAATATATACACATAAAATCACATGAATGTGTTTGATTCACCAACGCATCATAGAGATATAAATAATAAATCAACGTAGGTTCGTAAAAAATACCAGTAAGGGGAAAAGTGAGCCGTAAAATCATAACAATGAAACCAAGAATTTCGATAGTTATTGAGAAATATACATATGCTATAATAATCAGCTTACGCTGCTCAAAAGCATTGTAAATATCTGAAGTACTTTAACAGTATTATCTCAACAGATCAAACGGTAGTGATAGATACGTATCTTGGAAGCTTATAATAGACCCATCCTTGTGTACGTAGTTGAGATTAATAAAACTTAAAAGATGAATTTATGATTGTATAGATAATATTTAATTACTTAATAGAAACAGTTGAAGCAAATATTTATAAATAAACAGATCTTCGGCTGAGGCAATATGGAAACTAGTTTTATAAACATCTCTTTTGTCAAGCAGTGAACAAAAGTGATCGAATGTTTATAACCTTAAGACCTTTTTTAGAATTATAAAACATAGAAAGCAAACTATAGCAAAATATGATTTTTTTTTAAAATCTTTATCGGTCGAAATGGGTTACTTTTACCACCAATAGAAACAAATTGACGATCAAAAATAGTCCCTTAACTTTGCCTCATAAACTATCTCCAATATTTTGTATGAATTCATGACTAGAAGGTGTCGACTAAAATATATTTACAGAGTATGCACGCCGGGTAGTTGCTTTATTGTCAAAACGGCATATTAGAGTTTTCCTACTTATTAAAGAGTTTGTTTATCTTGAAACTTAAACAATTAGGCCACAATCCAATCGATAAGTTGTTCGACGGAATAAGTCCCAAAAAGAATTGAGCGAGTAAACGAAATAAAAAAAAAATATATCAATATTTTTTATTCCATATTCCATATTCGACATAATCAGAGGCATGCGCAAATCTTACAATAAAAAGAAAATAATTTAAACAAATGTGTTGATTATTTGTGCTTAACGCATTCAGCATGTTATTTTGTCATTTT
This sequence comes from Dreissena rostriformis, assembly GCA_007657795.1. Lineage (NCBI taxonomy): Eukaryota > Metazoa > Mollusca > Bivalvia > Myida > Dreissenidae > Dreissena > Dreissena rostriformis. The sequence goes on from VMBQ01000437.1 coordinate 193,860, forward strand.
GTTTAATTAAAATCTTACCAAAACAACAATTAGGCTTACACAATTGGATTCGTTGCGGGCAGCGTGTTTAAGATACCGACATACCATTTATAAATCGCTTATTTTCTCAGAAACATGTGGAAATAATGATGTGTTAATATTCTTCTTACTTCCTCGATAAATGCCACTGCAGAAGTGTTATGTATTACTTATTCCACCATTACACGTAGTTACTTGGGGGATATCGGTTCTCGCGTGAGCGTCTGCGAGTTGCAGTTTCAATATGCAGAATTACCGAAATCCCCGTAAAGCGTAAAGGTATGATGAAATCAATCTTCAGTTCTACGGGTTTACTTAATTTAGTTTCGAACGATAAAAATCTTGACTTATAAAATCTGCCATTCGAAAAATAGGAACCAGAGAGAATTAAACTTTTCCTTTTATTCCAGTGCTTCATATACACTAGTTATTTATAAACCTCTCTTCATGACATGTTTATTACACAACCACTATAGCGTTTGTGACATTTAACAAGAGTAAGCGGAATATACACATCAAAGCGATTTATATCATTGCGAGAACACATAAAACCGCTTACGCAACACGTGAACGGCATCAATCGCTGGCACCAAGAGTTTGTATTTGATGAATTTATTGGCTACTATAATACGAGTTGGCTCCACAGTCTTTTTCTCTAAAGTACCTTTACAATTAATATCACAGTATTTACTAAACATACATACACACGTTATTGCACAATTATTGTACATAACATTGGGCTATAGACTATAAAAAGAAAGACTTTATATTTCATCAAAGTAACAGAGTTAAAAAAATAAGTAAACAAATACACTGATTATGGTAAACAAGTTACAGAAACAAATGAGCTTGGAATATCCATTGTTATTTCAAAATTATGCTTTTAAAATAATAACTTGTTAATGGTGCTAAAAAAGGTTAACCTAATATTTGAAGTACTATAAACGGTCTTTTTCTAAAGAGACTATATAATTGGTTGTGGCTGATGTGTATTCTTGGAGCTAATAAAAGGCGTATTATTAGCGTACGTAGTTCCGGCAAAAAATAATTTGCTGATTCATCGATATTCGAGTTTATAAGTAAGCAGTTGAGACAGGAAAATTATTACGATCAAACTGCAGTAATGCAGATATTGTTAAATGACCTTCATGTTATAAAGCTAAAACTGATTAGGCCATTGGAGATCAAACAAATGAGTCGTATGTATGAATGTATGACCAAATATCTATTATCTATATATTATTAGGTTTTAATACAATAACTGATAATCAATATAGAGTCAATAATCTCGTGCAGTTCAATTTTGTTGCAAGTTTAGCCTCTCATTAACACGAAAACACTTGATTAATATAGGATCCGACATGAGTTGTCATATCATACCATATGTTATTAAACGAGTTCAGGAATTTTGTTAGAAAGCGAGCCTTTACTAAAGAATTTCCTGGACGAGTTTAATAAAATATGGTATGATATGACAACGAGTGTCAGATCTTTTTATCACATGCCTTTAAACTAAGTAAAATACATCTTAATTGACCAAACAAATGCTGATAGATCTAAAAGTTGTTTAATATCGTGACGTCATTTCATGTCGACGACGTCATTTCACCAAAATAAAGTCATGCGATTGGTTAGTTATTGATTCTGTAGCCAATGAAAACGCTTAAAAAATGTTGTAATACACATGTGTAATATTGAAAAAATACGTAATGTCTGTATTACATTGAAAACAAGGTATAGCAGGTGATAAAATTATATACTTCCATTATTGGAACTAGATGCACCGAGTATGTTTTATGTAAATAAATAAATAACACAATCCTAATGCACCTACCTTTCATACATTATAGCGAGCATAAATAAACCGAAAGGCAATATCGTATCCATCGTTTAAAATTTCAACTGAAGAACTATATAATACACTACTGGTATAATTGAATGTTCAGATAAATTAAGCATTCTACAAACACATCCTTATTATGGATGTTTTTGAAACACAATCGGAAATGGCAACTCAAACAACGATGCGTTCATAAGTGCATATATTACATACTGGTTTGCATTCAGTGAAAATATTATACGTGCAAACAAGTTCTCACACCTCCCAAACCAACTGATGGAAAGGTAGCGTTCACCGTAGCTTCTTTGATGGCACTTCGTACGCAATATAATACCCCTATTAGCCCGTCTGCAAAAAGGTATGGCTGAATGCTGTTGATGCAAAAAGTGAGGTATGGAAGGCAAAGTGGTAAGCAAAAACATCTAGTTGCGAAGTGAATGAAATAATTGTATAACCAAATTACACACAGTTGCGAGAACATAGGTCGCAAACCAAATCTGAACATTTACATGGTTGTTTTGATTTAGATCTTTCATCTATTGTCTTTACACTATTGGACAATACGGTTCTTAATTAAATATGATTTATTATAAACGTCATGTATATTGCAGTGCATTGTTTAAACTCCATTTAAATCAGCAGAAGGTAAATGTAATCATTACTTAGAGTTCCTTTATTTATGGCCAGTAATCAAATGCCCAAAAGTAGTCACAGGACACAAACACACATGAACAGACATTGAGTCTTCGCCTTCGAACGGTTTACACAAATCATAGCAATTGGAGTTTTAAGCGATCTTAGGGCGTCACAGTGTCTAGTTTTAGATATATTTTAATACATAGACAAAAAGATGTTTTATTTTGAAAAGTCAATCGTAAGCATACTACAGGTCGTTTAACTTAACAGAAGGTTATGCTTCTAACCAAATGTCATGTCATGTAGCATAACAATTTATTTATTCGGTTCTCGTTCGAAATGAGAAATTGACACAAATTAATGGGTATTTATATTAGTTTAAGGCATGCAAAATGTAAGAAGATCGGAACAAAATTGAGAAGGGATGATTTTTTTTTATAGGTTTAGGTTAATACCAATACTCCAATGTTAAGCGTTTCTATTGACTTCGTAACACATGGAATCGATCGCGATAAAAGCCTTGCTGTGAGAACAATTAACGATGTAAATTAAAATAGGTAATATTCGAAAGTGCAAATACTTTTCCTAAATACGCGTACACTTGTGAGGGAAACGTTGCATTTGTGTTGAAGAAAGCTTTGTATTGCCCTTGTAAAAATATTTATTATTTTAGTTTTGGTAGCACAAATAATGTAGGCCGAATAAATTTTCGCTTGATGTAAACTGTAAGCAAGTCTTTCAAGTTTTAATCTATATGATCACTAGTTTTAAGAATTTTAAAAAAACGTATAGCGTTAACCAATTATGCGGTGAATCTTTGTATGTAACTTATTATTGAAATTTTAAACATTTGTACATACGTGTGTACGTTTTACACCATATATTCTCATGTATCATCAGTCAATCCAATTTGTATCAATACAACTGTTAGTTCATAAATATTTGGTCATCCTTGAACATACAATTGTTATGAGGTTACACTATTTTAATAATAGCAAAGTAAATCGAAGATTCACAAAGTTAAGTTTTATCATTTTATAGTAAATATATTTATAAGATTCACATGTTTCATCGCTGCTGTATCTGTGATAAAATGAGAGGAAGATTTAAAAAAAAAATAAGTCAATAGATAAATGGTTAGATCTGATATCTTTCCAATTACCCCACTTGATGATTTGTTAGAATGAGGCATGCCCCAAAGCTTACGTTTTTGTATTAGACTTCGTTGGAATTCTTATCTTAAAGCCTTCTATCAGAAGCTATAGACACCCCGAGATTCCAGAAAATCATTTCGTTTTTTTTACTGTAACGTATGCCGGGAATTATAAACTAACTAGCCAATTACTCTGCATTCAATTAAATATAATTAAATACGTAGCAACGAAATCATACAGCGCTAGGTTTGTCTACTCAAGATGGCAGGGCTTATTTATAAACATTATGTTTCTGGTTAACCTAGACGTAAATTTGGATGGGCGGAGTATTTATTGATTTAATTTGTTTCTTTAAGTATACACAACATTATAACATAATAATATATTTAGAACAGAAACAAAAAAAGAGAGCAGTAGTCGTTCTATTTTTTAATCATCGTGGTTGTATTCTTTATTAATTGTAAACAGTTGAACGCTATAAACGTTCCGAAAACCTTTGTCTATTAGGATTCGTTGTATTAGATTTTATTCCTAGTTCGATGTAGTATCATTCGCGAAATATGGTTAGTGGTTAAAACGTGAATATTATATTTTACCTAAAACAAGTCTATTTTTACACATCACATAATAATCTGATTGTCGCAATCTTTAATCAAAGTTATGTAACACACGCTTATCATTTAAATGCTGCACACAATATTACACGTTAACTTTTTTAATTACAATTATCTTAATTCACTATCTAATAAATTGTTTTGCCCCATTACTTAATTCGCTGCAATGTATATATATATATATATATATATATATATTAATATNTGGAGATGTGCTCTGATACCAACTGCACATTGGAATGAAAAATGCAAATACTAACGTCTTCAGGACAGTTACTTATTCTTCCCACATGTGTGTCTTATATTATTTTAACAGCTACCAATTTGATGTATCATTTAACATAAAAATATATTGCTTGTATCGTGTATAATAAGACGAGACTGTGCTTTAATGTCATGGTGTCATTCCCATCAAACTAGCACGTCTATTGTTAAGTCATTGAAGACCATAAATACTATAGCCTGTTCTACGTGTATGTAAATTGCAAGGCTAAAACAATTTTCCTTTCAAATGAAAAATTATATTTATTTAGAAAATATTACGTTAGTGTCTTTGTGTACTTGAATTTATCGGACGAGTTGAAGAAAAGTTTTAAACTGCGAGGCTAGCCCGAATGGTGTAAGCCTTTGTGAGACGAGGCGGACAATAATTTTTTTGTACGATTTTTTTTTATCCTGTATACTGAAGTATTATATGGAACAATGCCATCGGACACTTGTTGTCTGACTGACTTCTGCCAAACTAAATGTTCTAATTAGCTGGATTACTACTGTTATACAACAACACAATCTTCGTAAAAGTTTTAAGTTATTTGGCTGCGAGAATCACCAAGATATGCTATCTTACAAGCATTCCGTTTTTATCATGCACCAATGACGTCTTACCCAATCATTGCCAACGACAAACACACCTATTCAATGATTCAATTGTGTGTTTACAAATAACATACCATTTTTATATATACAATAAATTCCAAAATTCAAAAGTATATTTCTTTTGCTTGGAATGTATTGCATTATGCACACCGCATGCACCACAACATAAGACCGTCTTATTAGTAGTAATTCTTTAAATTATTTATTGATTTATTCGTTTTTTTTCATTGAGAGAGGGCCTTGGTGGTGCAAGCAAGAAGGTTAAGGTTGACCTTCAAAATTCATCGGAAAGCCAGCTTTCATTCTTGTGTGCAACAAGTCGTCTGTCTGCTAGCGTATTCGCATCAAGAGCGCCACTTATAGTTAATTGCCTATTGATTGTTCCACTCCTGAGGCGTTCAGATTTGCATCTTTTCGTCTTATCATTATTTTTTGGTTTTAAATGAAAAGAAAATCTTCTACACTTATTGCATATGATAAGTGACATTCGTAATTCGTGCAACTAGTTTGCGTGATACTGTTTGTCCCGATGATTGTAATGATATAACACAGTTAAAATGAACTCATGATCTGTATATACAGTTGTACTTATACGCGTCTCTCCTTCTGAAATAACACCGTCATTACGTGCACATCATGTAGATATATTATTGTTCAACGACCATGACGATTATGGAAACTCTGAGTTGTATAAGTACAACTTTAATTACACACGTATTGCACACACTGTTATAATATCGATTGTATTCACCAACGAAGAATTTTTCTTAATACGAATAACTTTTATACTAAATTTGTATTCAAATTAATTTTTTATAGAATAAGTGATTTGATGAAATATTTGCAGATCTCAACAAGAGGTATATAATAAGTTATGGGATGGAATATTTGCAGAGAACAACAAGATATATACTATAAGTGTTAGTGCTAGTTTTGATTTTCAAACATATGCTCTGCAAAAGGAACACTCGCACTCTAAGTCTAGGTGCATTTATTATAAATCGAGAACTATTGCTTTAGTTTATTAATGATTGAAGTACAATAATACTTCAATAATACATCAAACCCGAAAAAGAAACATTTCAGTTCAAAACTATTTATTTGTTCCTGTTTTGGTATGAGGTATTATTGAAGTTGTATTGTATTTCAATCATTTATACACGAAAAATACAACAACACGTTTGGCCTGTTTTCGGTAAAGCTTATTCTTGTTTCTGATGGGCATTAATTGCTTGAAATCAGCAAGTCGATTAATCGAAAAAAATCGATTCAAAACTATTTTAAATGGGAATTTACGTGTACAACAGAAGTTGGTGAAATACGTAATGTAAAAAAAACGCCGTTTAAAAACAAAGCGCTGTAATAATTCAAGAAATGGACACATATAAAAATAAACCATTTTATTTAAAATTATATACTCGTCTTACGCACGTATTAGTTTTGTCGGAATACTGTTTAATTTGTACATGTATTTCACATCTCGGAAAAAGGCAAATGTCATGGGCAGATCATAATTTTGTCTGGCTGTCCCAGTCCTACATGTACAACAAAAAGTGTTCCAAATTTGTTTGTTACACTACCGAATTCGACTTCCGGCATTTAACAATCACAAACAAACGTTTCAAGCCAAAGGTTTTACGATGTATATCCTTTGACATCGGTAAATCCTGCAAAAACCACTAAAACAGCCACCACAACACATGCATGATTATCTGGCACAAAGAGTTTTACTTTGATTAATTTATAGGCTTCTATTATAAGAGCTTTCTCAACAGCCTCTGTACTTATTGGTATCTACGAATATAGCTGTATATAAATATATGCACACTTATAAACGCACATTGGCTTATTTGATAAACGAACGCACCATAGAACTATATGAAAAAAAGCAACATATGAGCGTACAAATAATATAATGATGAATAGAGAGCAGTAAAAGCAAAACAATAAAATAAGAATTTCTGCTATTACTGAGAAATAAAGCATAAGAAATAATACTCGGTAGAGGCGTCTAAAAAGCTGTGTAAATAGCTGAAGTACTTAAACAGCATTATCTCTTAAAGATTAAACGGTTGTGATTGATACGTATCCTAGAAGCTAATAAAAAACCCATCCTTGAAATTAAATACATGTTAATCAATACATATAGATGCAATTTGAAAGTGTGCACAATTGTCATTAAATCTATAGCCTAGTTAGCAAGCAAAGTATTATTGTTTAAACGGTACCGCTTTTAAAACCGAAATTAGGATTTCTATACGTATACGTCCATTTCGACAAACGCTATTATTTTTAAGTTTTACAGCGCACAAAAGACGGATTTCTACCTTGTAACCACCAGATATATTATAATTGGCATAGGTAAAATTAAATCTATAGCCCAGTTAGCAAGTAATTTATTATTTTTCAAAAGGTTCCGCTTTTAAAACAGAAAGAAGGATTTCTAGACGTATACGTCCATTTCGACAAACGCGATTATTTTTAAGTTTCAAAGCGCAAAAAAGACGAATTTCTACCTTGTAACAACCAGATATATTTTAATTGGCATAGATACAATATGTTGTTTTTTTAAACTTAAATTTACCAGGCCAAATAAGGTGTGTGGCTTTGTTTGCAATACAACTTGAAAAAAGGAGAATTTGGTCTTTATATATTTTTACTAAATAATGAAGAGAATACTTGTTCAGTTAATACAAAGACTAAAAATAAACATGGCAGAGGCAGCATGGAAATAAGATTTAAGCACATCTTTTCTTTCCAGCAGTGAGCAAATGTGATCGACTACAAATTACGGGCTGGTAAACACAAATGCTTTAATGTAACACCGGTCTTAGACATTAGGGCAACGATAAATACACCGAAGTGAAACATGGCATCCACAATCGACCACTAGCATACTGCTACTTGTATTCAACGTTGCACGAGTACTTTCAAATTGCAATGCAATGTGTCCTCCACCTCAAGCGACGTTGCTCTTGTGAAATACTACACTATATCTATGGTGTGCATTCAGTGAAACAATTATGTGAGCAAACATCCCTAACACCGTTAGCTGTTGAAAAGGTAGACTTAACCGTAAATGTTTTAATGGACACAGTAAGAAAATATAGCAAACCGATCAGTTACAGGTATTGCTGAATGATGTTGATGCAAAATGTTGGGAGTGGTGACCAAAAAAAGTGGTGACCAAAAAAATCAAGGAGCGAAATTAGTGAATCAATTATATACACCTCACATACTCGGTGGCAAGATAATTAGATTATAATTAAATTACTGTTGTGTTTTTTCAATACGGAATTTGCAAATATATATCTTCAGATTCTTGGTTGCCACCTTCTGTCTTATCGACATGGAGTTGAGTTATACAATTTCTTATAAGGTCTTTTAACACAACCACGTAATGTTCAGCGCATCCAATGTTTTGAATTTGTAAAATATTTGGTATGTCTAGTTCCTAGCTGGTCAAGTACAATTATAGCACTAAGATGAATGAAAAAAATACTGCTGTAATTTATTGGCATTGGTATCCTTTGTATTCATAGTTTAAACATTCGTAAATACTTCTGTATGTATTTCATGATATTGAACATCATATATTAATGCAGTCCAGCGCTTGGTTAATTCACGTAAGATGCCAGAACATGCTAATACCAACATATTAGTGGCTCATCTGAACCTAAATATAGATGGGCGTGTCGCGAAAATAGACACATAACTAGGAAAACGAATGCGACTAGTAAATGATATGTATTGCAGCTGCCATTGAGCAACATGAATCTGTAATTTAATTAATGCTATTAACCCAGCATCAATTGCAAAAGCATTGGCTGATGAAAGAAACGGTAAAGCAAAAACATGAAAGCAAGTATTATTTATTGTAAACGATTTATACCCTTTTGATATAGTATAAAACTTGGCATATTAAAATTTACGAATCCATTTTCAGTAGCAAATGATGAGTGTTAAACAACAACTAACATTGCATTTATGACAAGAGCATGCTAACGATACACGTCCAAGCGTTTTATATCATCGCGGGAATAAAAATAAAAAGCTTACACAACACATCATAACATGAATCGCTTGCACGAAGAATTTCTACTAGATTACTGGATTCTATATGGATTTATTGGATTCTACAGTACGATTTATCTGTATACTCTTCAACCCTAAAGGACCTTAAAATATATAACAGTATTAACTTTGTATACGTAGTTGCATACATTTTGTGTAAAACAAAAATTAATATAAAAAGGTAAACAAAAACACTGTTGAGGGTAAGCCCGTTACGAAAACAGTTAAACTGAGAATTGACAGTGTTATTTCGAAATTATTCTTTTGAAATAATAATAAGTAAATGATAATAAAAAAGGCTAATGTTATATGTGAAGTATTGTAAACAACGGTCTTTTTCTCAGGAGATGAAATAATTGGTAGTGACTAAGGTGTTTTTTGGTAGATAATAATATGTACCTTTTCATACGTAGTTTCGGCAAAAATCATTGTCTTATTAATTGATATTCGAGTTTATTAGTAAGCAGTTGAGACAAGAAAAGTAAAAGCATCAAACTGCGATGTTGCGCATATTGTTTTATTACATCCAGGTAATAAGTTAAAGCTGATGATGCCTTTTGAAATCTGACAAGTTAGTCGTATGTTTATCTCGTTTGAAAATATATCCAACAGTGACCAAAGGTGTATTATCTACCTATAATTATTTTTACTCCGATAGCTAATGCTCAATAAAGAGTCAATGATCTCTCGCAGTTTAATTTGGTAACCATATTAGCCTCTCAACAAATCGAAAACACTTGAGATTAATTTGTATTTCGATTATGTTAACTAGATGCACTGTTGTTATTTTCTATGAGTCAATAAATATACACAAAACCACAACAGACTTTTCTTTCATGCATTTAAGAGATCATTAGTAAACCGAAAGGCAACATCGTATCAATCTTTTAAAATGTAAACTGTAGAACTATATAATAAAACACTTGTATGATAATCTTCTCTTATACTCTGCTAAGTGGCTAGCAAACAAATCTAGGTGGGAAGGTAATGAATAAATTAAATTCCCAAATTGTATACAGGTGTCGGAGTTAGGCCGCAAGGTCAAGTCTGAACATTTTTTCTCGATATTGTGGTTCTACTGTATATATATATATACTATTAACTATAT
>VMBQ01000437.1:204699-232345 GCA_007657795.1 Dreissena rostriformis
ATACTATTAACTATATTAACACCATTGAAATAAAGTTTTCACAATATATTTAAAATTGCCAATATTCATGTTATGTTACAATATATTGAAATCAACTCGTAATCTGGTTGTTGCACCTAAATTATACCCTTTTGTAATACATGTCGTACGGCTGAACTTGTGTCGGCATCTTGTAGACACTTCAACAAAGGTTCATCCCATTTAAATGATTCAACATGCGTCTAAGAGAAAAGTTTAGCCTTTCCTCTAAGTATAATATTTCCGATCTATGTTTTGTTTTATTATTGTGCATATTTGGCATTTGTACATCACGTCTTAACCGTTGCAGGTTTGATAACTGTTATTCACACATTGTAGCGTGTAGTTGACTTCTCTTGAAATTAACTGCTTTGACTAGTGGCAAGTCAGTTCCATAAGCGGGCAGCATACATTACATTTTTATGAACTAACCATACCGCTTTTAACAAGAGCAATGATGGTCAATCGTTTATGGTGGCAATTTATATGGTGTCGAATAAACCAGTCCAGTACCAGAGTAGATAACGTCAATAATATCGCGCATAAATAAAGAATCCGCTCGATATATGTATGCCATTCCTTTAAGTAGATTTTATGCTATTTATACAAGCGATCTTTATTTAAACACGTTTATTTCTTTCATTCCTTAGTCCAAAAAGATTTTATTTTGCGTTATCATACCAGAACCCGATGTATATACATTTACGAGTGATTTACGATGCAGTTAAATAAAGTAATGACTGATATACAAAGCACGATTGGTTTCTTAAAATCAGAACTATAGCCTTTATGAACCGTGTGTTCGGAACAATAATGCGTAGCATATTAGATTATGATGGCATGTGAACATTTTCGTTGAAGTCCACATCCACTTTCTTTAAATTAAATTTGCAGACATCGTTTCTATAAGACATCTTACCAATAAAAAATCGAAACTTATACTACTACAGACACTGTAATTGTCACTGATTTCTGTAATTACATGAACAAAAATATTTCGTATGGAGTAAAGCATTTTGTTGTTCATTATATATAACAATCTCACGAGGCATGAACACGAATCATCGCGAACAGGAAATATCATAACGATTTAATTTTGTTTATGAATTTGTTTTTTTTTAATTACATTTTCTTTCATATATTATAAAATAATTAATACTATCAAGATAAATGATTGATATATTTCCTATTAACATTTGGACACGTTTGCGTGCTCTATACGCAGTTTAATAATTTATTTGACGCTCAAAACTTTTAAAAATGATTTGAAGGTCATCTTTATCTTTATCTTTAACCTTGACACTAAAATACCCAATACACCTCCTTGTGTGTGTGTGTGTTTCTTAAAAAAGATGAATACGTTTTGAAAATTGTCAGGATATCTATAGCTATGTATTATTATAGTACAACAGGATCCGAGTGTGTGTGGATTATTTATTAATTATTTCGAACGAGAGTTGCTTTTCAGTTACGGCCCATGATGACATTATGTATTGTTCATATAGTGTTTTAAAGTAACACAAAATCGTTTATTTCTGAGTATTTTCCATGCTTCATCGTCTTTTGACATGTTTTCACAAGACATTTAACTCCACTGCAATATCAGTTTCAGGACTATTTAAAGCATGCAAATCTAGAAATTGTGACAGCCAATCAGAACCCACGACTCAACAAGAACATTGTTTTAAAGATGGCGGTTTGACATAATCATCACAATCGATTATTTTGATGTAAACCGATGACACACATTTGAAAAAAAGCAGCAAATATAACGACAAAACGTTAATAACTATGTTTATAATGATTCATGGTTAAATATTTATAAAATATTTGTGATGTAACATCTTTATGAAAATAACCCACGACTCAACAAGAATAGAGCATATATCAAATAAAAAATGTCCTTAGTTTGAAAGATGTTGATGCACACTGTTATAGACAATCTGATAAATAAATGATTGAATAAACAGTGCATTTTTATATACGTATAATCAGCGAAAGATGTTTTTTTTTATTAAGAATTTGTTTTATATAGATAAAAAAAATCATGTTTAAAACCTGCCGACTTTTGTTGGCTGCATAAATGGGTATACATTGTTTGTTTGTATTTCCGTTCTATGACATAATACACCACCAAGTGCAGCTAAGTGCCAATATTTGCTGGCTGCGAGAACATGTGGTAGATTCGCTCCAAGATCAAAGGTTAATTCTTGCACATTCTCAAGATCGAACCAAATGCTTACTTTTCTACAGATGATATTACCGCTCATCCCGACATCTTTAAAGTGTAGAATATTTACCGAATTCCTATTTCATATAGCAAGATACAAGATCCGAAATTTATTTATCTCCCAGTAGTGCAAAAAAAATCGTAAAGTCAAAAGATGCATATACAATTATTATTAATTATCATAACTATTATTATTATTATTATTATTATTATTATTATTATTATTANTTATTGTTATTATTACTATTATCATTATTATAACAAGTAGTATCATTTGACAACATTTGATTAGATGTAGTAATTCATTATATTTGAAAATACTATAGGCATATTCTAATATGGCTTATATTGTTAAACAAACATTTGATTAGATGTAATCATTCATTATATTTAAAATAAAATATGAACTCATTAGATATGCTAAAGAATGTCTTGTATGTCATCACAGTTTCCAATGTTGACATAAGCATTAGTTTAAAATATAGAGACAGCCCTTTACAGACAGCTTTTACATAAGTGCAAATTTAAAAACAGCTTTTACATAAGTGTGTACCGAAGTTCAAAAATCAGTTACAAAATGTAACTAATTTAGAATACAAATATGATGGACATAATGATATCGGTTGCAAAATGCACGATTTTATGTTTACAAGTATATATTAATATTTAACAACAATTAAATTTCCCTTCATCGAAGGTGAGATCTCTTCTATTCGATCGTTTTTTCAAAAATAAAATAAGATACGAGTTCTCTCTTGTAACTCGTATTTGCAAGTATACTTTATATAGACCAATGCGATTGATGAGGAAAATGACAGGACAATTACATATTTATTCCGTATATTGTTTTTTTTTTAGGATTTTCATGTTTAAACCAATCCGAATAAATAAATATCATTATAATTTACTAGTCATCATTTACGAGCCATAGGTGACTCTTTCATGTTGACTGTTTCTGCTCAAACTCTTTTTTTCCTGATGTAAAGTCAGCAAATGATATAAATGTGTCTCGGTCAAAACAACATTAATTTTGCGCCAGGTTTTAAAACTCGATCAGTGCAGGAAAACTGTTAAAGGTTGCCGTGGCGTAGTGGATATGGTGTCCGCCTAGCCACCGGGTGGTCACGGGTTCGATACTCACTGTGGGGGCGTTCTTTAGATCTTCCACATAGACACCAAGTACTGGTTCTAGTCCAGGAAACGGACTCAAGCGTTTAAATTAAGCCTTAGGCTTTCGATGCAATCGATCTAAAATAAATAAGTTTAAACTAATACTGTTTTAAATTAATAAAAGACGATTACGCTGAAACTGATTTTGTGTGCCGAGGATGTTTCATAAATAAGCGAGTTGTCCCGTAAATTATTTATTTAAAAGAAACATAAATAATTTGGACATTTACCATATTGTTGAGTACGTTTTGTATATCTGTTTAATATATTCTCTACGCTAAGATGATAAAATATTCAATCTTTTCGAAGGAATAATTTACCGATTAAGAAACAAATAATACTTACTTACTTACTAAATATATTTGCAAAAAAAGAAACACCTTACTGTATGAATCAGCCGATAAATATATTGCAATGTGAACATCAATTGCTTCTTTCATTTTCTAAATAACAGCTCGTTTATGTTTCTGTCTACGTTATTCTTATTATGTGCATTACCGTTTTCCGGAGGTAATGTACAAAGGTGATGGGTTAAGCAAATGTTTTGGCAACCTCACAGGAGAATTTGCATTGCATGCGTACGCATCATCACAACCTAATAACAATCTAGTAAACCAACACCAGAAGTAAGAAAACTGTTCATCTTATCTGTTTTTAAATACTGGTATTGCTAAACCATACTAGCTAATGCATTTAACATCTTTTGACCTTTTTATTACGTTAACATGACTAATGTGCACATATATAAGCGCAATATAAAAAAAGTATGTCATGTTAATGAATGCAGAAAAAAGAAATATTTTTGTTAATAAGTTCTACACTAAGATCAAAATTTCTGTCTCTTATAATAGTATATATTCCTTTGAAAAGCATATGATTAAAATCAGTCTGCTTCATGAGAAGATTATGTCAATGATATCGCACGAATGTGAGAAAAATGTTTGAATTATTTATGTCGCTCTTCTATATTGTTTTTAAAATAATATTTGTGCAGGCGATACATATTAATCCGAGTTTATTTTGATTTCTCTTCAATAACGTCATCAGTCTTGTAAATTCTAAAATCATTTTTTTGTGTAATCTGATAACCGGATAATAATTTAATCGTGAGAGATTTACGATACAGTTAAATGAATATGACTAAATGATGACTTACACGATTGGAACCTGTAAACCTGGAATGCATGAACTATATATGGTTACTCTAGCGGAAAGCATATGAACGAAGCAGTTTTACATTATATATTGACAATCATTTGTCGTGTGCTCATATGTGACATAGATAATACACTATTGCGTATTTTACTTCAAGCAAATTTTCTTCGATTAATATTTTCAAAGCATAATTTTCTCAAATTGTGGAATAATTCATGATCGCATAGTCGCGTTTCATGTTTTGAACACGCGGCAAACGGAAGCTTAGATAAACCTACACTAAGTTGGATTACATTTTATTCCATTTCCCATAGGGTCCATCATAAAACTACCGACTTTCAAAGCATTTGTCTATGACGTTAAATTTTATTACACTTAAATGTATTATGAATATTGCTGGGCCAAGTGTGAGGTTGAGCGCTCTATAACCAGGTTTAAACCCCCAATGCGTTGCATTGACCGTTCCAAGGCGGTGACCCCAGCTTTATTCTTATTTGTGTTTATGTTGTTTTGTATTGTGCTGTATTGTGCTGTTTTGTACTGTTTCGGCAATCGGTCACTTGCCATAAATAAAGGACCAACTAATTGTTTGTAATAAGATTTCAATACTGCTCCAGCAGCTGGAGTTTCACTTCTTTATATTATATTGCCTTTTCTATACATCAAAGACCGGCATCATTTTTATGATGGATCTGTTCTTTTCCAATTTTCGCAATCAAAAAGGTACCATCTCGAAACGTCTAAAAATATCAAATTTACCCAAAGACAAGCGCCCTCGGAAAACAGAGTTTTCCGAAGTGAGATTTTGACAATGGCACCGTTCTTCAAAAAAAAAACCCAAATGTTCATCTTTCAACATAGTCCCCAATGAAATGCACCAAAATATTGCAGACACACATAGGATACGAGTAATAACCACACAAATCATGGATGCGATCGCTTAATCGCTACTAAATCAGAGGAGAAAAGGAACTCTTTAGAAATAGGCACTTATTTCCAAAATGATAAACTGTTATGTAACCGCTACAACATACCTGGCTGAGCTTCAAATCAGATCAATGTGTGGCCAATATACTCTGAAAGTTGCCTTCAATCATTACTCATATGACATTACAAGAACACACAACGGTTTACTTGTTAAGTTCTCTGTGAATGGGTGAACGTTTGTGATCGGCCGTTGAGGATTGTCGTCCTTCAGCAGTCATCTGTCTACATATGTTTAATGCTCTAAAACCAACTTGCCAATTATGATTAAATTCAACATCATTTTCAGTAATAATGCAAGTTGTAGATTGCTATAAATGGTGCAGAGAATTTGTATGGTATAATGCATTAGTAGGTTAGTTGAGATATAATAGATGTTTTAAACAAAACATTCAAACGGCATCTAATCTGGGAGATATGATCTTCTGTTGATCTTCTTTATAAGTTTATAAATTATTATGTTTTGTTAATTCAAGTAAAAGGAGTTAAAAATATTTCGAATTGAACATTTCTCCTGCTAAACTTCTTGTTCGAAGTATAAATAGACATGTACAAAAGTTTCCTAAATGATTCTGCTATACGCCAACGAAACCAATATTAAAACATTTCAATGCCTGTCCGCAGTTCATTTTATTGTCGCATGAATAGTTTGTATATATCATCTTGGCTTATTAGAGTCAAATATTATGTACAAAAGTCAAAAATATGTTTACTCAATCAGCTATATTTGCTTTTATTAAGAAAAACATAAACAATTAAACAATTAAACTACATACTTAAAATGATAACATTTAACAAGCCATATTGAAGTTACAGCAAAAGATCATTACATCAACAGTTAACAATAGCGATATAGGGTCATCATAGCCTTTTTGAGTAATTTGTATCAAATAAACGTTTATCAAAATGATAGATTTAACATTCACCCATCTTCCGTTTTTTTATGTGTTCATGACAACCGATTGTTTTTTATCCATAAATAATAAAGCACACAATGAAAAATTAGGAACTATATCAGTAGAGCAATTCCTTATGTTATCCACTGACTTTGTAACAAAACACCTATTTCAAACATGCGATGATCAAATTGGAACCTTCGCCATTGAACGGTCAATACACAACATGGGGAGGGGGTACAACAAAATGTTAAACAGAACAGTTCCACGCTGATGTTGGCTGGTTAGAGATTGAATTTGTAATTGCCATCAACGCAACGCATGTTCGTTTTAGAATAATAATTAACAACCAAGTTTTTCAGAGGAACATAGTATTGGCAAGTTTAACGCTATCAGCTACACGCGTGTGGTTCAGATTGTGATCACGTGATCACACTTTCATCGATTCTGTTTTCTAAATGCATGTTTGCCAAAAAAAACTTCATTAATACATGATGATGAAAGTAACAAGAGTTATTTTTTGGCATTGAGATTTTGTAAATAATAACTGCGTTACTCTATCGTTTGGCAAGCTACCGTGGTGACCGATTAACAAAATTGGCAGTCAGTTCTTATACATCAGAAAAACGTCCGACTGAATTTAATTTCAACAGGAGTGTTACATTCATGCACGCCTGCGCAATGACGAAGCAGGTGATAATACAAAGATTATTAAATAACAAAACATTATTTGATATACTCGCTCCGGAAAACACTCGTGAACACTTATACTGATTTATATAATTGTGCATTCTTAATAAACGTATGATGTATTTTCAGTATAAAATACATTTAACCAGATAAGATGTACGTAATTCATGCCACCAATAAATGGCAAGGTTATAGCAAAGACAGAAAGTTGTGCACAGACACACAGCCTACAGACAGTGCAACTGCTATATACCGCCTTTTTTCTCACGGGGAAGGGTCGGCGGTATAATACGCATCAATACTTTATCTTTAAAAGATGCATTGGTGGTCAATTTGCTGCAAAGTCTGCTTACTTATCTCATATTCTCATGGTATCGATAATATTTCACAAGAAGTGATGTTGGAATTATAGTTCATATATCGCCTGATACAGCCCCTTATCCCCCAACCCATGTATCGGTAAAAATGACAGAACATAATGCTGTAAATTAACACATTATTTTACTCGCTTATGTATTTGTAACGTATCTTAAGGATTGTTTAACTTTTAAATGTTTTTACATTTAAAGTAAATATGTATTTTTAATAGAAATATGTATTATTACTGTAATTACCCTAGTTGAAAAATCACACAAACTCAAATCAGCATTTATTGACCATACAAAAGTAAAAACAGGAAAGATTTCAGTTATTTATTTATTAACTAAATTCACTCTTCTAAGTTCCCATTACTTTTCCCATCGATAATGTAAAATAAAGTGTTATTGCCGCTGCTCCACTTGGAGTCCGGAGGCAAAGACAAAATGGCTGGTCTTCTGTAGAGCCTCTGCCTGTCAGTACAGATGTTCCTGTAGTCTAACATGTTCCGGCCTATCAAAGGTGATGAGTAGAACGCATTTAGTGGAAACCTCGTGTAAGTGTGTGAAAAGTAATTACAAGAGAGAACAATAGGCTAGTGTTGAAAACAGACATTTATTAAGCGAGGCGGAAAAACCCTCAACCACGAGCCGTTGCGTTCCAATCAAATATATAACAAAAAAACATTTAACACTTACCCGGTATTCTGTCTTAATTTCGTTATCATATGAGAAAGCTGAAAACAACAGTAAAACATCAAACGACGTCATAAACATCAACACAATGACGCCACTGTATTGCGCGCGTTAGTTGCATACCCCAACATTTACCAGATGCGGTTTTATCCCATTAATGTGGGTGTTTTGATAGGAGAAATTTAATTAACCTTACACCAGAAGTTAATATGCTCGCTTTCATACGATCTAACAAAATACTGGTAATTCTTAAGCAGTCTTGTTAGTGCATTTTACATACTCAACAATTTTAATTACGTAAAAGCTAAATTCCGCGATGCCAATTCTTTCCATAAACGATATTTATTTAGAAAATTATCTGCATGCTTTAGCAGGAAAAAAATGATTGTAATTACGTAATACTTTTATGTATCGCTTGAAAAGAAGCAATTGGTCGTACGCGGACATATTGTAATTGAACATATCGGTAGAGTATCTTAGTATTGATTGAATGGATATTGATTTGTTATTGATCTACTGCTGTATTAGTTTGAGCTTAATCTTATATAAAAGCATTGACTTTTGTAGCATACAACAACAACAGATGAACATTTTTTATTTTATTTTTATTTATTTTTTCTTAACGTTACAATGTCTTATTTGTTCAATCTGATTATGATTTCGCTTATATCGGAAAACTTCATTCTAACATACATAATGTATGATATTTATACCGATTGTTTGTTTATTAGTCTCTTTTTGGCTCATGACGTTGCTTGTTTATTTTATAAGTGGCATCAACTGTCCAAGAATAGCAATTTCTATATCACGTTCACACAACCACTGAACAGTTAATGAATTGCACGGAATGACAGGTGCATGAATTTAAACAACCTGTAAAGCGATGATCGTGTATATTCGCCTGTGAGAAATAATCCGACGGTAAGCGTGGGTGTTCGTTAGCGAAGACGTACGTTATTCAACACATATCATTGTAAAAAAAACATAGTGACTAACACCATAAAAATAAATTATAAACAATCGTTAGGGGTAGACACTACTGGAATACACGAAACTCTCTACTCTCAAAAAATTAAAAGGAAACAGTTTTTATCATTATTAGTTACATGGATGTCGGTTTTCGTATTGCGATATTTACGATGGTTCTAAATATGTGCTTGAATAGTTAAAATCCTTTATGTTTGAAGAACAGAATAAAAATAGCAAGACATGATTATGCATTTCAGTTTTATGCGAATGAAACTTCGATTCGAAGCCGCTATTTGAGGATCTTTTAATGCTTTCACTGCAATATAGTAGAGAAATATAATGTTCATGATGTTCAGTTTTACAAACCACACCCATATGGGTTCTGACCACCTTGCTTTGGAATTGGTTTCAATGTTCATGTTTACCAAACAAGACGTAAGAAATGAATGACGAACATAAATTAATTAACGCTTCGACATCGGACGATCACATATAAATATATTTCAAAATAAGCCATTCATCGCTTGTGAATATCTTGTTTCGAAGTATGTTATGTACAAGCGCACGTGAAGTTTGTTTTTATTAATAAACGAGCACGTGGTGATGTGTATGGTGTTTTGGATGTTATTTATCCCTTAGTAATAATTGGGGAGGAGTCGACCGTTTGTTGTGGTAAAGAACTTATGGGACCATTGTCTTTAGGCGTGTAGATATTGATATTATCATTGCGATACTTATTGGACCATTGTCTTTAGGCATGTAGATACTGATATTATGATTGCGATACTTATTGGATACTTATTGCGATACTTATTGGACCATTGTCTTTAGGCGTGAAGATATTGATATTATGATTGCGATACTAATTGGATACTTATTGCGATACTTATTGGACCATTGTCTTTAGGCGTGTAGATATTGATAGTATGATTACGATACTTATTGGATACTTATTGCGATACTTATTGGACCATTGTCTTTAGGCGTGAAAATATTGATATTATGATTGCGATACTTATTGGATACTAATTGCGATACTTTTTGGACCATTGTCTTAAGGCGTGTAGATATTGATATTATGAATGAGATACCTATTGGATACTTAATGCGATACTAATTGGACCATTGTCTTTAGGCGTGTAGATATTGATATTATGATTGCGATACTTATTGGATACTTATTGCGATACTTATTGAACCATTGTCTTTAGGCGTGTAGATATTGATATCATGATTGCGATACTTATTGGATACTTATTGCGATACTTATTGGACCATTTTCTTTAGGCGTGTAGATATTGATATTATGATTGCGATACTTATTGGATACTTATTGCGATACTTATTGGACCATTGTCTTTAGGCGTGTAGATATTGATAGTATGATTGCGATACTTATTGGATAATTATTGGATACTTATTGGATACTTATTGTATACTTATTGGATACTTATTGTGATACTTATTGGACCATTGTCTTTAGGCGTGTAGATATTGATATTATGATTGCGATACTTATTGGATACTGATTGGGATGCTTAGCGGATACTTATTGCGATATTTATTGGACCATTGTCTTTAGGCGTGTAGATATTGATATTATGATTGCGATACTTTTAAAGGCCCATAAATACCCAAAAATCAACGACTATTTCGTACAATATTTTCAACACCAGATGTGGTCTGGTAACATAGATGTGTGTAACTATAAATAGGTCGTTTTGATTTTTTGTGTCATAAATAATTCCTTTGTACGATATTTATTCATACAACACATGAACACTTACATGGTACCATTTTATTGTTCGTGTATTGTATGAATAGATATATTTGCGAGAAATTAAAATGGAATTAATTGTGGCACAAAAATAAATAAAAACGAGCATCTTATATCTACAAACATCTATGTTACCAGACGTTATCTAGCGTTGAAATTTTGGATAATGATATAAGGAATACTGATTATTTATGGGGTAACTTTATTTTATGAAACATTGTACAAAATTGTCTTTGATTTTTAAGTATGAATGGGGCTTCGACGCTGTTCAAGATTAACCATTTTGACAGATCAGATTTATGAAGCAAACAACTGTAGAATGGCGTAAATTTCTGGAGGCGATTATTACTGGCATTACCTAAATTGATTACGTCGGCGGTCGTTTTCGTTTTATAACAAGAAACGCTGTTGTGCGTATATACTATCATATTTGCGTTTTCCTGATATTTAAAACAGATAATCATAAACAGATAAACGCATATTAACCATCAATCGACGGAATAATGTATTTTTTCTAAAACCTAATATTAGCCAATCTTTATCTTTCGTTCGTCATTGTAAAACTTGTTATAGACTAGAGCTCACTTCAAGTGCCACCAGGTTAAACGAGATACCAGATTGAGCAAGTTGAAAACTGATTACACATGTTTTGGTTTATTATATATGGATATATTTTTGGTCTAAAATACTGGTTTATTTTCTGTTCAACATATGCGGATAGATAGTATTTTCGCATTTCAGCTTATAAAAGAGGTATTCAACAGCTGGGCAAGCCGAACGACTTTCTGCTACGTTTTGTGGATTAATTTTCGTTACTTTGTAAACAGGTCTGGGAAACAAACCACTTTGTTCATAACTGTGATTGCGGTGATGAAGTTGAGCAAGGGAATTGATTTCGATGGATGCAACTGTTCAATATTATTTTATACCTTGTTAATTAAATTCAAATATTGATATTTAATGTGTATGTATGCATGTTTGATGAATAAATACATGCAGTGGTAATCAAACGCCTTAGTTGGGATGAGAATAAATAATTCTACAACTGTTTTTCCATGGAATAAAGGTTATTCGATGCATTATAACTTTGCAAAAGTTCCTTTGAACGGTAATAGCGTACATTCGTCGGATAAATTGGTTCTTATTTATGTTATATTTTTACTGTGTACTTAAACTATCGATACGAACGGAGCAGTTATATTTATGTTGATTGATACTCGGTCTTATATAACTTATTCAATACAATCCAGTTATATTTATGTTGATTGATACTCGGTTTTATATAACTTATTCAATACAATGCAGTTATATTTATGTTGATTGATACTCGGTCTTATATAACTTATTCAATACAATGCAGTTATAACTTATTCAATACAATGCAGTTATATTTATGTTGATTGATACTCAGTCTTATATAAATTATTCAATACAGTGCAGTTATAGTTATGTTGATTGATACTCGGTCTTACATAACTTATTCAATACAATGCAGTTATAGTTATGTTGATTGATACTCGGTCTTATATAACTTATTCAATACAGTGCAGTTATAGTTATGTTGATTGATACTCGGTCTTATATAACTTATTCAATACAGTGCAGTTATGGTTATGTTGATTGATACTCGGTCTTATATAACTTAGTCAATACAATGCGCCTGCGTAGCGCTCTTGTTTTAATGATTTGATGATTAGCGGAAACACTGGTATGTGTATCTTTTTTAATTGTTTCGACTGCTGTCGGAAAGATAAAGTTGTATGTATCCAAGTAACGAATCCTCACTTCCATGATAGTTGCAATTTTTAATTACATTGACTAGACAGTTATGTGCTTTATAAGCAGTTTAATTCTCCGTTTAACGCTCAAAACGTTTTAAAAGTATTAAAAATAAAATAATGTTCTCCCATAAATATTACATCTTCGCTCATTGCCACATGGGGGAAGTAAATTAGCTTGAAGTGATGCATATTTACCTTCTAATGTAGACGGAGATGTTTCCCGCTATCAGTCGTAGGCAGGTTTCCAATAAATCAATTTACGTAACCATTATATTAAATATATAGTGCGAATAAGATCGAGTCTTTCATAGACATAATTTTCATCGTGCCTTATAAAGTTGTTTCTCTGTTGCTCTGGTCTCCTTCCTACCATTGAGTAATAAAATGGTAATTAAATTGAATGCGTTTTAATTCCCTTTTATTACTGTTAATTTGATTTGCAATGCTATGAGGTAAAATTTTATTTACACTAATATGTATCATGAACATTGCTGGGCCAAGTGTGGGGTTGAGCGCTCTATAACCAGTTTAAACCCCCAATGCTTAGCATTGACCGTTTCAAGGCGGTGACCCCAGATTTATTTTACTTTGTGCATATGTTGTTTCGTTTTATGCCGTACTGTATTGTTTTGGCAATTGGTTCCGTGCCATAAATAAAGGACCACGAAGGTGTGTATGATAGAAATGCTGGAGCTTCTGGAGTTTCACTTCTTTATAATGATTTCGGCTGCCAAAGAAGCACACAACATCTTCAAAAAACACAATGCAAGAAATGGTTTAGATTTTAAACAAATATTATTATAAAAATCGATTGTGTCTTTGGAGTGTTTGCAGCTGTTACAAATAGCAAAACAAATATGGAAAAATGTCGATCTCTGCGGGTTGTCTAAAAAGTACGGTTGTTTTTGAGAAGACGCAGTACAAATCATGTTTGTGCTGTAGTTTTACATTTAGAACAAAAATGACATCAGTATTTATTTCAATGCTGATTGTCTTTTTAAGGACATTTCTTTTGAAAAATAAATACATAATGTTATGAACCAAAAACGCCTATCCGAAGAGCGTCAACATTCTTTTGCACGTAAGTATAGTAAGCATGATACCCTCTCCTCACCTGATAACCGCCTGGTATCAATCTTGTATTACCCTTTATTGTAAAGAGCTGATCTAAATATGTTATCGACATCGCAATAAATATTACAGTCAATTTTAAAATTATGTAAGTCAAAGAAATCCTTGTTTTCGTATAATTAAGCGACACTAATTAAACCGGAGTGAAGCTTTGTATTAATTATTACCTTAATCAATGATTTGCGGCGATTTGTTCTTAACACTGCCGCTTGTATTCAACTCGTTCAAATTGCAAAAATAACCTGGCAAGGGAAAATAAACACAGTGTATTTGTGCAAACCAAAATGAACTTACTTTGCAAACGTTCAAGCTGTTGAGTACCTCACTTAACCAATGGGTTTTATTCAGTGAAAACATTGTTTGAGCGCACAAATCCTGACACCTCCCAAACCTATTGGGAAGGTAGTGCTCATCGTAGATATTTTGCAGTAACTCGATAAGAAATAGAACACCAATTATCTTCTCCGTTGATAGGTATGGCTGATTGCTGTCGATGCAAAATGTTAAGTATGAAAGGCAAATGGTAAGCACAAACATCTAACTAGTGTGTTGTAACACGCATTTCTACAGCCAGTTGCTGTTATTCAAATATTTAATTTTAAGGGTCACTATACATTACAAAATAAAGATATTACATTTAATACCCGTTAACATGATGCATAAATATATGCGATCGCTATAAAAACTTTTTGTTACATGTGTCCTACGTCACATTTTGTGTAGTCGTCAGCAGTTCATCAAAGTACAATGAATAAAGAAGAAACCTGTTTTTCGAGTTGACGACATGCATGGTGGTCGGTAGTCGAGTGGTAAAACACTGGTCTACCATTCCAGCGGTCGTGGGTTCAATCCCTGGCCGGGGAAATTTCAGAAATGCTTTAAGTGTTTCCCACCCAACTATGTACTGGTATGAAACCCAGGTAATTATCGCGTGTATATGTGCTATACACTGAGCACGTAAAAGAACCAAGGAATCTATTCGCAAAGAGCTAGGCTATCGCACCCGGATTCCTTGTATCCCAAAACTGTCTCTTATACCCGCTGTCTCTTCAGCAAAACCAAAGGACCCCATTGGAAATAAGTGCTTGCACTTTCATGTGTTATACTTGACTGCGAGGTCAAAATAAATACATACATACATGAAACATCAGTCAAATAAAATAGTTTTTTCATTCGTGTACATTGTTGCCTTGGTGTTGTATTTCCTTGTTTGTGAACTCGTTTGTCAATAGTTAGGCAACCCTAAACAGTCAAAGGTATCATTCATATTGTTAGTATACAGTTTCATGCAAAATATAATTTTTAGTTTGCCTATGTAGACAATAAATTGATCTCATGTGCAGTAATTCTTGATGACATATGGAAACAGTATGATTCGTTAGTAGAAACTCTGATAAATATAACTTTGCGTTATACACTAGAGTGATTATACCAAATGGATGACTGCAAATATGTTGTCGAAGATATTTCAGCGTACTACGGGAGTAGGTAACGAAAATGATACCACAAGAATGACAGAACAAATGATAGAAAACCGCTTGAATTATTTATAGTACTTTTTCAGGTAGATTTAATTAGGTTTAAACAGGCAATCATGATTCAAAAATGTTTCTTAGTCTATAATATGTATTGTGTTGTCTGATTGTACCAGAACCAGGCTATTCAATTGTAAACTTAAAATAGATTAACAGAGCATTACCGTGTGCTTATAGCATTAACACAATGCAAAGCAGACTAAACTAAGACAAACATTCTGTTTTCCCTAAAACGTTTAAAGCATAAACTAATAAAACTCTTCGTTTGGTTTGTGTTTCTGTATACAGAAAAAGATGTTTTGCCCACGAGGCATTGTCGAAGCATTATACAATTTTTGAATTTTTATTTTTAAAAGAAAGTATCGTCTGTGAATGTGTATGCACACCACTTGTTCTATTAACAAACTTGACGAGAAATGACGTAGAAATACAATAAATAGTATGATTACATGTGGTCTTGTCTCTTATACTTTATTGCTGTCGTAAAAAGAAGACGATTCTGTATTGATTAAAATAACACACAGCTATTCTGGATTTTAAACGAGAGATATAATAAAAATACATTGGTTGTTTCTCCATGTTGTACTTTATTATTAGCCATGGTCAAATATGGCAAATATAATTAAGAAAGTATTACAAAAATTCGAAAACACAATTATTAAGATCAGAAAGAAATTTGACGTTGTTGACCTTTCGTTTTCCGCCGTGCGCCTTTTTTTATCAACTTTTGTATGTATGTGCATTATTTTGTTCCAATCAGGGGTAGAATTAGTACAAAAACAAGCTTTGAATTTTGAGATCTCATGACCGAAAAAAATATATAGATAATATGCTGTTATCAGATTAAAAATTCGTTGAATTAAATATTATTGTGTATAAATCTTCTTTGTAGTGCCAATTGTACTCC
This sequence comes from Dreissena rostriformis, assembly GCA_007657795.1. Lineage (NCBI taxonomy): Eukaryota > Metazoa > Mollusca > Bivalvia > Myida > Dreissenidae > Dreissena > Dreissena rostriformis. Next base: position 220,995 of record VMBQ01000437.1, read on the forward strand.
CATAATGCCAATCGAACATCTCTGAGTTTTATGACTACACTGATTCAGGGCCCGGTTGCTCAAAACTTTAACTGCCATTTTAGATAACAGTCCGCCAACTTCAGACCCAAATACAATTAATCTTAAAAGCAATGTTATAATCAAATATATGCAAAATATTATAGCTCACACATATGTTACAATTAACACATTTATTTAAAGGGTTACCAATTTACTCACATTAATAACTTGATAAAAAAACGGCTGTAAGCTTAACAGGGCCCGGTTGCTCACAACCTTGACGGCCAGTTAAGGTTACGGTCTGTTAACTTGAGACCCAAATTAAATTAATTGAAATGCAATGTTATTATAAGACATATGAGTGTGAAAACTATGTAAAGCAAACACATTTGTTTACAATTTACACGTACATGTATATTAAAAGGTTAATTATAAAGTCACATAAATAATTTGATTTAAAAATTAACGGCTGTTAAGCTTAAGTGGCCGTTAAAGCTTTGGGCAACCGGGCCCAGGGCCTTTAAAGATCTAAGCAACCAGACCCAGGACTCTCCTCGTATCAACACATTATGTAAACGTTATCACCGAAGTGTGTTAATCTTCTATCAATCGAATGTAACCTACAATGTTTTTAAAACAGATTTTGCTATAGGTTTTTGTTCACAGGTTTACATTTAAAATGCAAAATATTATTAACAGCTATAAAGATAATTCAAAGACATTCCTGAGTATCAGGACATAAGTACCTTAAGTTTTCGGATTATTTTGTGGTATTGTCACGTGAGGAAGTGTATTTTTAATCCAACGGTAAAATGTCTCAATTCAACATCCTTAAAAATTAAAACAAAAATGTAATGTGTTGCTTTAAATATCAATTTCTTGTTTATCTTAAGCAGTGGTAAAATTATTCTTCATTTAATAACGAGAATGAAGACAGCTATTTAATATCACAAGTCATTTTTAAATGATACGTAGTCTTGAATAACGCCTTTACGGTAAGGACGTATTTTGTTCCATTGCTTGTAAATATAAGTCGTTAATATTTCTGCGAATTTCATTTGAATAATTCCTTTTTTCATAGAGATAATTCACAAAGGTTGATGGGTTAAACACATGTTTTGCAAACGTCACAGCATCAGTGTAATACATGCGTATGTAAATGTCAATTCCTGAAGGAACCCTACGCCAAGAATCATGCACGCTTTTGTCTTCTCTTCTACAAACAAGCTGGAAACCAAGAAAGATTATACATAAATCATGGTCAAAACTTTTGATTGCATAAACTCAAATGCTAGATTGCACCTAACCATGTCTTCAATACATATTTTGTATTCACACTTAATCGCGCAGGCTTTTGAATTTTAAAGGTAGTTGAAACACTATATCGGTTATACCAATTTTTGCTAAATTTTCGAAGAAAAGCGTAACAAACGTTTTCTTGGCAATGTCGATTGATGATTATTAATAAAGGAATATATCTTTTAACAGTTTCTTTATCAGTAGAGTTATTTTGATTTTTTTAATATAATGAATATAATTATACTTTGTGAATCTATTATACGTTTGTTTTTTCATACTGTGATCAAGACCGTTTAACTGTTACAAAAAAAGTTACACGCATATCTACATGTATTATCTATACTCTAGAACTGTTTACAATATAAGAGAATGCATAAAATTAAATAATATTTATTTGGTTCATACGCGACACGAATATCAATTGCAATGCTAAAAGAGGGGCTAAAGTACTTTTTACAGTGCTTTGCACTATGAGCTAACGCTTGCTGTCAGAAAAATCAACTTTTGTTTAGCAAAGAACAAACTACAAAGTGCTATATGTATGTATTTCTTCAAATAAGCAAAATTTAAATAGACAATTGGGTGATGCTTTCATATACTATTGTATAATTTCATTGTGTCAATTTCGTATTGTATGTTGTAACCGACGTGAGTCCCCGCGAATTACATAGTTATTCATTCATTATTAAGATAGCGCGATGTGACGTTGTAATCAATGAGAACAAATATATCCTCAAGCCGAGAATGTCAGCAAAAAGGGAATGGTAATATTCATGTTTGTTTGATGCATTAAACGTATAGGTTGTTACCGCAATTTTTATCAAAATCTTAATGTCAATTAATTTCTAAGCATGTTATCTCGATATTTATTTCAATGCCGATTGCCTTTTTCTTTGATTTGGAGACATTTCGTGATGTACATTATGTAAGCATTTTAACAAGGACACATTTATGGTCGTTACAATGTTAAAAATGATGCAAGGATAACCAAAAAACCTTAAACAATCCGTTTATAATAAAAAAAACATGTGCTGAATAATGAAAACATACCTTTAGCAAACATAATTTTAGGTAAGTACTAAACATATCAACGAGCTAATATTTATTCGTAATATACCTGGAGTTTTTATGCCAATATAGTCATTAATTAATCACCGTCTTTGCTAAACATGTGCTTATGCCGCGGTGAAACAGAATCATGATTTTAATGTGTAATAAACCCATTTCTCGTTTAATTTTTCAAGACAGTAATGACTGCATAAACACTCCAACGCTATCTATGAACATTGCTCTCTCCAAGATCATATGTAAAAACCATTTCGCGTTTATTTCTTAAAAATAGTAATTATTGCATAAACACTCCAACGCTATCTATGAACACTGCGTCCCTCCAATATCAACTGTACAAAAGTAGATCTACAACGGATTCGATAGGATTAAGTAAGATATTTAATAACACAGTTAGGTATTCTTTAACAGGTATAGACGCTTGCTTTTGATATAAAATGTGATGTTTAAAAAGCAAATGGTTAGCAAATAATTATGTGTTATAAAATGCGCCGACTCAGTGCTGCTTTTTTTAATGATTATGGGCAACACATGTATGAACATGTATGCGTTTTTATTGTTTCGACTGCTACCTTAAAACAAAATTGTACTTATTTAATTTACGATCGATAGTACAATGATTGATTAAATTTTAAGATGACATTGGAAGACGTGTGTGCTTTATTAACAGTTAAATACTCCGTTTAAAGCTCAAAGCAATTTAAAAAGTATTAAAATGAAGTAATGTTCTCATACACATATTATGTTTATGCTCTTTGCCACAAGGGGTAAGTAAATCAGCATGCATCGATGTATCTTTAGTTTCGAATTAAGACGGAGATTATATTTGCTTTCGATCATAGGAATATTTCCGATAAATCACTTACCAATAATGTCGAGAATATATAACGGGTTTTGTTTGTTTATACTTATCACTTTTGACAGACATATAGATATACCTATGCAGTTTGACATTGTTTGCCACGCGTCATCCATTTCCGCGGGGATATTCACTTAAATTTAAAGCAACATAAACTCTTCGACGAAAACTGAATCACATGAATATACATCCATCCAAAGTTTTTTTTTTACAAAGGACTTCATGAGTTTTTGGCGAATCGTACTCAATATTTTCGAATTCTATGTTTTTCTCCGCTTAAAATACGTCTTCTCCTCCATTGCATTAAGCTTTCTGATTCTGGTTCCCGGTATTTAGTAGAAACAATAGGCAAGACGTGATTAATAAACAGGTTCACTACAAGTCGTTTAAACCTTTTCCAAACATATCGCGCCTAAAATAGATCGTCTAGATCCCGATGCAATTATACAAATAAGATTATTTTCGAATTTTGTATTCGATCAATCGAATACCTTATTGTTATTTATATCCTCAAAAATCAATAAATAATGGTTAAAAAAGCTTGATGTGTTCTGAACATGAACCGCCGCATTGGTTTCGAACGTTCAACCTTAAGGCCAGGTTATCTCTGCGAAAAGTAACACCAACATCCAGCATCCGATGTTTATTCCCTAAATCCGGCCGTAAGTTGTACATTTTATGATAATGGACGAGTAAGTGAAACAAAAATGGAATTCTTGCACTTGGAGACGTAAACTATGTTTGCTTTTCAAAACTGAGAATCTGCTTTCGTCACCAACTGACAAATATTTTTTTTATTGCCGATTTACAGGTAATGTTTTTCAGTGGAAATAATAAAAGAAAAACAGGTAAACATACCTTCTGTTATATTGGTATAGTAAAAGATAATTACAACAACAACAACTTGTATTAGCTCTTAAAGCCGGCCGAGTTGATATTTCTCAAAACAATTTAGTTTTCTCAACTGACCAGAATTTATCAGTATTCCTCAGATACATTCTAAAGATTAACTCTTCCATACTGATTTTCGCAAAAATTGTTCCAAAAATGCCAAAAACATCAAAAACACGAAACCTAATCATGAACATAACGGAATCCTCAAAACTATTATTAACCTGTGACGTATGCACACTTTGGGTCACGTGAGCGCCAATTTCACGTAATTTCCATTGTGTACACACCGGTCTTACTGACAATATTGTAGTGACGTCACCATCTATGTATAGAATGCGTAATTTCCACTTCTGCGCTTTTCAAAACAAAGAAGAACTTCTAAATAACACGGTTTTTCCATGGCAAATAACGTTGTAAACAATGATGCAATGATCACGTGGTTTTACATGTGACCCGCGCTTGTTTTAATTTAGATCATTTCTGTCCATGGACAGAAATTGAAAAGCCCTATCTTTGTACTGAATTTGGGCATTTCTTGACCGATTTGACCAAATTTTTTGCACATCTGACATAAATACCATCACATTTTGACTCATAATCACTTTTTTGCGACACATAACAAAAATGGGAAAATATACCAATATCAACTCGGCCGGCTTTAAGCAATTAAATATTTTTATCCATATACAAAATACACATAATTTTCGTATCAACATGTTTCGTTCCAAACTCTTTCAGATTGTAACAAGTCAACAAAAAACAGACATTAACAAAACTTCTTTATAATATTTTGATTTTTTTTTCGTTTTTAGAAGATTTTCGGCCAAGCGTTGGGCATCACACAATCTATTCTTTTCAGAAAATTGAGAGTTTGGGTTTCTAAAAATCACCAAACAAGCTAGTTTGGAACTATTGACGTTTTTACGGAATCCAATTATTAGCCACTTTTATGGCACTGTGAAGATTCTATATCGGTTTGTCTACCTGTTTACAAAAAAAGAACTATTTCATTAAACAATAAGATGTGCAATCACTATCGACGAGTAGTTAGCTTAACACATTGCAGGCAATAAAGATGTTGAAGAAATATGATAGGTCCCATGTTAATTTAGTCTAGTCTGTATGTCGATCAATGTATGCAAATACACGTATTACTAGTTAATAAACAATATTACCACAAGTAAGTCAAAGCACTTTCTCGACCACTTTGTAATGATCGTTTGGAATAGGAAAGTATAATTCTAAACAGTAATAACTAGTTTTTTTTTTAAATGAATTTTTTTATTTCCTTTTTTTATCGTGTAATTTATACATTGGCTGTTACTTGTTGTTAACGATGAAATCAAGTGTACGAGAATCCAATATAAACAAAGTGAAACTCCAGTTGCTTCAGCAGAAGATCATTCTAACCATCACTTAAAGGTCCTTTATTTTAGGTTGTGTTGTGTTCTGAAAAAACTGGGCATAATGCTTGTGCGTAAATTGTCATTCCAGATTAGCATGTGCAGTCCGCACAGGCCATTCAGGGACGACAATTTTCTTTTTTGTGACATTTTTCGTTTAAAAGTCTCTTCTAAGCAAACATCCAATTTAGGCGGAAAGTGTCGTCCCTGATTAGCCTGTGCGGACTGCACAGGCTAATCTGGGATGACACTTTACGCACATGCATTATGCCCAGCTTTCTCAGAACACGACTCAAGTGCCATACACTTGGACGTTAGGCATAACACAGTACAAAAACAACAACCAGTGAAGAACACTGGGGTCGACGCCTTGGAATGGTCAAATCTAAACATAACATTGGGGGTAAAAAGCTAGTTTGAGAGAGCCCAAACCTCTCATATGGCCCAGAATTGATCATAAAGCATGTAAGTGTAAATACAATTTAATCTCGTAGCATCACAATTCAAATTAAAAATGTATAAAAGAGCGAGAGAACGACAAAGACATAATTATCAACTACATCTCGTCTTTAAGTATTAAGCATTAGATATGTAGCAGTATAGAGCCTAATAATCACATAAAGTCTATTTTCAGATTCAAAACCCGGGTTTCGGGAAAATATATGAATTAGTGCAATACAGATGGTTCCAAACAAACATCAGGGTTATCCGAACATAGTCAAAGTAGCGCTCGGAAAAATAGTTCATTAACCCATTCATGCCGATTGGACTCTCTATCATTCTAAATTGGATCAATGCATTTCCAAAATTAGGGATGTCTAGTATATTTATTTCTACATTAAGAATATTTCTTACTGAAATTCCTTTAAGCAAACAGCGCAGACCCTGATGCGGCGTCTCATCTGTGTCTACGCTGTTTGCCAAGGCCTTTGTTCAACACGCTAGGCATAAATGGGTTAAGAAAGTCAGTTTTGAACTCAGATAAGTTTATTAGGCGTGGCTATGAAAACATTAACCACCATAAATCACGTTTTTTATACCGAACAAATAAACGTGCATGTGTACGATACGTACATGGTGTTCTATTTATCTCATAGTGTGCGCATTTTTCTATATTGGTTACAAAAACAAGCAAAAGATAAAAGTTAAAAACAATACTAAAACATCAACTGACCTAATAAAACAAACCCTTAATGGCGTCACTATACTTGGCGTGTTTGCCTAAGTTAGCATATTTGTCCAAGTGTGACCGTTCTAAATACATAAACGATCTGAATGGTATGCTTTACAGTAAAACAAGTTATCGTGTGTATGTCTTTCAAAACGGAGCGAGCGAAAATGAAAGCATATAGCTGTTAGATTGTGTCCTATACGTATATTGTCATAAGATTTAATAGCATGTCATTAAATCTAACAGTTTATAAACAAATAAGTCGATTTATATTAATGATTTTAACTACGAGAAAATTACTTCAAAAACATATGAGCTTAATAAAAGGACGACCATATTTAAAAAAGTGGATATATTTGGGTCGAATTGTAACGGCCTAATCCGCGGATTATCTGAACACCGATAGAGTGTTAAACGTGAATTAAAATAAATGATATAGTCGATACATATTCGACAAATTGAATAAAAAAGACAAAACATCTATATAAATTTTTCGACAAATTTCAAATTAATGCCGCGACACATACTCAGACGTCTGGAGTGGGTAACCACAGTTGGTATTTTGTGGTACTAAACCACGGTTAGCTCCCTCTATGTTTCAATGTGAGTAGGTGCGTGGCCTTGATTTAATCGAAAACACACTTTGACGCATAGAAAACATGCAATTAAAAGTGATCAAATATAGTTCCGATTTCAACGCGGTTTTCTTTACTATTTTGTATGTTATATTTCTTCAAACCATCGAGCTGTTTTTATAGATATGAACTTCTGAAGGACTGAATTATGCTACATTATATTCATATACAACTGTAAATGCACTATGAGAAAGCATACCAGAGAGGGTATAGCAAGAAACTACACGAAGAGACATGACAGATAAGAAGCCGATTTCACACTTGAAATTTCTCCTATCTGTACCAGCAGACATATTACTGTTCTAAAATGTGTAGATTTTTTCAGACTACAGTAACACGCCGGGTATGCGGATACTTTGATGACAGATTGCACTTCGATAACAGAGAACAACAAACGTCACGCGCGAGAGGTAAGTTTCTCAGTTTTTTTTTAAAAGTTATATCCTAAAGGTTACCTTTTAAGACAAGACACATCGTCGAGTTGATATATGTTGTATCCTTTTGTATTGGGAAGACAAAATTTCACGAAAGAATGGTTCATTTTTGCCCCCAAAATAGAAAATTCGGTCGGAAAACAGCATAAACTTGATAAACAGTAAACATTTGAACCAAATAAAACTACTTAGAAATATTTCAAGAAATTGTTTGCTATTCCAGCATGTGAAGTAATCACTGTGCTTCAAATACTGAAATTTTGAGAGTATTCAATGAAATATAAACAAAGATAGAGCATGTTTGAATAGGTGGTATACATAAAGTTGCAGGCACCTTGATTACCGATTAAGGGCACTTCGGATTACGGAGACTTTCAACAAATTTGGCACTCTGATCACCGAGTTTTATCTTTTTCCTGAAATGCATTTATGTATATTATGGCTTTTTCTTACCAAATATTTTAAAAATATAAAGTATCACTCAAAAGATAACTTGAAAATACCAGCACATCGACGCCATGGGCTTAAAGACCTACCCGAATGACTCTGTACAAGTCGATGCAAATACATTTGAAGCTGCATACAAATTGAGACTATCTAGACTGAAGTAATGTTGAACAGCCTGTTATTTAACCTAACCGAGATGATCGTTAATAGCCACAGATGGTCCGAAAATTAGCCGAAATGCTTTTGAAATATTATCTAATTCAAAACAACCAGCATGCTGTCTATCATTTTCGGTAAAAAATATACTGTCTAACATTTAGATTTTTCGACGGATTACCTTGTGTGTACTTTGAATTATCAGCAGATTATTGTACGATAATTTAAGTTTTACCTATGTGTAGGCTTCAACATATAAAATATGAACATTTAAGATACTTTTTGTTCATCTCTTGATTGTCAAACGCAATACTTTCAGTCATGGCTTCGCCATATTAGGTATGGCTTCGTACTGTGTTCATTCGATGCAAAACCACAAATGACGTGCAAACATTATAGTAATAAATCTGAATTAAGCGTTAAACAACAAATAGTAACTTACAATTATGAAATAATATGCCCGATGATCATCGTCTTCTGAGCAATTTAACAAATTAATCACAATATAGTTTGCAAAAACAAAGGTAAACAACTTTTAATAACCAGAGACTGCACTTTAAACTTTGAATATACGTATATGGTCAATGAGTTAACATCATAATCAACACTTGGTTACGGTAATCTGCTCTTAAATTTCAAAATTCAAACAATGAATGTGTGCGTATATTCCATATTATAAATAAACTCAAGTCTCATAGAAAATATTTTTACGTATATAACATGAACAGCATTTGATAATTGAAATGTGGTTTGTGCCTGTATTATTTGCACAGCCTTTTTTTACATTAAAACAAGAACTTTAGCTCAAACGATTGTGTTAAAGCTGTATTGAACAATTTGCGCAAATCAATCGCATCTCTTTAAGCATCTGCAGAAAAAAATATGTAGATAATACTGCTACAGAATATATGTTCATAACGAGAACTTATTCTTTGTCTTATTTTCTTTTTCTTCTTAAAGTAACACTAGACTTGGTGAGAAAGATGCAAATACAAAACTGTCCTTTCTTGCATAAAAATGCGCATTAATTAATTAAGAAGACTAACTCGTATATAAACACTGATGAAAAAAGCGACTGGGAATTAAGCATGCGGTATACATGTGTCTTCATGATTGTAACATCCTGTTTTAAAAATAAATACAAAATGAAAAAAGCAGAAACAATACAATCATGTATACGTTACATTTTAACCTTATCTCAATAAAATCATATGCAGCTGACTAAATAAAACATAAAGACAGAAAGTTATATGTTATGAAATCATGTGTGCGTCATTAGGGGAAAGAAACCTTGTATCTTCCTCAGTCTTAAAGAACTGTGTGCACACTGAGCACTTTATGCATCCATCCTCATGTGCCTTCAGCCAAAACGTTCCAATATAATTTCGGACCTGCATCGCTGCTGATATTAATCTCTGAGAGGCAGTTTTAGCACAGTGATTATTCATGACATGCTATATAATATATAAGTTAATGACAGTAGTACCTTCATTAGGACATACATGTAGATATACATGCTTTAGATCAACCGTTTCGCTACAAAGAACGTAATTTAAATGTTTAAGCTTGTGTGCTATGCGTAGATCCGGCGGTCGGGTGACTCGAAAGCTGGACAATATATGGTCATATAGACTCTACTCATCAGGCATAATTTGTTTCACATTTATCTTTCACGTTTATACAAAATCATAATCATATTCCAAAGGGATAAGAAAATGTTTCGGTTATTCGTTTTTGACGATGCTTCATTTATAGAAATTTTCATTCACAAATGAGTGCATGGGAGAATATAGCACTTTTAAAACAACATTTTAATTAACTTATATCATCTTTTGCAACGAATAACCTGTTTGTGCAAGGGCCAACGCGTTTGTAGTTTTACCCAAACATTGCACAATCATTTAAAGTTATGAAACAAGTTCACTTTTCAAATAAACAACTTGATGTACCGTATTGCGACAGGATTTATTAAACATTTGATCAAAACGGGTTTTGCGACTTATTGACTGCATCAACATAAGCTATGGGATGTGGATATATTAGATGTTCTTGTTTTTGTAAAATTGGTTTTGCCTGCGAAAACACAAGTTGTGAATTATATAATATTCTCCGCCCAGAGATTGTTTCGCATATGGATTGGTTAATTATTTCTTGTTTTGATTGCATTGAAATTCCTCTCAAATTATATTCCAGCATCATACGTTAATGTTCTTCTGGCGACACATACAATATTTTCGTGGATTTTGTTTGAATGGGCAGTTTCGCGGTTGTCAAAAATATATTTACATATAAATGAATATTGAAACTCCAGAAATATTACCATGACTTAAGTCAAATAAACAATTGCCTTGACATAATATTAAATTATCAAAATATTATATATTTTTAAAAATCCGAATTCTCGGTTAGAAATTTTTATAATAAACTGTTTTTTATTTCACTAGATTGGCAACTTGGCATTTGTACTTGGATAACACAGGCATGTTTTACAAACGAGGCAACTCGCCAAGTATAGCGACCTTTTCTTCCGTAAATAAAAATGTTATGCTTCATATCTGGTTGCGTGTTTTTGTGTTTACAATTCACCTGGTTTATCGATTGAGTTAGAAATAGTAAAGGCGTTTTGAAATTAAGGTTACGCACTTCCTTTTTAATGAGTCATGTTTATAGGCAAATCATATAGAAATGGCCATTTCTGCTGAATATCAAACGTGCAAACTGTGGGGTTCCATCTGGAAGAAAGTTTGTACACATTAAGGTTTCCTTTTTCAGAAATTAAGGCTTACTGGTTTTGATGCAATATATAATTGTGGATAAGTATATTAAAGGGACTGTAAACCACGAATGACGAAAAAAGAAAAGTTCTAAAATACCGTATTTTTTTTCAATTATTAGTTTATATTGATTAAAATATCACGACTGGTATATAACATTACTTGAACAAATTTTTTTTTTTTTTTAATTTATTTTGTATTTATTTATTTT
>VMBQ01000437.1:238805-283738 GCA_007657795.1 Dreissena rostriformis
GTGTGTGTGTGTGTGTGTGTGTGTGTGTGTGTGTGTGTGTGTGTGTGTGTGTGTGTGTAAATCATTTTACATTTCAGCTAATTATCTCGCCATCCAGGGGATACGGCTTTATTTCGAAACAATTTTCAGTACATAACTACCTTACTATTCTTAACACTTTAAAATTCAGTTGCACATCGAAGTCGCTAACTATGTTTCAAACCGACTTGTTTTAATAGCAAATAAAACCACGAAGGGAGCTGTAATGCTTCATAAATTAGAAATACAATTAATCTTTAGAGCAGATCTCGAAATAGACAGCGTTATTTCTCATACATTCGCAATGAGGTGAAATGACTATAAGTTTTAAAGGAAACTTTGCTTTCGTAATGCTTTTGATGTTAAACGTCGTGTTGTGTCAATTTTTGCATAACATACATAGATAATTCAATAAAAAGCTGAAATTAGGCCACAACAAATTTATCGTTGGATTTTCCCCACCTTAAAATGGTTGAATGTTTGTTTTATTGAACCCTTTGTGTCTCATTTGACCCGCACCCGATTATGTTTTCGCCAACGAGTTATTTTTCTGTTATATTTGATTAAGCCTAGAAATACGACGATATATTCCGTTGAAGTGTAAACGGTACAAAATGAAATCATTTAGCTGGTTGTTCGTGTCTTAAACGAAATTGTTATTTTTCCTCTTGTTGCTCTTAATAAGCCTGATACAAATATTTCAGCAAATTTTCTTCGGCCATTGCTTCTGGCTATTGAATGTCAAACAAAAGTTTTCAATGTATTTAAAAAGGAAATAAGATTGATTGTATCAAGACAATTAAACACAATTAAGCACACAAAAATAACAATGAAAAATGTACCTGATCCTTAAAAAACTTCTGTGAATTTTAAGTAATTGGTCGCATAGCGCTAGTGACTGAAGTTTGTCGGCTAAGATTGTTGTACAAATGGCATCCAGTTATTCAAGCTGACAGAAGTTTAGAACTGGTTTTAAAACTATATATTCTACTGCTTTTATTAGTCATTCATGTTTGAGGGTACTAGTATATCCCCGATTTTGGCCGATTTTGTTACCGGTTTCACACTACCCTGATATTTCACATATCAATACCTTACACCTTACTCGATTTTTTAAGATGGGAGAAGCACTGTCCGATAAGTATTTGTTTCGGAATGTGAGTTCCATTTATTTATTTAAAGAAGACCACGTATGATAAAGAAATTGACTTGGCAAAAAAAGTAGGGCCTTCATATCTAATCGACTGTATCTAAAGGCCCTCGGGCCGTTATGTCGGCAGGCGGGCCGATTATAGACGTCCGGCCCAGCTCAACCGTGTGTTATTGTCTAAGTAGGAGGTATAATTTAAAGAGCAATTTGAAACTATTGATTACTTAATTAATACCCTTTCTAACATAATGTCACGGCGTCTGAGGTGAAGAGAACGTAGACACGCACGCGACGACTCTGGCGTTTCGGCATTGGACTTTAAATAAAATCTACAATTATATCGACATATTCAAATAATTAGACCTTATCAAATAAAGATTGCCATTGATTTTGTCATTGAATATATTTGTCTTCGTGAAAAATAACACCTGTGTAACATCATATCATTTACAAATCCTTAGCAGGTATGCATAATGTAGAAGGTACGTTGTGCTACGTGACCTTCACGCGCCTGTATTCCATTGGAATCATTTCAACAGAAGCAAATTTCGATAAATATTTATATTGAAAGATAGATAATCATTATTGAAAATGATCAAACATTCACGAATACTTAAGTTTTAAGTACCTGTGATGTGTGTTATCATTTTAACATTTCATTACACATACATTGATAAAAAAAAACATTTTTGCACTGAGGCTAATGGAAGTTGGAATTTAAATGAGTTTATTATTTAAAGCAGACCATGTTTCTTAAGGAAATTAACTTGACAAAAAAGGTTTAATAATATTAGTACCTCTGTTCAATGTCCAACCCCATCAATTAAAATAATTTAGATAACCGTAAGTAAAATTTTAAAGAATGCATAATTTCGACATAATTTATGACATTTTATACTTCAAATGAGTGTGTCCATTAACGAGTTAAAAACTCATTTTTAATTTTTAACGAGTGATTTAAATAGTCTTAATTACAAATAATCGCGTGTTATTATACAAGTATGTAACTTGTTTGCTTCTTTTCAAGGCAGCTAGAAAATGATTAAACCTTCGCCATTACAGGTCGACTATTACCAGTTACCGCCAAGGTTGACACACGTCTCGAACACGCGGGCTGTCACGTATAGCATTGAAATAACTGCTTGTTTGTTTGTCTTCCTTATGTGGTAGCGCTTACATTTCCCTTTGAGTGTATGAAACTAGTACGAGTTGCAATGATTCCATTCATTTTTCAACAAAAGATGAATATAATACAGTGAAATAAAGTGAGTTGCGTAAATCTGAATATGTAAATATTCATATATCAGGGATTTTAAAAGATTAAAAAAGCAGGAAGCCTATTACCCATTATTTCAAAATTTGAGGTGTCAAACTGAAGAGTACATGGGTCATTTTTAGCGCGGCTCAAAAATTTCTCTTTTGTTTATTGTGTTACAAGGAGAAGTAACACATTGTACAACAAGTTTGATTGCTTTATTTAATTATTATTATTTCGTTAACAATTTTCCTAACATTTATACAAAATTATGGCAAATATATACAAAATTTAAAATTTGTAATACATCCGAACTGCATTAACAATTCTATAATAAAGTGTAACAATGACAACGATTAATTATTTAATGCTATTTTCATGTTTGCAATACACACATGCTCACACGAGTATATTGTTGTGGAAAACGGGTTTTATTGCATACAATTATAAATTAGTTTTGTTTAATGTTTTTATTTTAATTATTTATTTTCATAAACAAAATCGTTGCATTGACTCACATAATACTATTTCTAGGGTATAACCAGTCTTGACCACATGGGTATGATTTAAACAAACTTAGTAGAGAACCATTAGACGATGTCGAAAACAATATATTAAGCCCCTTAGCCTTGCAGTTTCAGAGATTTAAGATTTAAAAGTTATTCACCACATACGTTTGATAAATCATGTGACCAATGAATTCACTTTTTGAATTACTAATGACAAACACAAAATATATAGTATGTTATGGGGCTTAGAAGTCACTTAGCCGATCATCTTGGTACTATTTTTATTTTTAGCATGCAATCTAAAGATAAACGTCAAATTCATGTATAAATCCATGACAGATATTCATGATTTAGGTCCTAAATATTGTTTTATATTATACGAATTTTAAGTTTATTTTGCAAAATCGGATTAAAGCGCGACCCAGTTAACATTTTTAAGGATGTCTTTCTAAATATTTCACCATTTTTAATGGCATAAAGATGTGAGCCCGCTGATTCGTGAGAGTTTTCTATTGGTATCATGTTTTTTTTAACAAATAATTATTTTTTCGGTAAAGTGCAACCGCGCGTTTGTATTATGAAGTCCCCACACTGATCCGACATTTTTCTAACCGTTCAAACGCGCGGTTGCACTTTACTGAAAAAATACTAATTTGTTAAAAAAATCATGATACCTATGGAAAACTCTCACGAATCAGCGGGCTCTCCACATTAAAATGGTGCAATATTAAAAAAGACATCCTTACACATGTTAACTGGGTCATTGACTCCTTGGTTTTAATTGGTCCTGTTGATGTCCTATAGTCAGTTACTCCATGGCCATCGTTGGTCGTCTGTATTACCAGTCACTCATTATCATCATTAGTGTTGCTCTTTTAGATGTCCTATCGTCAGTGAAACCTTGGTTAACATTTTCCAGTGGATGTCCTATAGCCAATTACTGCTTTTTCAGCAATTTTCCTCAATGTGTCATGTAGCAAGTGACTTCATGGTCACCATTGGTCCTATAGATGTTGTATTGTCATTGACTCCTCCGTCATCATTGTCCCTTATCATCAGCGTTTGCAAATAATTACCGTGACAAAGTAAGATTTATGTTTATCAAAATATGACGGTAACAATAAATCAGTGGGGATTATAATGTGCCATGAAGCTTTTTCATAGAAGCGCACTGTCACCACAAAAGTATGCACAGCCCTCCGTCATGCATTTTTTTTATTACTGCTTAAAAGCTATGTTGAAATATTGCAGGAAAAAGTCTCATATGAAATAAAGATATGATAGGGATATGTTAAATAATGATGTAAAGGTGTTATTGTCAAACCTTTTTCGGAAGTGCCTTTCAATATTCTCGGACCCGACGATTGTCAAGGGACTTCGAGGCAAAATCCAAAGCGTGATCAACTATATAGAAACTCCCGTTGTAATTGTGTTATTATCTCAAAGAATTTAACGTAGTTAGATTAATTTTTAAAGCACAATAAATCTTTACCATTTTATGTGTAACTTTGATATTTATCACACCGTCTGTCTGTCCGCCATACGTTTTTCTTGTGCTGAGAATAACTACATTAGTATTGAATGGATTTCAATAAAACTTCATAACATATTAAGATGGCAACGGCGCGAAGAGTAATAACCATACATCTGTTCTTAATATTTACGGATGAAAGGCCTTTGCTTAATTGTCCCATACAGCATAAGTATTTAAAGTATTCATCTATAACTTCATAATTATAATAGCGAGAGGAAGTATAGAGCGCATCGACTATTCCATTTTATTCTATATTATTAGTTTAAAGTTTAGAAATAGTTATGAATATTGAATTGAATTGTGTAGTGAGTTACTAAATTGAAGGGCTTTTATTAATATTTTATTAATAAAACTCCTCGTCTTTAAGAGGCAGCAAAACGTACATCGATAACAGTAATTATTTGGAGCAAGGTAATATGCACTCAAATACTGAAACATAATACCGTTGTTGTTTTTCTTGACTTGCTCCGCTTTACAAAAACACTTAACCATTGGAATTTATATTAGTAATATTTAATAACCGTTGAAACACGTACCTCGCTGTATTCTACCTTAACCCTAATCACCGCATCAAAATGCATTTTGGTTAACTTAATAGCCTGTAAATTTGTCTGACAGCGAATGCTCGCGTGTGAAAAGCGAAATCTGCAAAGCTATATGGCTTGACACGAAATGAAGGTGACTATTTGTTACAGGTGAAATTTGACCCCGCGCCGGCAGCCGATAATCTGTTGGGACTTAGAGACCCGAAAAAGACGGTTATCGATAAAATTGGAGATCAGGGTTATGATTTCTGGTTACTTTGTTCACTTGACAGTGAAAATAGCAGGTAATTTATAGATTCAAAGTGCAAAGCCGACGTTTAAAGATAATTATAAATTAGGGAATGTGAAAGGGTAATACCGGGTACTTTTAATCCATACAATAATATCACGTTGTTCGTTTGGTAAACTTGTTCCAATAGGGATTATTGTTATTACCCTTTTACGAAGTAAATGGAGTTAAACTGAGATCGCCAAAGACCTCTGTCCGTCTGCCTGTGTCTTCCGTAGACACACACATGTCCATAAGCGTTATCGTCAACTTTTCATCCAACAATTTCCTTTTTGCAGGTATTGTTCCTTATGGTATGAAGTTGTGCATATTAAATTTAAGGAAAAACATTGGGCCAGATCGTTGCATATGTCCAATTATTATGGACAAAATATGTATTAAATTCTTCGCTTTTCGTTCGCCTGGGATTATATCGAAAAAAGAATAATACTATTTGTATTCGCTCGCTCACTCCAGGTTTGCGGAGCCTAATCGGTCCAATAGTTTATCAATGTGTCCTTGCTTACGGTATTCTGCGGGCTATATTTTGGGAACTACCACAGGTCTCTGCCCCAGATCAACGTCCCGTGACCTTTTTCTGAACACATATTGTATTAGTTTTAATTTGATAGAAATGTTTGATTAAACGAGTTCTTAAAGATCCGCCGGTTTGTATACTGAGCACGACAGCATGGCATTTTTAAAGAAGAAGGTACGTACGCAATTTTGCTGGAATCCCAAGAAACATTACAAATTATTTTCATACGAAACTTACGATTGATGACTGAGCCCCTGCTTTTAGTCTAATTTTGCAATATTTTTATATTTAAAGTAGTAATGAATTTGGCGGCGCTTCGTCCCTGGATACTAGGCAATGTTGAAACAATTTCATAAGAATGATCCCTGTGTGGTTATCCATAGTTATAGTGAGTAATATAAATCCATCTCATCTATTGCTCAAAGATCCGTAAAAACTGCCCAATACTATTATGCTTTATACAAACTTCCAACAACAACATTTACCATACGAAGGTTCTTTACAATAGGAAGACTTAAACACAAGTAGCATTGGTGTAAAAACGTTTAAATACAAACATTCTGCAATTGTTTAGCATCTACAAAGCGTTTCAAGATGTCATCTTGTTTCGGTTTTTTTTGCATTTACTGGACTTTAAGTAGGTATATTGAGATCAAAATAGAGTTTGAAAATAGAAAATGTTAAACGGCGTCTCCTTAGCGCTGATGTATTTCGAACAAACTTGGCAGAGATAAAGTGGGCTTTTAAGCAAGTTGTATAAACGGTTCCGCTGCTTTGAACAATTACAAGATCTAAACAAATATTTTAGGAAAGAAAAATTAGCTTTCGTGTTGTTGATACTCTTATATTATAATTTAAAAGCCAGAAATACATGGTTTGATAAAATATTTAATGTGCACACTATAAAGCAATGAAAACTTCTTCGCATAAGCATGATACTAAATTTAAACGTTTTCATTTAGGCATGCAAGATTATGTGATTCTCACTTATAAAGTTACTATGATGCAAGCGAAATACAATCAAGTCATACGTAAGCACATAAAGGAAATATGTCAACATGCAGTTCTCATGCAGCAATATGCAGTTTTCGTTCTGGAAAATGCATGGGCTGGCGTACATTTACTTCCATACAATATATTGTAGGCTTGGTTATTCACATTTGTCCTACAGTTTGATAAATTAGAGCAAAATTGCATAACGTTTGAAATCTGATCATTCATTCAACAAACATAGATTAACTAACAAACACCAGTGGTCCAGGATACTTCAAAATCAGCCAATCTTATTGTCTCGATGTAGAAGAGCAACCTTTCTTAAACCATCCATTGATGTAATTGATCAAATAAAAAGAAAACATAGCTTTAGAACTCCATGGGAAATAATAAAAGGAAACATACGGATTGTTTTGTACACAAATGATATTGCAAAACAAAAACAACAGCAAAATTCTTACACTTCATGAGAAATAATAAAAGGAAAAATTCCACATTTTAAGCAAAACTATTCTGTCAAAAATACATAAAAGCAACAACAAAATACAACGAGAGTAGACATTAACATAACAGCCAGGGATCTTAAAACTTATCTAAACACGAGTACTCCACTTGTAGATATTTGTATATGCCACCACACGGCTCTCCAAAAACGAGACTGCTCGCATGCAGGCGACACGTGTTTTTCCCGTTACACATCTTCTGTACCTTGGCAGTGGATATTTTCGAGACGCAGTTTGTCGTAAAGATTGAATGGTGAGGACAGATTTTATTGCCCTGTGTGCGCCCATATACCCCCGAGTGCACATCCAACTCTTGGCCAGGAGGGCAGGACAGGTACATAGACGAATCCTCACAGACGATGGCGATGGAGGAGCTATGTGCTGAAAATTTAAATAAACCGATAAGAGAAATACATCCTTTTTCAAACGGGCCTTCATGCAATCGCAAAGCAGTTCAATGGCAAATTAAATATTTATAAAAAATTATATGACGTATACATTGTTCGATATAATGTTTATGAATATAGGTTTTTACCGTAATAATATTATATGAAATGTTTAGATGAGTTACAGAAAATAATAAAATACAAAATCCACTATATTCCTAGCGCTTTTTATATTCTGCATACAATAACACAAGTGTGATTTTGTAAAATATGTTGAATTAATCCTCAACTGATCATGTAATATAATGAATTCATATTTTAATTAAGCTATAATTCATACATAGCTGTAAACATAGAATATTGAATTCAAACATAACTGTTGTGAATAAATCACTGTTTATTTATATATGATACTGAATTAAAACATGATCTCTAATATACTATAATAAATTCATTCACAACTGAATACTCAACAGTCCAACGAAAATAAATCGATGAATTTCAAATGTCTATATAAGATTGTTAGGTCAACATTTGTTTTCTCGATGTTGAACCAACACATTATTATGAGCAAAGGAAGTTTAATACAAAATATTAATACACTGTTATTGCTCCATAAATCTGATGTTTGTTTCCCCAGTGAAAATCATAACGACCGAAATGTTTACCCGTATTTATTGTCGAACCATAACTTGTTTCGTAAGAACAAATCTGTACAGAAAAACGACAATGCCCCAACAATATGAGAGTCTAGCTCTTTTTTACATGAAATTATTTTCAAATGTATGAAACTCTATTTGTGTAATTGTTTTGTTATAATTTCATCTGAACTCGTATTCTAGTATGTTATTTATAAAGTTTAATATGTTTTGAAAAAAATACATTCGTCTAATTATTAATAGTTAATTGCGACTTATATAATTGTCAACCAATTTTTTACAACTTTACCTATTTGTTTTAACGCGTTTCTATTTTTAGTTTTGGTCTTAAGTAGAAAATAGTTCTTCGAAGCTTCATTTTTGTTTCAAATATTTATTGGCTGTGCATGAAATATACTAATAATAAATAAATACAAAATGCCGTAATAAATTAAATCATTAAACTATTCCACTGTTATTGTAAATACATACACAACTTACTGTTAATACACCTTAACAAACGTACCTGAACAACACAAAGCGACCACGATAAGGCATCTCAGATAAGTTGTCATTGTAAGTCCTGAAATTTCCTAACAAGTTGAATGTTGCGATGTTCACTCGATTTGTTTCTCGATCGCTTGGCCCCCGGTTGTATAGAGCCGAAGGTGTTAACAAAATACTAGTAACACCCACTTATTCTATTTTGAGCGTTACCATGACCTTCGTTATAAACACGTAAAGGTCGGTCGCGGCTGACGAAATAGCGTCGTCACCGCGTATTTTGTAATTGACTTAAATATTTTCAATTTTACGTTCAGTTAATTTGTTTCTCGATCGCTTAGTCCTCGGTGGTATAAATCTGAAGGTGTACCCAAAATAATGATAACACCCACATGTTCTATTTAAAGCGTTACCATCCCTCTGTGATAGACACCTCAAGGGCGGTCGCGGATGACCCAAATTAATGATTACACCCACATGTTCTATTTAGAGCGTTACCATCCCTCTCTAATAGACACCTCAAGGGCGGTCGCGGATGACGAAACAGCATTTTCACCGCAATAGTTCATAAACCTACATTTATAATGGTATGCTTTTGTTAACTTTCCCCAAGGTTTAAGCAATATTTTTTTTATCTGAATATCTACCGTGTATTTTGTATTCTGAAGTTTAACATATTCAGACTGAAGATATTTAATGTTGGCTATTCTTCTACATTTGGTGGGGAATGAAACGCTACATGTAGTTCCCACATTTTGAGCATTATGTTCACTAATTTTAAAGATACGTATTTTAAATGAAATACATTGCAGATCTTTGTTAATTGCTTTATTTGTTAGTTTATAGTACCATGCACATGGAAAATAGAAGTATATATAATTGCAAATTGTATTATTTGTCTTCTTTCTTTTATTGATGGGTGTTTTTTTATATTTTATATTTTAGTTGCTGGAGCGGTTGAATGAACAACGGCAGTCATTCCCCCCCCCCATTATTTGAATAACCATTTGATGCTCTATACAATTATAGTCAGTAACAAAACCTTGCGTTTAAAAACAATTATAATTTCTTGTGTCTTTTTTGTACCCCATGACTTTCCGATTAGACATATTTTCAATTCGTCTTAAAAAAATATATGTTCTGAGTTGAATGCATTGTATGTTGGTCATAAGTTATGATTATTTACAAATATGGGGAATATCTTGCAGCGGTATAAAACTATTTTTTTGGCTTAAACTTGAACATTCTTTAATTAAATGCAGTATGTGAACCTACAAATAAACATTTCATAAAAGTTAATTCATTGACATTTCCGTTCAGGTTCTTAAGAACGACGAAGAAGATGAAATGTGTCATTAAAATAATGATTTTGCATACATCTTTGTTTTATAATCATCATTGAGTCCTCTTGAAGACCGAATTTGACAAAGTAAAAAAATAGCGATTTGATAATGTTTAATCCAAGAATATCTATACAAGCGATAGCTTGTTTCGCCTCTTGAGTTATGACCTTAATTTATTTCGTGCTACAATGCTCGTAGTGGCTACCCGAGTTATGCTCGGAACCAATCAAGTCTCTGAGCAGAGGTTAACTATGTTCGTACAAAGTCCCATAGTGCATAATTCAATTCGCACCAAACGCTTCCGAACATACAGACAGATGAATGCATTTCTAACAAACGAACATGATTTTGGTGAGCTTTAGCTTTCATTAACAGTTACCAGTGCAGACATCACCATGAGCGGAGAAAAGCTGGAAGAAGTGACCAGCTTCAGGTACTTAGGAGCAGCCCTGTCCAAGCATGGAACCAGAACCGTTGAGGTCCGAATCAGAATGTCCGCGACCGAGGCAATGGCCAGATTGAGCTGGTTGCGGACAAGCAGCTCGATCAGCTTCCCAACCAAGTCCCGCGTAGTCTCCATCCTACTGTACGAATGCGCGATCTGCATGCTCCACTCTGACACAGAACGCAGGATACAGGCCTTTAAAAACAAGTGTCTCCGAATACTGCTCTGCATCTCCTTAATCGAGCACACGACCACCAAGTACGTCCGGCACCTTACAGCAGCACTTGTTGGCCCACAAGAATCTCTCCAGGCGACCGTCAAACGACGAAAGCTGGCTTGGTGTGGACACGTCACCAAGCACGACTCTCTGTAAAATACTGTTCTCAAAGGCACGCTAGAGATATGTCGCTATCGAGGCCGTCAGAAAAAAAATGGATGGACCTTTGACCCTATGGATGAGCTACTCCCAGAAGCCCACAACAGACCTGACTGGCAGAGGATCTCTGTGCAGTCGTCTCTCATTTCCCCCAAAATGGCCTGACCGGTCAAAGGAATGATGATGATTTCCTTAAATGAATGTGGTATTTTCGGAATGAAACTGAATGTTTTGAACTCTTTAATTTGTCACTTGAGGGCCAGCCAGTTTTGAATTATGAGACAACTTTCACGATGAACATCTTTTCTCGGGGTTTCCATCCTTTTTACCAGGCACTTGGCAGGAAGGCAATCGGAACCCCTCAATTCTACTAGCTGATGGGTAGGCAACCGGTTATACGTCTGGTATACCGCAATTATAATTAGTGTCATTATTTTGTATTTAGAGCTTTTATTACTAACTGTCTGGCGTCCGTTCTCGTGTGGTGTTTGATGTTCGAAGCAGTTCGAGCAACCCGATAATTTGACCCTCGCGCATTCGAGCAAAACGACCGAACTTTATATGAATATATGGCAATAATCAATTGCTGCTTCGAGAAGAATTCGAGCCAACCGAAAATTAGAGTCAAGCGTGTACTATAAAACATCAAAAACTTTAAGTACGTAATTTAATGTTTCAAACCATAGAATTGAACCGTGTTTACGAATGGCCTTCTATATTATCTTAGGATGCGATTAACATTCGGTTCAAAATGTAAGTGTTTTTAGGTCGGTTCCAAGAAAATTTGTTCATATGAGTTTTTCAAAAATGTGCGCTTGCAAAAGACGTTCTTACAACATAAACATATTTGTAGACATTTGTTTGGTCGTTATCAACAAACGGCGACATCATGCACACACGGTGCGAATATTACATTCATCTTTATTTATTCATACATACTCTACATGACAATATATCTTACGCGACCTTACATTTAAACAGTTGAAGGGATTGCCGAACCTTACGCTTTCCAGAATTTCATAAAAAATACACACGCCATCGTAAACCAAATTTAACTTTTAGCACCGCAATTCAAATTAAATTACAAATTATAAAGAATATAAACTCGATTTAATACTAATTGCTTTAATGTTTATATAATACCAGTATTTAAACTTCATGATGCACTATTAAAAAAGTAAATACCAGTACCTGATAAATCCCTTCTTGTTCAGATTGTATTGTTTTATTATTTAAGTCTTAACAATTGTCTAACTTAGAAGATAGTATTCTTTATTTCACATATGTTTCGCCTGAAGGCTCTCCTGTATATGATAACTAAGAGGAAAAAAATAAAATTATAAAAGTACAGAATGATCTAGAAAATATTAAATTAAATTTTCCTAATGCATATATATTGTTAGCTGGTGATACAAATGGCAGGACAAAATCCTACAAGATTTTTTAATAGATGATAATCTTACATATATTTTTGGTGATACAGATTATAATGGTAGTATATTTAATTAACCACGAAACAATAAAGATATATTTTGCAATAACTTTGGCAAATCCCTTATTAACTTATGTTGCTTATTTGATACTCATATTTTAAATGGGAGGTTCCCAGGTGACACTTTAGGGGAGTATACTTGTTATGCTAATGATGGCGTCAGCGTGGTCGATTATATGGTAGCTAGCTCTGACCTTTATGAGTATATAACTAATTTTGAAGTAATCGGCAGAGCTCCAGATAAGGGTCGTATTTTCGTAATTAAGAATTATTTTCAAGTCCGTTACTTATTTATTTTAAAATCTGGTCGTACCATTAAGAATTACAAAATCAAGTTACGGATATTATTTTTACATCGGTTCGTATCGACTTTTATTAAGTTCTTTTCGCGTATTAAAGATCTTTTCGGTTCTTATATAGAATGGTTATCGGGTTTGTTTAACGAAGCGCATTTTTTCCAATAAAAGCGGCGTGTACAGTCTACATGTATCTGTCAATGTGCACGCGCATTAAACACTTCCGAGTAAATATGTCATCAGTTTTTACAGTTAAAGATGTTCGATCGTTTCCACTTTACGGTAATTGATTAACTATATCGTGAAAATTAAAAACCTTTATATATGTTCACGGTTTTAAAAGATAAGGTTGGAATAAACGAGTGAAAATTCTAGTTTGACTGTTTTAATTATGCGCCTATAAATTTTCGGCATTAACATATTTTCGTGACTTACTGCAATGAAAACAAACATTCGATTGCTTGAAGTCACTTTGTGATGTACATCGATGAAACGCTTTATAACGCTGTAGATGTTATTTTCGGTGCGAATACAAGCGTCTATTAATAACCAAACGATAATTTGTCAACAATGAGATATTTGGTTTTCATATTTAATTTTGCTAAATTATTTTCATTTAAAATGTTTAATTTGGATATAATTCGGAATACAAATTTTGTTTCACGTTATTGCAATATATTTGAATGACACGTCAGCAAATCATAATTATACCTCTGACAAAAATCGTAAATTAAATCATCCGATTTGTTTTCATAAAGCTTCATTAATTGTTATAAAGATCCTGTTATAACACGAAGTGTGTCTCTATTTAATGAAAACTTTAAGTACAGACACAAACAATTATTATAATAAGTAAAATCTTGAATTCTTATCTATTTACCGCGGAACTACCCGATGTAATGATTAATAATAATGACAGACAGTGGTGTTGTTTTGTAATGACTATAGTTTCTGCTGTTGCATTTAAAATTATTTGACGGCAAGGTATTGTCATACACTACAGAAATCACCATGTAAAGGGACTGCCAACCACGAATGACGAAAAAAGGAAAGTTCTAAAACACCGTATTTTTTTACAATTATTAGTTTATATTGATTAAAATATCACGACTGGTTTATTACATTACTTGAAAAAAGTTGGTAAGTTTTCATATTTGAGTATATTCGGTAATAAATTGTACTGGGTACAGGTACCAGGTCACTACCAGTTAACTATAAATAACGCAAGTAGATTGATCATCATCGTCACGTGGTAAACCCAGGAATGCAAATTGTGCATGCGTGGTGAATTGTATATATTTTATATATAAAATGATCAATCTACTTGCGTTATTTATAGTGTGTATATCGTTATGTCACCTATTTTCGCGATGTTTTTTCGATTTCACATCGCGAAATTTTATTACCGAATATACTGAAAATATGAACTTTTTTTTAAGTGATGTAGTATACCAGTCGTGATATTTTAATCAATATAAACTAATAATTGTAAAAAACACGGTATTTTAGAACTGTTTTTTTTTCGTCATTTGTGTTTGACAGTCCCTTTAAAGGTGGTCCATGACATGTAAACACACATCCGTTATTACAGAGAGCGTGTCCACGCTAAGGGGAGACAGTACGTGCTCAAGTGATGAAGCAATCATAAAACTAAAGTACTTAAATACAATTTGTATTTGTTAAGTAGATGAAACGCAAACACACTTATTTGCTTCGTTTTTTTTTCATATTAAAACTCTTCATTGCAGGAGGTCCATGTTTATTGCAATTTTATTTAAACACAGAAATTGGATAAATGTAACGCTTGTTTTGGTACTTGACAAGTCGCTACGACGATTCATATTGCCATTCAGCATTCAGTGTAAGCAAATAGAAAATCCAAATCAGTTCAAACAAGGACATTTTTTCGTTTATTGAGTAATTCTATACCCATTAATTTCTATGCGTGTCGTACAATGATGTCCTGTCACACTTTTCTTCGTGCGATTTTCATCGCACGCGTTGTAAGTGACACATACCCTCTTAGCACGGTCATATTTCTTTTATATGATCGGCCAATTATTAAGCAATCAACATCAAATAAAAATAACTAATGAATGCGAAAAACAAAATACGAAATGAAGTGGACATAAATGCTTCTTACCTTGGGTAACTAAAGCTACATGATTCCAATTTTACGAAACGGTTCACGCTAGCATCAAACACAATTATCGTCAAGCTAAAATAAGTGTGCCCGCATTTCATACGCAAGTATTACATAGTATTCTTCTTTTTTTTTCGTTTGAGTGTATGTTATAGCAAATTAGATTACAACGACATCACGTATTTAAAAAAGTATTCGGCGAACAAAGTTTAAGATAACAACAATACAATGAAAATGAGTGGGTTACGTCCAAGACTGATGTCATAGTAACAAATGTAACAGCATTATAACTTTAATTCGGGCTAGTTAAAATTGATTCGGGCTAGTGAAATTTCCAATCTGGTAGCCCGGCCGGGCTAGTGCCTAAAAAAAATTAATGCCAAGACTGTTACTATACTAGACTCATATTTAATCGACTTTGACATTTGCCCCCCGATCACTGGGATATAAGTCGTACGTTTACATTCGGCGCAGTTTGCAGCCACGGCACATTGGGTTTTATCCCTCACAGGTACCCATTTATACTCCTGGGTGGAGAGGAGCAAGCGTGGGATTAATTTTTTGCTCAGGAAAATTTCGCGGGATTTGAACCAGGAACCTTACGGTTCCTAGACCAGCATTCTACCACTAGACCACGGTCCCACGGACGACTTATATCCCAGTGATCGGGGGGCAGACTATAAACACATGCAGTTGCATTTGCATATATTGATGTCTGGTTTCTTTTAATACACATCACAAAGTTCAAAAAATAATAATGTTAAAATATTACATATGTTAAATTGACAACCCACAACATGGGTAACAGGTTGGTGGGGTAATTAAAGATGTTTATTTGAACATCAACATTGTTTTTTCATTTGTTACATCTGAAATATTTTCATAAGAATGTATATTATAAATATTTCTACGTGTATCACATTTCAGTTGATAATTTGATTTGTTATGGAGCAGTTATTATATAGATTAGTTTTAATTACTATTACAATGTTAGTCATTTTGTTTTTGAAATTAAGTCCATATTAAAATGTCTGTAGCAAAAAACAAATCCACGTCGACCTATCAATTTCTTTACTTCATTTTAATGCTAAGCTAGTTTCCTTTAATTATTGAGAACTTCAAATGAATATGAAAATTACATCAACAGAAATATGTATCTGTATTGCATGTTATCGATTTGAACTGTGCAATAAAAAGTTCAAAACAAACAAAAAATTAGTCATACTTATGTCTCATTATTTTTTACGATTTCCAATATTTTTGGTTTTAAATGTGTTCAGTATGATAATACAAAGGTTACAGTTGCTCATCTAATACAATCTTAATATTACTAGGCCATTTTAAATGTATTACACACAAACGTTTTACCGTACCCCCAATTTTATGCCCCGCAAAAATGACCATTTCTCAAACGCACATGGCATTTAAAAACCTTCATTATCACAAAATTATTCACGGTGACCCCCCTTTTTTATTTTATATTTATTTCAGATACAAATCCATTAATCACCATACAAAAAATTATAGCATTCCGGATATTTTGAAAATTTTCACGAAACGATCGAACATCCTTAAACGAAATCACATTCTGCAACTCAGATCGTTGTTATCGGGGCATTAACAGTTTGTTCCTGATCAAATTTATGCTTAATAGTGGACTGATTTATATACATTGTTGTATCTTTGTGGCCAGTTTATTGACATTTGTAGCATGATTCTGAGTTGTCATATAATTTTGCGACCGTGAAATAGTTGTCAATGCAATTTTCGTAATACCGATAAAGTGTTGTGTGCTTTTAAAAGTTATTCTGTCTCATTATGTTATTGATATCCCACATGTGTTCTGTTGTTTTGGATACTGCATTAATTCCTAACAAGTATAAATGTGATAGTATAATACTGAATAGACACTGTTGAACTCGTATAAATAAAGTTGCAAGTATGTTTATTTTGATTTTTTGCATGAAAATACCCATTATTATTTATTTTTAGGTCATTTAGAAAAGTTAAGAATTATTTTCCAAAACTTAGTAGTAACGTTAAGAATAAAATTTCAGAGTTAAGAATTCTTTTTGAAAATCTGGTAGTAACGTTAAGAATTTCACAAAACCTTATCTGGAGCTCTGAATCGATTAAGACGAATTTGATCATCTGCCCATAGCTTGTATAATTTTACTTACATACAGGGATTCAAATGTGAACCCGCTTAGAAATATTGTATAACGCGAACCCTCGAACAAGAAAGGTTTCGTTGGAATGATTACCATAAATCAAACTTTATTACACAACTCGGACATCTGCTTCGTAGCAAACAAAATCGGCTAATGACAGAAATAGTATCCAATATTGACACTGCGGTACAAATGCTCACACCAATTTTTAAGGGGCAGGATCGTGTATGCGTTTTAAGCCCGTAAATCGTTAACCATCACAACCTCCTTGGTGGGGTGGACACTGTGATACATATAAACACAATAAATACGCCGCATTGCGTAAGTTTAAAAGGTCCAACTTATAACATGACCTAAGAAATTATCAAGGAAATAGAAATATATTTAAAAAGTATTGTCGTAGCAGGCAGCTACTCTTTCAACGCGATCTGAATTATCAAACTAATACCAATATTACTGATGCAGTACACAAATATATTATCGATAGCAAACAATTCGAAACATAGTTTTTCTTCAGAACTTCTCTAGAACTTTATTTCTCTTACTAAATCTCTTTCGACATGTATATAGATTATTTATATTATACTTATTTGAACTATCGCTGTCAACTGATACATGTATCTATCTTGAACCTTTCTTCCCAATCTAGTCTTCTTTTCTCTATTTACTACTTTATCTCCTCTTATCAATCTAATCTCATTGCTGTTATATGTATTAGTAAACCAATAATGTTCGCTTGAAAACATGCAACTAAATATAACCCTTATGGAGAAGAACTATATAAGACGAAGTCTTCCGTTCTTATCCAAATCAAACTTGTTTGTATACAAATGTTGTATGTTTCATGTGTAAATGCATTCTTGTTTGAAATAAATACGTTTAAACTTACGCGATCAGAGACGCAAACTTATACATGTAAGTGATAATCCTAAAGCCAGGTGGTCACTTCTTAAACGAACGCGTCCGTTGAAACGCGCAGTGTGTAAGCTTTCGCCAAACGAATGGTATATCTACTTTAACACGTTGCTCAACGATGAATCAGCATTATATTTAACCACCGATGTGCATTTGTATGACAATAATGACACGGGAAATGAACTTTATCAGCCATTTTCTCGCGCTGAAATTGAATCAGCTATTTATAAATTATCGAATGATAAAAGCTCTTGACCGGACGGTATACCTTCAGAGTTTTATAAGTTTACACTCAGAGAATGCATTCATGTATTGGAAGCGATGATTAATCATATATATGAAACTGGTATTTTCCCTAAAAGTTGGGGCCAGAGTCTGATAGCCACTATACACAAAAGCGGATCAGTGAATGATCCAAATAATTACAGGGGTATCTCTGTCACTAATACACTCACAATATTTTCTCGTTTGATAAATACTCGCTTATATACTCGCATATATAGCTGGGCATAAAATCATAATAAATTAGACGAATCGCAGGCAGGCTTCCGGCAAGGCTATTCGACAGTAGACAATATATTTTGTTCACAGGCTTTGGCACAAAAGTACTTATCTAAACAAGGCGGTAGATTCTATTGTTTATACGTCGATTTCAAAAAGCATTTGACAGAATCAACCACGTTAAATTATTTGAGGTATTACATAACAAAGGTCTTCATGGTAAGTTCTTACGCATCCTCAAGGCTATGTATACAGACCTTTTTTCATGCGTAAAGGTTAATAGTAATTCTAATAATAGGAACGCCGATGTTAATCTCAAAGATAAAACGTGTTACTATAAAACTACTGACTACTTCCCCTGTAATATTGGCACAAAACAAGGGGACGTAAGTAGCCAAACTATATTTGCACTTTTTAAAAACGAACTCGCAGAGTCTTTACGGCGCTCATGTGGTACAGGAATATTTATTACCAATGATATAAATGAAATGTATTGCCTTATATTTGCAGATGACATTGCTAACTGTGCGGAAACAGCCGCTAAATAACAACAACAAATTCATATAATTGATGCTTTTTGTCAAAATACAGGAATGAAACTGAACTTAGATTAAACGGAGATTATAGTCTTCCGTAATGGCGGCGGCCTTAGAAATTACGAGTCATGGAGCTAGCGTGGATCACCAATTCATGTTGTACCTTTTTACAAATACATGGGTGTTTATTTTACTCTTACTGTGTCCTGGTCCTCCACACATAATAAATTATCTATTCAGGCCAAAAAGTCAATTAGGTCAATTAATCAATATCAAAAATCTTTTGGATATTTCCCTATTAATGAGTATTTTAAATTATTTGATACTCTTGTTTAACCAGAATTATGCTATGCCTCACAGTTATGGGGTTTTTGCTATGTAAATACTATTGAAACTGTCCATAATGATTTTTGTAAAAGATATCTTTGTGTTAATAGAACAACTAATAACTCGGTTGCTCTGGGAGAATGTGGCTGGCTACCACTTTGTGTATTTTATATAACAAATTGCATACAATATTGGTGTAATTTGCTAATAATGTCAAATAACAGATACCCACGCCAGTGCTATATTATGTTAAAATCACATGATGACTGTGGAAGATGTCATTGGGCTTCAAAGGTTAAAACATTGTTATACGAGCATGGTTTTGGGTATGCCTGGATCTCTCAGGAAATTGGAAATATTGATGTATTTATTGGTATGTTTAAACAAAGACTTATAGACTGCTATACCCAGAATTGGCATAGTGATGTTAATGATTCAAGTAGATGTTATCATTATAAACATTTTAAATCTCTTTTAAATATTGAAAGGTATTTAGTTATGGATATGCCTTTTATTTATAAGAAATTAATTTCAAAATTTAGATGTTCCAATCATAAACTTAGAATAGAGGTAGGTAGACACATGAATATTGACCGAGAACGAAGAATTTGTATATATTGCTTAAACGATAGTAATATCTCATTTCTTGACTTTGCATTTCATGCATTCTTCCATTGTATAAGGTATAATGATATTCGTCAACGCTACCTTTTTAACTGGTATGACAGAGGATTAGAACTAAATGACTTTTATTCATTAATGAGCTCAAGTTGTGAAAGAACTATTCGCAATGTTTGTACTTATGTTCACTTAATCATTTCTAAGCAAAATGTTGATCGAGTGATGTAAATGATGTTCTATAGTTGCCTATATATTATGGGCCGGAGGCCTTATTATTGAATAAATTTAGTTGAGTTGAGTTGACTTCACGCGATTAAAAAAATATCATATAACAGATAATTGTAATGCATTACTTGGAGAATTTCACAATTTGTTTTATCCCACTTTTACAGCGAATTCGGTTGATTAAAGCCCCGTTGATTCAATTTCTGCTATAAACCACGGCATGAAATGACGTCATTTTTTCGACAAAATGACGTCTTAATTCAGCGAAATTATCCAGTTATAGACTAATTTTGTTTACATAAAAAGGTTTACTAAATAAAAAGTGGGATAAATAGATTAATATGTAAGTGTTGATTATGGATAAGGTTTATCATGCTCGGCACGAAAACGAAAAAGCACTCGACAAGGTTTGTGCTTTTTGTTTTCTAAGCATGATAAACCTAATCTAGAATCAACACTAACCTATTATTCTCTGTGTAGGTAACATGCTCGATAACAAAGCTTGGGTGTTTATAAATACTTCTTATATTTTAAAGAAAAAAAGATCATGTGTGTATATTAGTCACGATAACTATAATAAAACAGATTGCATTTGCATTTATATTTGCTCACCAATGAAAGGGCAATTACTGTTGTATTAAAGAAAGATTGTTCGAACCAATTACTTTCCCTGATTCCATTTATGGTAGCCACTATTGCATGGCTGATAATGTTCGAATTTGAAAATCCTTGTAAGGAACTGGTTCCTTATTTCTTAATCAAATCGAATAAGGAACTAACATTTCCTTACTAAACAATACATTAAAATGAACAAAGAGACACATGTTTTCAAGTCAATGAAAATCATTGTAAATATAGGTTTGTTATCAAACATATGTAATGCAGTACATTTCTACTTTGTTTCATTTAATGATAACCGATTGTATTTACATATAACAGTCTCATAAAAATGTGTACAGTTTATACGCTTTGCGAATTTGAAAAGATTTCAAATGAATCAGCTTGATTTATTCACACAGATATTTTTTTTAATCTTGTATATTTCGTAGAAAGTCAATATAGGGAAAGAGAATTTCACGTTAATAAATGCGCCTATCATTAATACCATCTTTCGCCAAACAATTATACTCACAGTATATGAGTATACATAACTGTAGGAAACATGTATACAGCTATGAGTGAAAGGTTGTGTGTGAATGAAGTACGAGAGGTGCTCACTGTTTGTTTGGCTTTCAGCCAATCATAGCCTTCAATGAGTTAACCAGTTCGTTTACTAAAAATAAATCCTACAACATTTATAAATGTGTCACCGAGAAGTGATGTCCTGTTTTTAGCAAATCAGAGAGTTACATGAACATTAAAATGCGCTATCATAGCGTATCTGCTGTAACACAGGACTCGACATTACGTAGTTACGAGATCGTATTATGAGCGAATGCGCTACATTGTGCACTCTGCTGCGACAAAATACTCAATATTACGCCGTTAATTGATATTTTTTGAGCGAATTCGCAATCATAGCATATCTGCTGTAACACAAGACTCGACATTACATCGCTATGGGATCGTATTATGAGCAAATGCGCTTTCATTGAGCATTCTGCTGCGACACAATACTCAACATTACGTCGTTAAATGATTGTATTATGAGCGAATGCGCTATCATAACGTATCTGCTGTAACACATGACGCGACATAACGTAGTTACGGGATCGTTTTATGAGCGAATGCGATATCATTGCGCATTCTGCTGCGAAATAAAACTCAACATTACGTCGTTAAGTGATTGTATTATGAGCGAATGCGCTGTTATAGCGTATTTGCTGTAACACATGACTCGACATTACGTCGCTACGGGATCGTATTATGAGCGAATGCGCTATCATCGCGCATTCTGCTGCCACACAATACTCAACATTACGTCGTTAAGTGATTATATTATGAGCGATACGCTATCATAGCGTATCCGCTGTAACACAGGACTCGACATTACGTCGTTACGGGATCGAATTATGAGCGAATGCTCTATCATTGTGCACTCTGCTGCAACACAATACTCAACATTACGTCGTTAATTGATATTTTTGTGAGCGAATTCGCTATCATAGAGTATCTGCTGTAACACAAGACTCGACATTACATCGCTATGGGATCGTATTATGAGCAATTGCGCTATCATTGAGCATTCTGCTGCGACACAATACTCAACATTACGTCGTTAAATGATTGTATTATGAGCGAATGCGCTATCATAACGTATCTGATGTAACACATGACGCGACATAACGTAGTTACGGGATCGTTTTATGAGCGAATGCGCTTTCATTGCGCATTCTGCTGCGAAATAAAACTCAACATTACGTCGTTAAGTGATTGTATTTTGAGTGCATGCGCTATTATAGTGCATCTGCTGTAACACAAGACTCGACATTACATCGTTAAGTGAATGTATTATGGCGAATGCGCTATCATAGCGTATATGCTGTTACACAGGACTCGACTATACGTCGTTACGGGATCGTATTAAGAGCGAATGCGCTATCATCGCGCATTATGCTGCGACACAATCCTCAACATTACGTCGTTAGGTGATTGTATTATGAGTGCATGCGCTATAATAGCGTATCTGCTGTAACACAGGACTCGACATAACATCCTTAAGTGATTGTATTATGCCGTATCTGCTGTTACACAGACCTCGACATAACGTTGTTACGGGATTCTATTATGAGCGAATGCGCTATCATTGTGCATTCTGCTGCGACATACTACTCAACATTACGTCGTTTCGTGATTGTATTATGAGCGAATGTGCTATAACGTATCTGCTGTAACACAGGACTTGACATTACGTCGTTAAGGGATCGTATTAAGAGCGAATGCGCTATCGGTGTGCATTCTGCTGCAACACAGGACTCGACAGTACGTCGTTACGGGATCGTATTATGAGCGAATGTGTTATGATTGCGTATTTGCTGTAACGCAGGACTCGACATTAAGTCGTAACGGGATTGTGTCATGGGCGAATGCGATTTCAGTGCGTACGTGCTGCAACGGTCGGTCACACGAGTGAATCAGCGGTACTCTGCTCTGTCTCATTGGCTGCGCGCAAGCTGGTCGTGTCCAGAAGAAACCGCTATTTTTTCCTGCCTGGCTGACAGCGGGTCGGTTTGCTTAAGACGCATTGGTATAAGAATAACGTTAACACTAAGAGCGAATGCGCTATCATAGCGTAGCTGCTGTAACACAGGTCTAAATATAACGTCGTTACGGGATCGTATTATGAGCGAATGCGCTACCATTGCGCATTCTGCTACGACACAATTCTCAACATTACGTCGTTAAGTGATTGCATTATAAGCGAATCGCTATCATTGCGTATCTGCTGTAACACATGACTCGACATTACGTCGTTACGGGATCGTATTATGAGCGAATGCGCTATCATGGCGCATTCTGCTGCGACCCAATACTTAACATTACGTCGTTATGTTATTGTATTATGTGCGAATGCGCTATCATAGCGTATCTGCTGTTACACAGGACTCGACATTACGTCGTTACGGGGTCGTATTATGAGCAAATGCGGTATCATTGCGCATTCTGCTGCGACACAATACTCAACATAGAGTCGTTAAGAGATTTTATTATGACCGAATGCGCTATCATAGCGTATCTTCTGTAACACATGACTGGACATTACGTCATTACGGGATTGCATTATGAGAAAATGCGCTATGATTGCGTATCTGCTGCGACACAATACTCAACATTAAGTCGTTAAGTGATTGTATTATGAGCGATGGCGCCATCCTAGCGTATCAGCTGTTGCAAAGGACTCGACATTACGTCGTTACGGGATCGTATTCAGAGCGAATGCGCATTATTTCGCATTATACTGCGACACAATACTCAACATTACGTCGTAAAGGGGTTGTATTGTGAGCAAATGCGCTATCATAGCGTATCTGCTGTAACACAGGACTCGAAATTACGTCATTACGAGGTTGTATTATGAGCGAATGCGGTATCATTCCGCTTTCTGCTGCGACACAATACTGAACATTAAGTCCTTAAGTAATTGCATTATGAGCGAAGGCGCTATCCTAGCGTATCTGCTGTAACACAGGAATCTACATTAGGTCGTCACGGGATCGTATTATGAGCGAATGCGCTATCATTGCGCATTCTTCTGCGACACCATACTCAACAGTACGTCGTTAAGGGATTGTATTATAAGCAAAGTTGCTATACAGTAATAGCCTATCTGCTGTAACACAGGACTCTACATTACGTCGTCACGGGATCGTATTATGAGCGAATGTGCTATCAGTGCGCATTCCGATGCGACACAATACTTAACTTAACGTCGTAAAGGGATTGTATTATGAGCAATCGCGCTATAAAAGCGTATCCGCTGTCGCATAGGACTCGACATTACGTCGTTACGAGATCGTATCAAAAGCGAATGCGCTATCATTAAGCATTCTACTGCGACAAAATACTCAACTATAAGTCGTTAAGTGATTGCATTATGACCGAATGCGCTATCCGAGCGTATCTGCTGTATCACAGGACTCTAAATTACGTCGTCACGGGATCGTATTATGAGCAAATGCGCAATCATTGCGCATTCTGCTGCGACACAATATTCAGCATTACGTCGTTAAGGGATTGTATTATGAGCGATTGCGCTATCATAGCGTATCTGCTGTTACACAGGACTCGACCTTACGTCGTTACGGGATGGCATTATGAGAAAATACGCTATGATTGCGTATCTGTTGCAACAAAAGACTCAACTATTTTTCTTTAAGTGATTGTATTATGAAAGCGCTATCATTGGGAATTCTGCTGCACACAATACTCCACATAACGTCGTTAAGGGATTTTATTATGAGCGAATGCGATATCATTGCGCATTCTGCTGCAACACAGGACTCGACATTTCGTCGTTACGGGATTGTATTATGAGCGAATGCGCTATGATTGCGTATCTGCTGTAACACAGGACTCGACATTACGTCGTAACTGGATTGTATCGTGGGCGAATGCGATTTCAGTGCGAAACTGCTGCAACGGTCGGTCACACTAGTGCATCAGAGGTACTCTGGTCTGTCGCATGTGCTGCGCGCAAGCTGGTTACCACGTGTCCGGAGGACACCGCTGTTTGTTCCTGACTGGCTGACCGCGGGTAGGTTTGCTGAAGACGTATACGCTTAAGAATAGCATTAACACTATGAGCGAATTCGCTATCACAGCGTATCTGCTGTAACACAGGACTCGAAATAACGTCGTTAGGGGATCGTATTATGAGCGAATGCGCTATCATTCCGCATTCTGCTGCTACACAATACTCAACATTACGTCGTTAAGTGATTGTATTATGGGCAAATGCGCTATCATAGCGTATATAATGTTACACAGGACTCGACATTACGTCGTTACGGGATCGTATTATGAGCGAATACGGTATCATTGCGCATTCTGCTGCAACACTATACTCAACATTAAGTCGTTAAGTGATTGTATTATGAGCGAAGGCGCTATCATAGCGCATACGCTGTAACACAGGACTCTACATTAGGTCGTCACGGGATCGTATAATGAGCGAATGCGCTTTCAATGCGCATTCTGCTGCGACACAATACTCAACATTACGTCGTTAAGTGATTGTATTATGATCGATCGCGCTATAACAGCGTATTTGCTGTTCCACAGGACTCGACATTACGTCGTTACGGGATCGTATTAAGAGCGAATGCGCTATCATTGCACATTCTGCTGCGACACAATACTCCACATTACGTCGTTAAGGAATTGTATAATGAGCGAATGAGTTATCATTGCGCATTCTGTTGATACAAAAGACTCGACATTACGTCGTTACGGGATTGTAATATGAGCGAATGCGCTATCATTGCGCATTCTGCTGCGACAAAGTAGTCAACATTACGTCGTTAAGTGATTGTTTTATGAGCAAATGCGCTATCCTAGCGTATCTGCTGTATCACAGCACTCTACATTACGTCGTTACGGGATCGTATTAAGAGCGAATGCGCTATCATTGCGCATTCTACTGTGACACAATACTCAACATTACGTCGTTAAGTGATTTTATTATTAGCGAATGCGCTATCCTAACGTTTCTGCTGTATCACAGGACTTTACATTACGTCGTTACGGGATCGTGTTAAGAGCGAATACGCTATCTTCGCGCATTCTGCTTCGACACAATACGCAACATTACGTCGTTATGGGATTGTATTTTGAGCGAATGCCCTATCATAGCGTATCTGCTGTAACACAAGACTCGACATTACCTCGTAACGGGATTGCACTATGATCAAATGCGCTACGATTGCGTATCTGCTGCAACACAAGACTCAACATAACGTCGTTAAGTTATTGTATGTTGAGCGAATGCGCTATCATAGGGTATCTTCTGAAACTAAGGACTCTATATAACGTCGTTACGGGATCGTATTTTGAGCGAATGCGCTATCATTGCGCATTCTGCTGCGACACAATACTCCGCATTACGTCGTTGAGGGATTGTATTATGAGCGAATGAGCTGTCATTGCGCATTCTGCTGCAACATAAGACTCGACATTACGTCGTTACGGGATTGAAACATGAGCAAATGCGATATCATTGCGTATTCTGCTGCAACACAGAACTCGACATTTCTTCGTTACGTGATTTTTTCAAGAGCGAATTCGCTATGATTGCGTATCTGCTGTAACACAGGACTCGACATTACACCCTAACGGGCTTGTCACGCTGGAGAATTCGATTTCAGTGCGAAACTGCTGCAACGGTCGGTCAAACGAGTGAATCAGCGGTACTCTGGTCTGTCTCATTGGCTGCGCGCAAGCTGGTTACCACGTGTCCGGAGAAAACCGCTGTTTGTTCCTGATTGGCTGACCGCGGGTAGGTTTGCTGAAGACGCATAGGCATAAGAATAACGTTAACACTATGAGCGAATGCGCTATCATAGCGTATCTGTTGTAACACATGACTCGAAATAACGTCGAAATACGGGATCGTTTTATGAGCGAAAGCGCTATCATTGCGCAGTCTGCTGCGACACAAAACGTATAGATTATTATATGGAGAAAGTGTGCCTTTAGTGGTAATTGGCACACTTGGTGAGTTATTTATATATGTAAATAAACGCCAAGTGTACCAATAACCACTAAAGGCACACTTTCTCCATATAATGAGCTGTTTATTGCATATGTTCATCATGTGTATACATATGTCGTGTATATCGAAATTAAAGCAAGTAACAAGAAATAATTATGGTAGTACATGTATGTCCGTCTTCATTTTTTTCAATTAATACAAACAAAGATCATTAGACATTGTATAAACTGAAATATAAAATAAAAAAGTAGAATAATGATTTGAAAATAAAATAAGCTTCTCTGCATGCGCAATAAAAAAAAAATATTTGTTAAAACATTACACTTTTTACTTCACACAAACTATGTTTTTTTAGTTCTTCATTCATCACTTATTTGAAGTTTATTTGTACCGCGGCATTAAATGTGCAATTTATGAAGAGCTTGCTTGGGTCAAACCTAGCGCCCCTGGTTTGGTAAACACTAAGTGATCCATCAGCGTGATGGACAACAGGAAGGTCAACTACTTGAAATCCTCTTTTGTTATGCTGGTTCTCAAAGGTTTGAATTGTATTTAGAGCATCCTCTATCTCTTGTGAAGCGGCCAATAATTCATCGTCACCCATGTCCTGACCAAACGACTCACTTGAAGTATTGCTAGTGTAGTTTGTTTTGCTAACACTTGCGCCTTTATTAATGGTATGGGCATTGTCTGAAAGCTCCATTTGCTTTTCAAGACTCGTCGTATGGTAAGAGTTAAGGGACATTAAGTTCCGATGTCCAGACAACTGTGCTACATGAATTGGTGCGACTTAATTCTTCAGCTGCTGGGTAATCATTGTTTTCCTTCCACTGTGATTCGTGAGTTTTCCTTGAAGATTACCCTTCTCTGCCATCACCTTTGCCACTTAACCAAACTTATGCACACCCATTTTTGCATTCATATACCAGTTCATATCAGTACCCGGTTTCCAAATAGGATAAACAGCTCCGTAGAATGGAGCCTCGGGTTTTCTCATTTCCGCTGGGCGTTTGTCAGCGTACATCTTGTATATTTCAACAGCACAGTTCTTAAAAAAAGTTCTTAAATGCGCATTAAAATCTATAAAATCCGGCGAAAATGTGAGAATATATTGCATTAGGAATTAGAACACGTTAATAATATATGGTTTTCAAGTAAAAATAAAATATTTTATGTTGATATATATAATACGGTTAGGCTGATACTAACCTGGCTGCGAAAACATCTTAGGTGTGCACGCCCTTGGATCCGCCGAGATGCCATTCCTAGTCTTAGTTAATCTTTCCGTGAACGCCAGATATTCCCTTCCTTGTGATGTCTGCAGGAGTTCAACATCTCCCCACAACATTGTGACATGTTCTTGTCGACCAAATAGGCCGAAATGCAACATTTTGTTCATCCAAACAGAGTTTATAAGTGACTCTGGCGATTCTGAAAATAAATTAAGAAATACAAATGTAGAGATCTATCTAGTTTCTGTTTACTAACTGCTCAAAACAATATTATATGTATAGCCATTATGCGGCTAGTGCCGATTATAGACGTTCGGCCCAGCTCTGCCGTGTGTTTTCGTTTATAGTACATATCAACCTATTTGTTCATTCACTGAATATATATACCGAACCAGCTTTCCGTACTTTTATTTTCTTTCAATTGATTACGACAGTTATGCGGCCATTCTCAATTAGAATGAACACCCCCTTAAAATACTTGTCGCTGCTTATTTTTTCGCAAATGCAACTGGAAGGTAATCANAGATTTATTTTCTAGAACATACACTTGTATTGAACGTGAATATAAAGAACATAAAGGTCCGACTGAAAACAACATTACTATATGTAAATGCCGTTTCACCAGATTCCCGCGAATAACCGCAATTTTAGGCCTTAAAGGTCACTTAATAATGTGCAAACACAATATGTTACTCTTCAATTCATCACAAGACAAATATTCATCAGGGAAATCAAATAAAGCGACGACAATCCATAAAAAAACGGTTCAACGGAAAACATTTTGAATTGCATGAGAAAATGCCGAAACATTAAATAAGGTCGCTTTTTGCGCATTGTCTTTTTATTTGAATTATATATTACTATTTTTGATACAATGAAACAAAATTCGACAAAAACGTGCAATCTACTTGCCTAAATGTAGCTTTGTAAATAACAGCCATATTCAACAAATCGACACCCAAATGTGTTATACTTACCTTATCATCAAGTACGTAACACCATCTCAATTCCACAAAGATGAGTAAAACGTGTAAGCCGAAGATATATGGAACCCAAGTCCTCATTTTAAGTTGAGACGAAGTACTGCAGTCCGAAGAGATTCAGTTTCTCAATGACGAATGCAGCATCAGTCAGACTGTTATATAGCACATGTATTGGATCAAGCCACGCTACGGTGCGTAATCAATGCAGCGAGCAAATTAATCACTATAATCGCAATTATCGCGATTATGGCACTCTAGTGGAATAATAATGTATTATATTTATGGGAAAACCTTTTCATTCTTAATAAGCCCAACTATACATAACGACAAAAGATGAATGTGCCCCAACTGGATGTCTTCTCGTACACACCTTATACATGGGTTTGTGTTTTTTGCTCATGTTTATGCAAATACTTCATGGTGTTCATGCTTATGTACGCGAGTCAATGACACAAACAATTTCATTTCATCTTAATACAAGATGCCTGACGGCAAGATAAAAATTCCATTTTAAAGAATACCATTCATATGTTAAAAAAGTAAGATACTGAATCGGTATCTTGTCAAAAATTTGGGTCGTTTCAACAAACAAAACTGAATCTGTTTTACAATCCACACAATTTTAAAAACTACCTTTCGGCAATATTGACAAATATTTTTACAGAATTGAAACACGGCCATTAAAGTAAAACAAACACAGCTGCACACATTCTCGGCTTAAATTATTTACATTCCGTTAAGCTCCGAAGACTCCGGCGTCCAACGACAGTATTCGAGTAACCAGCGAAACTTAAACAAGCGCGCGTTTTGACATTCCATATTTATTGGCAAAAAAACACCGATACGTTTTAACATAACCTCAAATCTTTTATCAATTGTAATTTTCAATGTATATTTTTCGATAAGTGTGCGCTTATTCGAAAACAATGCTATTATTATACAGATTCTCGACTGAGTTACCTTTACCCGTTAGCTGAAGACACCGACATTGACTTCGACAAATCATTTCGTCAAGGTGAGGCATGCTATTTTAAAAGGAATCAATATAATACAATCTGCACAAGCTGTATTATGTCAAACATGTTTAGCACTGACCATCACGTTTATAAATGGACCGTTTACTATGTATATGAATAGAAGTGATTACTTCAATGCAGTATATTGTAAACGATCGATGGATGTAGTAGGTTAAGTGGCGTTTCCTCGAGGAACTCGTGGTTTCACTACAGAAGAACAAATACTGTGATGTACACTTTACTGTTCACCAAAAGACTTTATTCGTGGGCGAAGTTTCAGATTATTTTGTTGTGCTGGGCCATGGTAAGTTTATCCAATGTTCGTAGTCTTCGAACTTAACCGACTGGATTGTGTTCATGTGGCTTAACCATGCATCGCTCACCTCATCAGCCATTTCCTTCTTCACTCACATGAGTACATGCAGATTCAGCCTGGTCATGTCTCTATTTATGAAAATATTTGTACCGCGGAGCATCTGTATGTTTGCTAATAAATGTCCTTTGGTCTGTCGGCTTACCAGTCTAACTATATTTTTCTGTAAGAATTGGTCTTGATTGGCAGTCTATGCGCTATGTCTATGTATTCCATGGTGATATTGCAAATGCCGTTATCTTTCAGTAATTTGATTACCTTTTCAGCAGATTCTCTGGCAGATTCGCGCTGGTGTGTATCAGGTATTACTTGGATTTTAATATTATTCGCTATGGAATATTGATCGCTTTCATTTTCAAAACTTCTTTCTGGTTAAATCTGTTTGCTTCCTTTCTATTGTAATTGTGTTGTTCATATCTTTTGTTCTTCAATTCTTCCTCGAGGGCCTTTATTTTGGTTTTATTTTGTTCAACAGCTATATCGTTTTCAAATAGATGGTCTTCGATAACCTCTACCTTATGCATAACGGATTTGAGAAGATCGTTCTTCATTTCTGTGAATAGTTCTCGTATTTCGTTTCTGATCGACCCGTCTCCTTTCATGATTACTTTTTATTCACTATGTTTATCGACTGACCAAGGTTCGCAAGTTTTGTAATAATTCTGTTCATTTCTGAGGCTACATCTTTATCGTCTGCTGTTTCAGGTTCATTTGTGCCACA
The DNA here is from genome assembly GCA_007657795.1 of Dreissena rostriformis. Lineage (NCBI taxonomy): Eukaryota > Metazoa > Mollusca > Bivalvia > Myida > Dreissenidae > Dreissena > Dreissena rostriformis. The sequence continues at coordinate 270,513 of VMBQ01000437.1, forward strand.
CTTACTATCAGTTGATTTCTGTTTCACTTGCTTCATTTTCTGGTTTTCGCTCTTTTCATTCCTTGGCGTTTCGTTCATACTTTACTGACACTGGACGCTTCTCGTTTGCGCTTCAGCTTTCCTTCAGAGTCTTTGCTGATTGTTCGACTAAGATGCGCCTTTACAGTTTTGAGCAGTATACTTTTGAAAAAATGTGTTAAACCTTTAAGATATTTATTTTCCTGTTATAGCATTATATCTACGATGAGAATGTTAAAGTCTAAACTGTGAGTTTTAAGTCTGACGTTTTATGGTTTATCCATTTATCCAATCCATCCTTTGTATATAAAGAATCACATATTTTGTTAAAATAATATCTCTCGAAAGAAAATGTCTACCTCCTCGTCGGGTAACACACCACACAATGTAGAGTTGCTTCTATCTTGTGTATTGCTGTTTTTCTGGGTAGGAAAATCCAATTGTGTATTTTCATTTCAATAATCTCATCCAGTGGCACATCAACGATACTATTACAGTCTCAGATCTCTAATGAACTTCGTGTACTATCGCCTTATTTCGTAAATGTCCGTTACCCAGATTATGAGCGTAAAACTTTTATAATTTAGTAAACGTCAAAACAATACATTCCTTCTTATATTCACTTCACCTATTATAAATTCAGCTGTGTTGTAGAGGAAAACGAATACGCGTTTGCATCAAACAGTCCCGGGTTCGATTCCCGCGGGCGGCAAATATATTTGTATCAACGTTTGTTTGAGGCTATTATCCCATTTTAACCATTCCAAATAGTATAGTGTTGTCAAAACATACATATAATGACATTTAAAATCATAAAAAAATGTGAAAAGTCCATTTAGTTTCGAAATCGTTATTCTCCCTATCTTATACATTGTAGAAAACGTTTTTTTTAATCCAAGGTTTTGGTGAATAATTCCTTTCTGTTTTGTGTAGGTACCATGTAAACAAATTGTTAGTTACAATATGCGTTGATTATAAACCACCCGGTATTTTCACATATAAAAGCATACGTTTGCACAAATGAACTATTCTGGAAACTATGTAGACAAGAGTTATACCATTTACTTAACTAATTATCTTAAATAGGGACAACTATTTTGGATTTACATGTGAAAGATAAATATCCTGTTTGCAATGATTAACCAGTTTTTTTAGTGTATTCCAAACGACCAATATGACCGATTGATTTGGAGGCTTGTGTTTGCCATTGTTTTCTCACACCAAAACATGTCGATCCAATTGGCGTATGCATGTTTTTTTGAACGGTATAGTTTGAAAGTCATAGTATTTATACGTGATTAAAACTGAATATGCGCGTAGAAAGATCGCAGTTTGTTTTTCACGATGTTAAATGGAAGAAATTAATAAATCTCCTAAAACATAACATCCATCTCAGAATTGGTTAAACGCTTTATGCGCATGCACTTAAAGCCTCGCAGACTCCGTTTTTGCGAAATGTCAACAAACAGACGTTTTGACATGCCAGGCAAATAGGCAAATTAACATGTCGACGTTTTAAATGTTATTAATAGAATTTATCAATGTATATCTCATGATTGGTATGCGTTTATTTGCAAAACAATGCCATTTTTTTAACAGATTCAGCATCTTGATTATTTTAATTCTTTCTGTTCATGCATCGCAGTCAATCTAACGTCTACTCAGCAATGCCTTATGTTAAGTTGTTGATACCCGAANAAAAAAAAAAAAAAAACATTATTTCGCAAAAAGACGACCGGTTCTTGGCAGTGAAATGCCCGGATGTCGCTAGAGTCCATGGCCACCATGCTGATCAAGACGGAGCTCACGTTGCCACCAAGTATGGATACCTCATCTGGTTCGGCGGATATAGAGTTGTTTTTATTGCTATCACTTACTAAATATCGCGTGAGTAATAAATCATATGATTAATGTATACACACCGCACTGTTAACTGGCAATAGGCATTCATTAATTGAGTGGTTGACGTCAGACTACATCAACATTTACGATACGGAAAAATATGTACGCAGACGATGCTTATTCGTTTTGCCGCGCATCCCTTATAAATGCGGCGGATTCGGTGTCATATAAACTAGTTGGTAATTTTGCTTCTCCCGGTGTTAAACATAAATTAATATTTTAATCGAGCAAAAGAACGAGTGTTTACAATGGACTATGAAAGTTAAATTTCGACATGTGTTGGGGTTGGCTGTATTTGTGTTGATAACTGAATCTCGGAGAACAACCGCTTGTAAGTACAAATGCCGCTGTTTGTATTATTTGTATTGTGTAAGTCTGAGAAGCAGTCGTCGGTTTAAAATATATCATATGTTAAAAATATGTTTGTAAGTTCAAACCCATTAATTACTATCTTTATTTTATAATAAAACACTCACGCAAGCTTTTCGATAAGTAAGTGAAGAGGACAAAAAAGGTCATGCACATCTTTATTTACAAATCGCAATGAGTATGATTATATGGAACAAAAACAATCTCGTTGACACATCATTTACCGTGTTATTCTGAACTAAGGTCCGTGCCATGGCAAATGGAGACACGTCCTTACCACGAGCAAAACCGGAGAAGCCACGTTCGGGTCGAAAGCCAACCTGAAAACCGCCGTCTTATCCGGCTCTGACGTTAGAATCCACCTGACGTCAGGCAACTACTTAACCAGCGTTCAGAACGTCCAAACAATTGGCGACAATGTCTGCGTCCAGGCGCTGATGCATGTCAGCAAAGCGAGATACGATACCTTCCTGGACAAGGCATATTGGTGGTTTCTGAACGTGTGCACAACGGTTAGGTCCAGATGAACCGTTATATGGTTGGTTTTCAACCGGCATTAATAAGGCCACCTATGCAATCAAGTGGTTTATCAGGTACGCCCATAGTTACCTTTACACTGTAAATTTTTTTGTTTCACGTTTTTGTTAGGTGAGGCTGTGTGTTACTTTTTTTTGAGACCAACAATCTCTCGATGCGTTTGCGATTGCATGGAAAGCAAACTTAACAATGTATAATTGCACACAAAAATACGAAACACTATTTGAAAAAAAAGAAGAGATTTTCCAAATATTAATTGGATCAGTTGTGCTTCTCATCCATACAAATGCATATAACAGAGACTTTACGGATAACGAATTGATGCATAACAACAACGGGGCTGTAACTTCTGGAAGCGTCAGTGACGTCATCGATGATGTAGAAGTAGGAAGTGATGTGCGCGTAGTGTTTGTTGATTATGCGGCCACGATGAACAGTGTGCAGGTATGCCCTACTTTTCGTTCAAAATGCAGTTTAAGGGCGAATGGTTTTGCGCAATGAAGTGTTATAAATCTGTTGTAATTGCATGATATATTTATGTTACGTAATATCAAACAATAAAACTACATTATTAGAGGATACATTCTCGCAACCTCTGATACCCTTTTGAAGCCTGTTACTTCTGCTTTAAGCTCGGTTATGATTGGTGGTTTACTGTATGCATTGGCATATATAACATATGCTGTAGGTCCATCGTCCTTGTAAAAAATATATTTTAACAAAAATTCCTCTCCGGACAATGTTTCTGGATGTTCAGTTTTCTTATAATTAAGGGGGAAGAGGGACAATGGTAGTGTTGCTCTTCTTTACGCTTTTGTTTGTTTGTGCGTGCTTAAGTGCACATGATTGTACTTAAAAATTACCATCATTTGAACTGTCTTCATGAGTGTGTGGGGCGGTTGAATTTCAGTATCGATTGAAACAAAGTGTTGTTCGTTCAGTTAATTTTCAGTGAAAAAAAAAAGATTTTATGATTCAAGAGGATATTTTGAGCTGGATACAATTGAGTGCATAAGGCTAAATAACGTATACTTGCAACATGTCAACTATAGTTCAATTGGCGTTGTCGGCTCAGACACTACTTAAAATTACACCGGGTACTCTAAAAAATGCCACAATATAACCCGTGAACGGAAAATTGCTTAAAGGCACCCGGCCGTACACTTTTTTCTATTTTATATATTGTCCGTAGTCCGAGTTCTTTATAATAAACTTAAGCCTCTTTAGAGTACCCGGGGTACTTTTACGAATTACCTGAGTCGACAATGACTAATCGGGCTCAACTAAAGGCGAATCGTCCCTTCGGTTTATAGGTCTCACATATTGTATATCGTATATACATTTCCAATTAGTATTAAGATTCGGGTATTAAGCTGATAACTATTTTTCTAAAATGAAACACAAACGTAAGAAGGGGTTATGTAAGTAATTACGGTATAAGTATTTGTTAGTTCTTTCAATTGTTGTATAAGACGAGGCTTTTGCAAGTCGCTCGATTCTACGTTTTCTCAGTAGTTCACGAACCACGTGATCTGGGCAGAGGTGATTTTGTGACCGCGGTCCTCATGTTCCCCATGTCCAACTTTCCGGTGGTCGGAGACTGGGTGAACCACCAGTAGGGCTTGGACTGGAACTGAACCTCCGTTGGCGATTTGATAGACTTACGGAGCGAATGTGAGTGGCGCTGACCTCGCTCCCGCTCACCGCCAAAGAATCTGCCTCGTGTACCGATAAATTACTCTACTAAAGATGATCAGATATTTTAGATGCAAAGCGCTTAAAGCTTCATTGAAAATAGGTAAATTGTTCATATATATTAGTATGTGTTTTGTCGATGAAAAGTATAAAACGTGTTGCTTTTGCGTTTGTTGGGTCTCTTACCGTAAATTAAGTACATCTGGTTGTCTATAGAAATATTAAACATTTGTTACTATAGCTGGAGCTTTACTTTATTTATATTTTTGAAAAAGCAAGAATACATATCTTTGGTTTAACATTAAAATTAACGTTAAAGATTGGCGCTAACAAAAATCTGGTTGTTGAACAAGCTGTCTGGCACGTCAGCCAAAAGACGGTGCCACCCAACATTGAGTTCCAAGGCGACGACTACTGGTGGTTCACAAGTGTGCCACATACGGCACATTAGCCGCATCCCGTTGGACCACATCAGTCGCGGAGAATCCAGGACGGCAAGTGCTTTTACATGGTAAAGATTTTCGAAATTAAAATGTTGTTTTGCTCATTTTGATTCGTTGCGACATTCTGTTTAAACATTTCATTAACTTAATGGTAGTTTGCAAAACGAAATTCACGTGGTGTATATATTTGCTATCAAAGTTGTTTCTTTTATATTAAGAATAGACTGTGATATATGTTTGCTTGGTTAATTTCAATGTTTACTTTAAAAGTACATGCAAGGGCATGATTCGTCACTTATGTACTGTACATCATCACTCTAAAATAATACATCGTGGGAAAAAGCAGACCTTTCATAAAAAAAATACAATTTTCTACGGTGTTTACATGCGTCAATTGTGTTCAGGAACACCGACACCTGCTGGATGCTGGCGTACGCACATGACGAATCCGGAAAAGAGGTGCAGGGATCACTTGATTTTCTTCGGTCGGCCATACTACGAGGGCACCGAGTCAAGGTCATGTTCGACTCTATATCCGCCGAACCAGATGAGGTATCCACACTTGGAGGCAACGTGAGCTCCGTCTTGATCAGCATGGTGGCCAAGAACTCTAGCGACATCCGGGCATTCAACACAGGCGGAGTGTGGGACTGGATAATATTGACCACGACGGAAAAATGACAACACTTCGAGTTAATGTTGGCGAATACGTCGAACAAGGTCGAACAACCGGAAAGAAAGCGGTCCGTTGGTTTATCGACACTCGCCCATGGATTCAGGTTCTTACAAACAGCAAGACCGGAAGTGTCCTGTCTGGAAGCAAAGCGGCTCTTCTCAGCGCAGTGCAGTCTGGAGCAAGGGTGCGTTATGTTCTCAGCGTTGACCCGTCGACCTCCGATGTGTCGGTACACGAGGCAGATTCTTAATATAAATATCCTCTTGAAGAACGTACTTACTCTTTCTTAGAATCTAAGAACTTTGCTTAACATTGGTGTTCAAACTTGTGAGATTACATATAAACTAAATTAAAAACGTTTTCGATTATGTTCAATTAAAGCTATTATGATTTTTAAACTTAATTTTAAAACTCTAATTTATTTATAATTTCAAATTGCGTTTTGTTTAGATTTTTCGTTGAACGATTGCTGCTTGTGTATGCTTTCCTTTACATTTTCTTACTTCCTTTTATGTTTGTACATGTATGTAAAAAAATAAAACGGAAATGTAGCCGAAGAAAACGCTTGTACAATTATATTTAACTATTGTTTATAAGAATATTGTTGTATTACAATAAGAAGGTCAAACACATGTAATAAACACATTAATGATAATTTATCACAATACGTCTCTTACAGAATACATAACACAAAATCAGTGAAACAATGAAAAACAATCAAATCAAACGAAGAGAAATGTTAATTTATAGTTATATAGAGAATAATAGGTTAGTGTTGATATAGATCAGGTTTATCATGCGAGGCTTAGAAAACAAAAAGCACGAGCCTTGGCGAGAGTTTTTTCGTTTTCATGCCGAGCAAGATAAACCTGATTTATAATCAACACTATCCTATTATTCTTTTTATCCCACGTTTTATTCAGTAAACTTTGTATTTAAAACAAAATAAGTTTAACTGGATAATTTCGCTAGATTTATGACGTCATTTTGTCGAGAAAATAACGTCATTTGGTGCCGTGGTTTACAGCAGAAATTTAATCAACGGGGCTTTAATCAACCGAATTCGCTGCAAAAGTGGGATAAATATAGTTGATATATTAAGGTGGCAAATAAAGCGTGTGAAACATGAAATGATGCAAAATATGGCCATGCAAATGTTTTTTTTTATTATTATCTTTTTCACGTTTAATGTTTGATGTATATTTCACTGTCAAGAACCGGTCGTCTTTTTGCGAAATAATGTGTTTTTTTTTATAATTAACAACAAAGTGTCAATCGCTCACTAATTTGATGTAAGTGGTTTGCAAAACCTTTGAAAGAAATTGTGTATTTATTTACACCTTTTGAAGGCTTTGTGTTTCAGTCCCTCATTTGACCTCATAAGAGATGGACAGACATTCCTTAAACAAGGTCCTCAATTCAAGATGGTGTGCATTATTCCAATCATGAATGTAAAAATCAGATATTATTTGGAAACGCATTGTACTTGGGTGCATGTTTCGGGTATCAACAACTTAACATAAGGCATTGCTGAGTAGACGTTAGATTGACTGCGATGCATGAACAGAAAGAATTAAAATAATCAAGATGCTGAATCTGTTAAAAAAATGGCATTGTTTTGCAAATAAACGCATACCAATCATGAGATATACATTGATAAATTCTATTTATAACATTTAAAACGTCGACATGTTAATTTGCCTATTTGCCTGGCATGTCAAAACGTCTGTTTGTTGACATTTCGCAAAAACGGAGTCTGCGAGGCTTTAAGTGCATGCGCATAAAGCGTTTAACCAATTCTGAGATGGATGTTATGTTTTAGGAGATTTATTAATTTCTTCCATTTAACATCGTGAAAAACAAACTGCGATCTTTCTACGCGCATATTCAGTTTTAATCACGTATAAATACTATGACTTTCAAACTATACCGTTCAAAAAAACATGCATACGCCAATTGGATCGACATGTTTTGGTGTGAGAAAACAATGGCAAACACAAGCCTCCAAATCAATCGGTCATATTGGTCGTTTGGAATACACTAAAAAAACTGGTTAATCATTGCAAACAGGATATTTATCTTTCACATGTAAATCCAAAATAGTTGTCCCTATTTAAGATAATTAGTTAAGTAAATGGTATAACTCTTGTCTACATAGTTTCCAGAATAGTTCATTTGTGCAAACGTATGCTTTTATATGTGAAAATACCGGGTGGTTTATAATCAACGCATATTGTAACTAACAATTTGTTTACATGGTACCTACACAAAACAGAAAGGAATTATTCACCAAAACCTTGGATTAAAAAAAACGTTTTCTACAATGTATAAGATAGGGAGAATAACGATTTCGAAACTAAATGGACTTTTCACATTTTTTTATGATTTTAAATGTCATTATATGTATGTTTTGACAACACTATACTATTTGGAATGGTTAAAATGGGATAATAGCCTCAAACAAACGTTGATACAAATATATTTGCCGCCCGCGGGAATCGAACCCGGGACTGTTTGATGCAAACGCGTATTCGTTTTCCTCTACAACACAGCTGAATTTATAATAGGTGAAGTGAATATAAGAAGGAATGTATTGTTTTGACGTTTACTAAATTATAAAAGTTTTACGCTCATAATCTGGGTAACGGACATTTACGAAATAAGGCGATAGTACACGAAGTTCATTAGAGATCTGAGACTGTAATAGTATCGTTGATGTGCCACTGGATGAGATTATTGAAATGAAAATACACAATTGGATTTTCCTACCCAGAAAAACAGCAATACACAAGATAGAAGCAACTCTACATTGTGTGGTGTGTTACCCGACGAGGAGGTAGACTTTTTCCTTCGAGAGATATTATTTTAACAAAATATGTGATTCTTTATATACAAAGGATGGATTGGATAAATGGATAAACCATAAAACGTTAGACTTAAAACTCACAGTTTAGTCTTTAACATTCTCATCGAAGATATAATGCTATAACAGGAAAATAAACATCTAAAAGGTTTAACACATTTTTTCAAAAGTATACTGCTCAAAACTGTAAAGGCGCATCTTAGTCGAACAATCAACAAAGACTCTGAAGGAGAGGTGAAGCGCAAACGAGAAGCGTCCAGTGTCAGTAAAGTATGAACGAAACGCCAAGGAATGAAAAGAGTGAAAACCAGAAAATGAAGCAAGTAAAACAGAAATCAACTGATAGTAAGTGTGGCACAAATGAACCTGAAACAGCAGACGATAAAGATGTAGCCTTAGAAATGAACAGAATTATTACAAAACTTGCGAAACTTGGTCAGTCGATAAACATAGTGAATAAAAAGTTAGAAAACGTAATCATGAAAGGAGACGGGTCGATCAGAAACGAAATACGAGAACTCTTCACAGAAATGAAGAACGATCTTCTCAAATCCGTTATGCATAAGGTAGAGGTTGTCGAAGACCATCTATTTGAAAACGATATAGCTGTTGAAAAAAATAAAACCAAAATAAAGGCCCTCAAGGAAGTATTGAAGAACAAAAGATATAAACAACACAATTACAATAGAAAGGAAGCAAACAGATTTAACCAGAAAGTAGTTTTGAAAATGAAAGCGATCAATATTCCATAGCGAATAATATTAAAATCCAAGTATTACCTGATACACACCAGCGCGAATCTGCCAGAGAATCTGCTGAAAAGGTAATCAAATTACTGAAAGATAACGGCATTTGCAATATCACCATGGAATACATAGACATAGCGCATAGACTGCCAATCAAGACCAATTCTTACAGAAAAAAGATAGTTAGACTGGTAAGCCGACAGACCAAAGGACATTTATTAGCAAACATACAGATTCTCCGCGGTACAAATATTTTCATAAATAGAGACATGACCAGGCTGAATCTGCATGTACTCATGTGAGTGAAGAAGGAAATGGCTGATGAGGTGAGCGATGCATGGTTAAGCCACATGAACAAAATCCAGTCGGTTAAGTTCGAAGACTAAGAACATTGGATAAACTTACCATGGCCCAGCACAACAAAATAATCTGAAAATTCGCCCACGAATAAAGTCTTTTGGTGAACAGTAAAGTGTACATCACAGTATTTATTCTTCTGTAGTGAAACCACGAGTTCCTCGAGGAAACGCCACTTAACCTACTACATCCATCGATCGTTTACAATATACTGCATTGAAGTAATCACTTCTATTCATATAAATAGTAAACGGTCCATTTCTAAACGTGATGGTCAGTGCTAAACATGTTTGACATNACTGTCAAGAACCGGTCGTCTTTTTGCGAAATAATGTGTTTTTTTTTGTTTTTTTGTTTTTTTTTATAATTAACAACGATGTGTCAATCGCTCACTAATTTGATGTAAGTGGTTTGCAAAACCTTTGAAAGAAATGGTGTATTTATTTACACCTTTTGAAGGCTTTGTGTTTCCGTCCCTCATTTGACCTCATAAGGGATGGACAGACATTCCTTAAACAAGGTCCTCAATTCAAGATGGTATGCATTATTCCAATCATGAATGTAAAAATCAGATATTATTTGGAAACGCATTGTACTTGGGTGCATGTTTCGGGTATCAACAAATTAACATAAGGCATTGCTGAGTAGACGTTAGATTGACTGCGATGCATGAACAGAAAGAATTAAAGTAATCAAGATGCTGAATCTGTTAAAACAAAAATGGCATTGTTTTGCAAATAAACGCATTCCAATCATGAGATATACATTGATAAATTCTATTAATAACATTTAAAACGTCGTCATGTAAAATTGCCTATTTGCCTGGCATGTCCAAACGTCTGTTTGTTGACATTTCGCAAGAACGGAGTCTGCGAGGCTTTAAGTGCCTGCGCATAAAGCGTTTAACCAAGTCTGAGATGGATTTTATGTTTTAGGAGAATTATTAATTTCTTCCATTTTACATCGTGAAAAACAAACTACAATCTTTCTACGCGCATATTCAGTTTAAATCACGTATAAGTACTATGACTTTCAAATTATACCGCTCAAAAAAACATGCATACGCCAATTGGATCGACATGTTTTGGTGTGAGAAAACAATGGCAAACACAAGACTCCAAATCAATCGGTCATATTGGTCGTTTGGAATACACAAAAAAAACTGGTTAATCATTGCAAACAGGATATTTATCTTTCACATGTAAATCCAAGATAGTTGTCCCTATTTAAGATAATTAGTTAAGTAAATGGTTTAACTCTTGTCTACATAGTTTCCAGAAAAGTTCATTTGTGCAAACGTATGTTTTTATATGTGAAAATACCGGGTGGTTTATAATCAATGCATATTGTAACTAACAATTTGTTTACATGGTACCTACACAAAACAGGAAGGAATTATTCACCAAAACCTTGGAATAAAAAAGATCGCCGTGGCGTAGTGGATATGGTGTCCGCCAAGCGATCGAGAGGTCATGGGTTCGAACCCCACTGGGAGCGTTCCTTTGATCTCCCCCAAGTACTGGTTCTAGTCCCAGGAAACGGACTCGAGAGCGTTTATATAAACCTACGGCTTTCGATGCAATCGAGCTAAAATAAATAGGTTAAAACTAAACTAAAACCTTGAAATAAAAAAAAAAGGTTTTCTACAATGTATAAGATAGGGAGAATAACGATTTCGAAAATAAATGGACTTTTCACACTTTTTTATGATTTTAAATATCATTGTATGTATGTATTTCCAACACTATACTATTTGGAATGGTTAAAAAGGGATAATAGCCTCAAACAAACGTTGATACAAATATATTTGCCGCCCGCGGGAATCGAACCTGGGACTGTTTGATGCAAACGTGTATTCGTTTTCCTCTACACCACAGCGGAATTTATAATAGGTGAAGTGAATATAAGATGGAATGTATTATTTTGACGTTTACTAAATTATAATAGTTTTACGCTCATAATCTGGGTAACGGACATTTACGAAATAAGGTGATAATACACGAAGTTCATTAGAGGTCAGAGACTGTAATAGTATCGTTGATGTGCCACTGGATGAGATTATTGAAATGAAAATACACAATTGGATTTTCCTACCCAGAAAAACAGCAATACACAAGATAGAAGCAACTCTACATTGTGTGGTGTGTTACCCGACGAGGAGGTAGACATTTTCTTTCGAGAGATATTATTTTAACAAAATATGTGATTCTTTATATACAAAGGATGGATTGGATAAATGGATAAACCATAAAACGTTAGACTTAAAACTCACAGTTTAGACTTTAACATTCTCATCGTAGATATAATGCTAAAACAGAAAAATAAATATCTAAAAGGTTTAACACATTTTTTCAAAAGTATACTGCTCAAAACTGTTAAGGCGCATCTTAGTCGAACAATCAACAAAGACTCTGAAGGAGAGCTGAAGCGCAAACGAGAAGCGTCCAGTGTCAGTAAAGTATGAACGAAACGCCAAGGAATGTAAAGAGTGAAAACCAGAAAATGAAGCAAGTGAAACATAAATCAACTGATAGTAAGTGTGGCACAAATGAACCTGAAACAGCAGACGATAAAGATGTAGCCTTAGAAATGAACAGAATTATTACAAAACTTGCGAAACTTGGTCAGTCGATAAACATAGTGAATAAAAAGTTAGAAAACGTAATCATGAAAGGAGACAGGTCGATCAGAAACGAAATACGAGAACTCTTCACAGAAATGAAGAACGATCTTCTCAAATCCGTTATGCATAAGGTAGAGGTTATTGAAGACCATCTATTTGAAAACGATATAGCTGTTGAAAAAAATAAAACCAAAATAAAGGCCCTCGAGGAAGAATTGAAGAACAAAAGATATGAACAACACAATTAAAATAGAAAGGAAGCAAACAGATTTAACCAGAAAGTCGTTTTAAAAAAATAAAAGCGATAAATATTCCATAGAGAATAATATTAAAATCCAAGTAATACCTGATACACACCAGCGCGAATCTGCCAGAGAATCTGCTGAAAAGGTAATCAAATTACTGAAAGATAACGGCATTTGCAATATCACCATGGAATACATAGACATAGCGCATAGACTGCCAATCAAGACCAATTCTTACAGAAAAATATAGTTAGACTGGTAAGCCGACAGACCAAAGGACATTTATTAGCAAACATACAGATGCTCCGCGGTACAAATATTTTCATAAATAGAGACATGACCAGGCTGAATCTGCATGTACTCATGTGTGTGAAGAAGGAAATGGCTGATGAGGTGAGCGATGCATGGTTAAGCCACATGAACAAAATCCAGTCGGTTAAGTTTGAAGACTATGAACATTGGATAAACTTACCATGGCCCAGCACAACAAAATAATCTGAAACTTCGTCGACGAATAAAGTCTTTTGGTGAACAGTAAAGTGTACATCACAGTATTTATTCGTCTGTAGTGAAACCACGAGTTCCTCGAGGAAACGCCACTTCGATTGTTTACAATATACTGCATTGAAGTAATCACTTCTATTCATATAAATAGTAAACGGTCCATTTCTAAACGTTATGGTCAGTGCTAAACATGTTTGACATAATACAGCTTGTGCAGATTGTATTATATTGATTCCTTTTAAAATAGC
>VMBQ01000438.1:23176-151279 GCA_007657795.1 Dreissena rostriformis
AACAAGAAGATTTTTAAAGTTTGCACAAAATAGGTTTTATATAAGAATATGTTCATTTTTGTGACCCCCGGGGCAGGGTCAAATTTGACCCCAGGGGCATATATTGAAGAAATTTGGTAGAGGACTATTAGATGTCACTACATACCAAATTTGGTAGCCCTAGGCCCAATGGTAATGGACAAGAAGATTTTTTAAAGTTTTCAGAAAATAGGCCTTATATAAGCAAATTTTCAATTTTGTGACCCCCAGGGCAGGGTCAAATTTGACCCCAGGGGCAAAATTTGAACAAATTTGAAAGAGGTTCACCCCAGGAACATTCCTGAGAAACTTCATCAGAATTGGACCAGTAGTTTAGGAGAAGAAGATGTTTGAAGAAAAAGTTAACGCACACACGCACGCACGACGGACACAGGACCATGACATAAGCCCCGCTGGCCTCTGGCCAGTGGAGCTAAAAACTATTATTAATAATAATTTCAACTTTTTGGCTTTTTTACTTCAAATTTTAATGTATGCATTTATTGGAAGATTATTATTGTTCTACCTATAATGTCACAAAGGATCAGTTCAGAATTAATAAGACTTCTCTTTTTCCCATCCCCTTCCTTTTTCAAAAAAACTATTTTTTTTTAAATTAAAAACAAGTGATGTTTTTGTGAAACACTATGTCCCCTTTTGAGCAATTTTGACCCATATATTTAATCTTTGACCTTGAAGGATGACCTTGACCTTTCACCACTCAAAATGTGCAGCTCCATGAGATACACATGCATGCCAAATATCAAGTTGCTATCTTCAATATTGCAAAAGTTATGGCTAATGTTTAAGTTTGTGCAAACAAACCAACAAACCAACAGACAGGGCAAAAACAATATGTCCCCCAGTATAGACTGGGGGACATAGCAATCTATTTCTATCAAGATTGAATAAAAACGGTTGGACATAGGAGCGGAATCTATTGCGTGTAGCAAACTTGTAACAAATTAAGAGCCCTTACTCTGCAGTTGATATGTTGTTTGGACAATCCTCAAACTCACCTTAGAAAATACCTCAGTTTCCAAATTGTTGTGAAAAGATTGGAAAACAACCATAACAGCAGAAACGACTTAAAATTTAAAACATTTACAGATTATTCACGGACCAGAAAATTATCAAATTATTTGACATTTTTGCTGGTGTTTGTACTTGGGCGAGATAATTTCATCATAAGCCTTTGTTTGAAGTTTAGTGAAGGGTGTATGCCATCTAAATACATACCTACAAACCGAAATTAGCGTTACCATATACCCGACATCTTTGATTATGTTTTGGGTAGTCCTTTTAAGAATGTTAGCATGTGCACTCCAAAGACTTCGAATACTTTTAATAATCAAGAAACAGTTCCATTAAGGGGACCCTGACACAAAGTGTGTTCCTACCACAAATTCCACCAATCAGGGCCCCTGGGGGTCCAGCTACCAGACCGCCCGCACATGTGCCTCCAGCTGCCCATGCCATCTGCTTGAATATCCCTGTTTTTTATACAGAAGAGAACATCCATTAATTATATGGTTAGCAGTAAGAATATAAATTACATTTAAAATATTTTGCAAATGGTTGTGTGTGCTTCCCACGCAGTCATGTCTAGTTCAAACAAATGTTTGGCAATTAATCATAGATAAAAATAACTTTATATACATGTACATACTAAATTCTGGCATTTTCATTACAGTCAATGTATACATGCTCTTGGATTACCTGGCAAAGCTGACAATTGATTGTATTGTTTAATACATACTATTGAGATACATGTATTAAAACATTACATCTAGCTTCACATGGAGGTTTGAACATGCATTCCCAAACATAATTTTAGATACTTGTCAGTGATTAACTAGTACTGCAATATGGTTTTCTTTAACTGCTAATCAGATCTATTCAATTAAACACTTCACCTTTGCTGGTTTTCTTAATTTCTGCGTTTGTTTCCAGCAAGTCCATTAAGTGCCTGTAGTAGGGCAGAAAAGCCATCCCCACCAAATTTGCAGCCATTTCTTCTGCCGATTCACTCAAAAAGTAATAATGACTTTTGGAAGTCTTGGGCTAAATAGTGAGCTGAAATTGTAAAACAAAATTTTAAATTGAGCAGATTTATCTAGCCAACAACCCATTTTTAGACTTAATATATATGAAAAAAAAAGATTATTCTAATTCAGTGTCCCAGCTATCAAAAACTACACATAAGAAGGCAGGGCTGTCTCTGTCCATCAGGGGAAGGGGCCCTCATCATGGGCTCATGAGGGGGAATTTTCGCGGCATTTTCCTTTTATGGGGAATTTTTTACTTACTCTCTTATTACTACATTTGTACTGATTGAACTTTATTCATTGCTTTTTTCATAATTAAGTATATTTGAATAGATGTACTTGAAATAAAATTGAGATAAATAATCATGAGACACTTCTTTGCAAAAAAAATTTAAAAATTAGGGGGATTTTTTTTCCAAAAAAGGGGAAAAAAGTATTCTTATTTGATGGGGGACGGGGCCGATATTCGGCCCCAAAAAACGGAGATTGACGGCCCTGGAAGGGCAAAGCATCCAATCCCATGTTTGATGATACCTTCTGTCATTTAAACCAGAATGCACTGCTCCTTTCTAAGATATCATTTACATTTATGAGTTTTTGTTCATAGTTAAAAATAATATTGGTCAAAAGTGGTATTAAAGAGAAACAAACTAGAAATACATATTTTAAAAAAGTATTCAACAGAGCAGATGTTAATGTGCCCCTTTAAAAACTTTCTAATCTGCCCTTTTTAATCCTTGCTTGAGCAATGTTATCTAAGAGAAAGGGTTATTTATAAGTCTTACTAGGCAGTCCATTTGAAATGTCTTGTCAATTGGATGTCCAAAATAGTTTGGCAAAATAAAATTATAAACGTTAGCATGATGCAGTTTAGCCCATATCAATTGACATATAGTAGATTTTGTAATGTTGACACACTCAGTGTGGACTCTGTTCCATACAAAAAAAAAATCATAATCTACAAATTACGTCATTATTTGGCCTAGTTCAGCTTTACTCAATCCTTACACACAGCAGTGACCTATATACATACAAATATGTTTGAAAAGGTTCCGGCACACAGTGACCATACACGGTATGTCCTAAACTCAAATAGCTTGATAAACTGAACAAAATATCGTGTATACATGTATCTGACTTACTTTTTATTGAAATGTTTGTCGAAATAGTAGAAAAGGGCGACAACTTATACTAGTTTAAGGTTACATTCCACACACTCTTGTCTCTCTCCAACTGAGTTAGTTGACTTTTAGAAGAGTACCACGGATTTTTATTTTTTTTACCTGGAGTTGACTTTTGAAACTTTTGTTTTCGTCCAAAGATGTATACTATTAATACGTGTCCAATCTACTGTTGAAATCAGACAATCTTCTTCCGTTTTTTTTTTTTTTTTTTTTTTTTTTTTTTTTTTTTTTNCACCTATTTTTGCGATGTACTTTCGATTTCACATCGCGAAATTTTATTACCGAATATACTGAAAATATGAACTTTTTTTTCAAATAATGTCATATACCAGTCGTGATATTTTAATCAATCAACTAATAATTGTAAAAAAATACGTTTTTTTAGAACTTTTTTTTTGTCATTCGTGGTTTACAGTCCCTTTAAAGCGGCCCGTCCATAAAGTACGTCACGCTCCAGGGAGGGGGAGGGGGTGTAAGAAAGTGTGACAGTTTGTGACAGAGGGGAGGTGGGGTCAGGCAATGTGTGACGTCACACATTTTTTTTCTTTTTATTTATAGTACACTTTAAAAGCCTTTTTTTATCTTTTTTTTTAAACAATTAAATAAATTTAATTTCAAAATAGCATTAACTGCGTATCCCCTGCATTTGTTGTTCACGATTCCTCTCGCTAGGAGCGCTAGTATGCTGTTGTGGAGCCTTGTTATATGTATAGCCTTGCTTTCGTCACGCCTGTGCATAGTTTTCTTATTTCTGTGTTGTCCGCTGCAGAATAATGTCACAGAGCGAGAAATTCGGAATTTAATGTATACGCATAATTGTATTTATAATTATACACAATCTTAAATTGAGGATTCAGAAGTAATATTTATATAATTGTATTATTATTATGTCATCTTTCATGTGTCATCGTATATTAAATAAAAATTAAACCACGTTTTTTTACTTTAATATCCACTTACCATTATATTATTAAAGTCATTTTAATAATGTGATAGTTCGTTTAAGTGGAAATTTTATATTTTAATAAGTTTAATAGCGAAGTGCGTTTTAGATTAAATTTTAATAAGGTGTGAATTAAAAAAATGTTCTAAACTGTGACGAACTTGAGGGGGAGGGGGAGGGGCAAGATTTGTGACAGTTTGTGACAGGGGGAGGGAGGGGTTAAAAAGGGTCAAGAATAGTGTGACATACATTATGGATGGGCCCTAGCCTAAGACGCGTTCTATATATCTGTCATTTAATAATACATGTGAAATGACACACTAAGACCATTATTCTGTAATATTCTATTCTCATACACCTATACAATTCAGATCAAGTGTTGCTATTTATATATTTATTTATTACATAATGAATACACAGTATTGTTCGCCCATGCAGAAGCGGATAATGCAAAGTATAATTATGTCGCCTAACCGTTCTAAAGGTGAGCCAAATCTCACATGTAGCCCGTAATGGAGTACAATTTGCCTAGAATAAAACATAAATCCCTTCACTTTGTCTAAAAAAGGAAGAAATAACATTCAGTGCAATAGGCTTACGTTATTAAAACGTCTTCATAATCTTTTAAATTAATACTTACTAAAATTGGTTTAATTATATGCTAATAGGGGACACAACTGCATCTTATATTACGCGTCAGGATAAAGTTTCGTCCCATAATTTATCTGATGTAATATGATTTTCTGAAATCGGGTATTCCGATTATTTCCCTTGAATGAATGGTGAAAACCAAGGGAAATCGAAAATAGCCTATCCATTTCAGAAAATCAAGGATGTTTCAAGTGCATTTTAGATAACGCGATCTGGCCTGTCCTCCACGCTCAGGTATGTACCAGTAAA
The DNA here is from genome assembly GCA_007657795.1 of Dreissena rostriformis. Classification (NCBI taxonomy): domain Eukaryota; kingdom Metazoa; phylum Mollusca; class Bivalvia; order Myida; family Dreissenidae; genus Dreissena; species Dreissena rostriformis. The sequence goes on from VMBQ01000438.1 coordinate 28,270, forward strand.
TATCAGAAATGATTGCTTCATATTGAAACATACCTGTTCGGAGAACAATTCTTTTGCATTTCTGTTAGTGTTGCAATTGCCATAAACTACGTTTGATGCTGTCAACTATCAAATGATAATCAAAGCGCTGAAAGCACACATCTATGTAAAAAAAGGGCACTGAAGTACCGCACTTTGTTGTAAACTCAACTTAGGTGTTTAATTTGATAGAGCTTCCGTATTTGGTCAACACCACATTCACATATAGTGAAAAGAAACGCTATTTTGTTGTGCTTAGAACACATTCATTTCGACAGTTCCATCATCATTATCAAAGTGGTAGTTATCATCATCGTCGTCGTTGTCATACTGCGACATAATTATCATCATCAAAATATTCACCATTAAATGTAACTGTGGTAATGATGACGGTGACTATATGACATGACAATGGTGAATATGAAGATGATTATAATAATAACATATTTATCATCTTTATTATTATGATCATCTTCAAATTCACCATTGTAATATCATATCGTCAACGTCATCATCAGTATTGCAAGTATCGGTCACTCTGTTTATGTCATATAGAGAATACTCGTGTGAGGCTCCTGAATTATTGCTTTGAAACATGAGATACATAATCTCATTAAGATAATGTATTATATTCTGAGAATGGAAATACCACGATAATAATATGATGACGGTTAAGATGATTATGATCATGATGACGAAGACGATGCCGGTGATAGTTGTATTGTTTTTTTTTGTTAATGATGATGAAGATGATGAAAATGAAAATTATGTAGGAGGTTGTGTTTTCGTTTGTGTTGCTGTTGTTGATGACAATGGTGACATTGGTGATGTTCTGCGGCTGATGATGATGCTGCTGATGACGATGAATGATGGTGATGATGATGATGATGATGATGACGACGACGACGACGATGATGATGATGATGATCATGATGATGATGAGCAATCCACTTTTATTTTACCAGTAACATCAAACATCGAACACAATGTATGGTTTTCCAAACCGAAGTCTAGTTGACAGCTGAGTGCGTTCCTTCGGTAACTTTCTTTGGAGCTGAACACCTATGTTGAGTTGACAACAAAGTGCGTTGCAACATGACGCAATTCAGTTGTTTTTCTTCAAATCATAGCAACGCTCGTAACAATTAAACGCTTAAATGGATTTTTTGCAGCGTTGAACCACACCTATCTCATAGTTATATGAAAAATTGCATTTTGTTTGTTACTTGAGAAAAAAAATAACCTTCAATACTACTTCTTTACAATGTTGTCAGAACCATTCATTTGTATAATAAACTCGTTGGAAAAAAAGGCAACTGCAAAAATGTCAGCATTTACGTTTAAGACGGGTTGCATATTGATTTCATGGGCACCGGATAACAGATAAAAAGATAAAATAATGGTACCGGAAAAACGGCACTGAATTATACACGGAATCAATTGATACACATGAAGATTAATATATGTTTCTCGGAACGTTTGACCAACAAAATGTGAATATCGTGTGTGCAAACGTTTAGAACCGTACTTGAAGTTGGTGCTCATGTGCATATGAGTAGTCAATATTGCAATTGTTGCTCAAAAGTTGGTCATGCACGGAGAGCAAAAAAACGCTTCTTGTTTATTTTGAAATTGTTGTTTACATATTATGTTTAAATCAACTTCTTCATCAAAAACAATGGATGCGTTTGCGAAATTTTCAACGCAAAACAGCACTTCTTCTTTCCTTGTTTAAGAAACGGTGCGAACGCATAATTATTTAATATTTTGACCACGTGACCTCCGGGAGGGTGGGAGGGAAGGAGGGAGAGAGAAAGGGGAGAAGGAGGGAGGAAGGGAGGGAGGGGAGAGAGAGCGAAAGAAAGAGAGAGGGGGTGTCATAATCAGTTATAATCTTAATCGAGTGCTGATGATATTGCTACATTGTAATTACTGCTCCTTTCTGAACTGTAAGACAGTAAGTTTTATCAAAACATGTAACTTCTACTGACGAATTCTATATTCTTTCAGAATGGCGTCTGTCGATGGTACTCAAAATGAGGCGTATTACATACGCCTTCATTTGCTTCTGATGGAAACGCAGAAGGTTCTGCGAGCCAAGTTTGACTCTGTTATCAAACCTGCTGATTTAACTATGGCACTCAAGAATTCAAAGATTACACTTGATAAGCTAAAGAGAGATCATATTATATCCAATGAACAATATAAATTGTTAAACCCAAATCCACAATCGGAACGTTTCGACACGACATTGTTGCTGTGTCTTTTCCAAAACGTCTGCCAGCAGTTTCGAAAACACAAGGCTTGGTATGAAAAAGACAACAGTAAAATAACAGGCAACTCAGACCCGGAGAACTTTCAGCGAATCAGGAACCTGAGAAACAAAGTCAGTACCATTAACGAGTAAAGTACTTTTTTATTTGTAGATTTGAGTTAAGTATTATTGATTACTAATATAAGGAAAACGTAATACCTCTGAGCAATTGATGTTTTTTGTCTAGCTCCTGAAAGGGACCTTTTCACGTTTTCGTAAATTGACAAAATTGTTTCAGATTCGCAACTTTTCGTTTTTGTTATGATATTTGGGAGGAAACAGTAATACTGAACATTTACCATGCTCTAAAATATTCATTGTATGCCTCTTTTGACGATTAAAAACCTGAAAATTTTAAAGCGCGTTGCAACGCGAAACGACTTAATAATTTGGAGAGTTCTGTTTCTATCGTTATATTTTGTGACACTACGAGGATTGCTTATATAAAGTTTAAAATACACCACTCACTGTATGAGCACGGATGGCCGAGTGGCCTAAGCTTTCCACTTTTACTCCAGGGGTCAGTGGTTCGAGCCCAGTTGCGGATTACTTTTTTTCTTCTTTTAATAATATTCTTGTTTTGTACTGGAGCTTTTTAGTTTAAACGTTAACATTTATCAATTTAAAGCATTTAATGACACACTTCAATACATGCCAAAATCTGTGAACAGGTCCCTATAACATCTATAAGTGCTGTCTTGTATTAACGTATATCTATTGTAGATGCAGCACCTACCGGTACCTAGCTTAGAACCGCAGGAATTTCAAAACGACTGGGATATCCTAGAGAGGGTAACGTAAACGTTTTTGTTTCATAACCTTTTATTGGAAACAATTATGACAAATACTGTGTTTGTTTTATTTTGAATTAAAATGGGCATGTATTTATTTATCACACACACACAACTACACTTTTGAAAACATGCGAATAATTGTTAAGATTGAACACCAAAAGCAGGAGACATATTTTGCATCATAAGATCCTTCATTTATGGAAAGTGGCAAAACGTCCAAGAAAGAATGTAGCATCTCACAAAGGATATAGGAAGCATCTATAAAAAAAAAATAATATTTGATACAACTCGGAACAGCAGACATTTAAAAACGACCAGGATATTCTAGAGCGGGTAACATAAACGTTATTATTTGATAAGCGTAGAAGTTAAAACCGTTTTAATGAGCTCCAAACCACAATTTTAGTTCAATTATTTACTGATATAACCAATGTACATATATATGTTTGATGTGGAATATTAAAATATTGGAATAATGAAATTGCATAAGTCAAGAAACATAATAAAGAGGCAAATTCACGTTACCATCCGCTGGTATTTACCCCTAAGCTTTGCAACGGCCTTTCCAACAGTTTTACCAATGTGTGTGTGTGTGTTAACCGCGTATTTGTGTTTTGTTTCGTGTTGGGTCACCGCTCCGGAGGGGGGAATCCATTGGTGCCTTACATCGGTTTTAAGGATAGCTGAATTATGCCAAAAGCATACTCGTATAAATAAACATTAACCGCGTATCGTTACAAATTCGATAAACAACAATGCACGAAAAAGATATTCCGTTGAACTACCATTTAGTTACTTATTGTTCACTAGTATTTACCCCAAAAGCTTTGCATAGACAGTTCCATGGCGGTGACCCTAGTTTTATTCATGTGTGTATGTGTTGCATATGTATGTGCTGTGCCTCGTTCGTTTTTGCTCAGTCTCGTATTTGGTAATTGGTACCTTTTCATAAATAGTGTATCACGTGTTACGTTCTCTCCAACTTTTGTATGTAAAATTTCACTTTATTAATATTAATTTTTAGAACCGGGGCTTATTGCCTATAGCGTAAAGGACAATTCATGATATAAAACGCTATATATGCATTCAATGATAAAAGCTGCGTCATCGCTTTGTGACGGGGAAAGAGAAGCAATGGAGTGTTGCACCGGTTAATCGCTATCTTAATCTCAAACTTAGCCAGATTTCATCGCAAAACACGCTCGTGTAAATAAAGATAACCCGCATATCGTTGTAAATCAAAGTAGTCAACAATATACGAAAAAGTTATTTCTTTAAACGACACATTTCATCGTTCGTCGTCAAACAGACAAACCGAATTGTAGCTTGTTAGGCATTGCAGTTAGCTTAAATACAAATAAGCACGACAAGCATTCAATGCCTATACACTCATAATAATACAAATTATTGATCGTTGTCGTCCATCTCAGGAAGAATGAGTGGTTTTTACTGTTATTTATGCGGAATTATAAAATGATTACTGGACCAAATACACCCGACTTTAAAACACCAACAAAGAAACAATCATGAAACAAATAAGAGTATCCAGATTAAAATTGTGTAAGGCGCATCTAATTAGATATTGACATTTTGTGTTAAATGGACAAAGTTTTCATTTTTGCATTGCAGGCTATGGTCGATATCGGAACCAGCTGCGGTATGAACGATATCCAGAACACTATAAGTGACATTAAGACAAAAACATTGGAAATAGTAACCCCTGAAATGAAAAGCCTTCGAGGTTCGTACAATTTACGCTTTAAAAATATTAGTTATATTTTTATGCCCCCTTTAAAAAAAGAGGGTATATTGTTTTGGGCCTGTCTGTCATTGTGTGTGTCTGTGTGTCTGTCACAAAACTTTAACCTTGGTCATAACTTTTGCAATATTGATCATTGCAACTTGATATTTGGCATGCATGTGTATCTCATAGAGCTGCACATTCTGAGTGGTGAAAGGTCAAGGTCAAGGTCATCCTTCAAGGTCAAAGGTAAAACAAAATCAAAGCGGCGCAGTAGGGGGCATTGTGTTTCTGACAAACACATCTCTTGTTTAACTAGTACAATCGTGTTGTATCTGATTTATGTTAAAGAAGGATATTATCATTTATTTATTGTATTTGTATATCAGTAATATGTGTTGGTGTTTGGTTGATGTGGTATGTAATAACGATAAATATTTCTCTAGACATATTATTTGTATTTAGCTATTACGATAGAGGACCTTAAAGAATACCAATGTGATCAGCAACATTACGTCGAAACTCAGTTCTGGCGCCAAGCTGACACTATGTTAAATGACAGACATCTGACTATATTAACTGGACATCCAGGGGAAGGGAAAACCACGATGGCGGTGTACCTAGCATTGAAAAGGGCAAAGCCTGAAAATTGTTTGAAATTGGCAAATGCCCACGATTGGAGAAAGGTGGACTGGTCTTTGAAGCTGTTTAGCACAGTTATAATAGATGACATATTCGGTGCTGGTGCGTTAGACAATAGTTATGTTTCAGCTTGGAAAGCGTATTTGCCAGAAATAGAGCTAGCTGCAAAGCAGAAGCGATTGAATGTCATTATAACGTCTCGACATTATATTATGGAAGAGGCCCTTGATGCACTTAATAACACTTCAATATTCCAAACCAAACAGGCGAATATTGTACATCTTTCCTCAAATGATTTATCCAATGACGAGAAAAGGGAAATTCTAGTTTCGCGCGTAAAACAAACCAACGCAGAACATTTTATAATGGTCAACAATATTGATCTTGATGAGTGCGTTGTAAAATCAATCGGAAAGATTACTGTTGACTCTGTCAAGACTGAAAATTATGTATTTGGCTTCCCTCAGTGTGCTAATTTGTTTGTTCATGATGAAAATATTATGAAATTAGGAGCACAATTTTTCGAAAAACCAGAATCTCATTTCAAAACTTGTATTGAACAGCTGTATAATGCAAACGATGAAGACATGTTCCAAAAGTTTGTAGCTCTTGTCATTGTTTGGGCAGATCAGAAAGGACGAATACAATCTGATGACGTACGAAATCCTGCGAACGCTTCAGAGCACATACGATGTGTAGCAAAACTATTTGGTATTGATGTCAACCGCAAATTCATGGAGAACATACGTTCTTCGTTAAGAAGTCACGAGAGAGACCTTCTCATATATATAGAACACTCCGGAGAATATCAATTTAGGCATAATGTCATAAGAGATATGGCTGGCGTTGTTCTGGGACAGCCTAACCACAAAGTTTATGAAACAATTGAATTGTGCCAACGAGATTTCCTTATGAGTAGAGTCCGTCTAGACACAGAAGAAACTGATGAAATATGTGTAGTTGTCGGTAAAGACAAATATCCCCATTTATGTAAAAAAGTGACAGAACTGATCTTGCGTAAACGAAGTAATATCATGGGTAATAGTGATGTTACTACATCGGAAATATCACAAGAAATTATTGAACAAGTAGGCCAACGTAACGATATAATACCGATCCATAACCTGGATTTTGGAATTCTAAAGCACTCAATGTTTCTGAATGAGCAATTTGTTAAAATATTTCTGCAAGTTATACAACGGGATAACCTAGAGCAAGAAATGTTTAGGGAGCCTGTTTTGAAAATGAAAGAGCACTTCTTGGATTACGGCATCCGAATGAATGAGATGACAATGTGTGTCACTGGATATACGCTGTATAGTAAAATCAATGTCCTAGCTAGAGGTTTGATTGAAAACAACTTCTTTTACAACGAAGACATCGACCCCTTGTTACTTGCAGCGCATTCTGGTGATCTCGAATTGATAGAACTGCTTTTATCAAAGGGTGCAAAGATATCAGGGGATACAATTCATGTGGCTATGCACCGGTCAGATCTGTGTTGTTTGAAAGCAATACTTCAGCATCCAGGCGTTGATATAAATGACAAAGGACATGCTATCAATGGCAATTATCCGATTATTGTAGCCAGCAAAAAAGGATTTATTGATGTTATGAAATGTTTGTTGGAATATGGAGCGGATCCTTCAGTTAAAAATGACAAACAGTTGACTGCCTTGCACAAGGCAGTCATTTATGAACACCGTGAGATTGTGAACGAACTACTGACACATAACGCTCCACTTGATGTAAAAGATTTAAAGTTCAAGAGGACGCCGTTGCATATAGCTGCAGATGTAGGTGCTGTGGCGTTAGTGACGATACTTCTTGCAAAAGATGCGAACGTCTACGTCAAAGATTACCGAGGACATTATCCAATATTCTTAGCTGCAATTAGAGGCCACACATCAACGGTAGAAGAATTACTTAAGCATGATAGAAAACAAGATCAATTGAGAATCAAGTCTTACGGTAAAAAATCATTCATAAAAGCGATGTCGTTATTTCATATTGCAGTGTGGAAAAAGACACAAAACTGATGGAGATGCTAATCCGCGAAAAAGCTGATCCGAACCTAAGGGATTTCTTTGGCCGAACTGCGTTATTTTTTGCCATAATGAACGGATGCCATGAAATGATCCATATGTTATTACCTTATGCGGATAAATCAATACCACAAAAACAAGGCTATACACCATTACATGCAGCTGTCTTCAAAAGCAACGCTACTATTACCGACATTTTGGCAGCCTCCCTGGATGTGAACGCCAGAGATAATTTTGGCCGAACACCTTTGCATGTCGCATGCGAAAAGGGTAACGTTATTATTGCAAAAATGTTGCTTTTTAAATACAAAGCAGACCACAAGATTCTTACAAAACGAGGCGACACCGTGTATCATATACTCCGAAGGAAGAAATTAAACAAATCACGAACACGCCTTGCTCACTGCGATCGTAGAGCGATCGAATTTTTGATCAGAATGGTGGATCCTACATATTTTGAATGTATTCTCAAACAAACAAATTGTGCAGGTAAAAGCATAGATGAACACACACACTTGACATTTAAAGATGCTGAAGATTTGGTACCCCTATTTTCTTTTTTAAAAGATGCTGACCATACGACTAAGAACTCTGCTGAAAATGCTGGACATTTAGGTGATGTTGAATATGCCGATATTAAGTTTGCTATTATTAACGCAATTGTCAAATCTGATGGTTCTCCTGCTTTTGCCATTGCTTTTTATGGTGATGATGGATGTTGCTTCCGCAGCTTAAGACGATTATGATGGTAATAATTCAAACACGGGAATAAAAGTCACCTTCTAAGCCTTAATGGTTGGAGTGGTACATATCGAGGCTGTGACAATAACTGGGATCGTATCGTTTGCATCTAGTTACATTCACTAAGATGCTTTAGATATTTAGATACTTAAATTTCTATTACGTTTTGTGTTTCATCATAATCAACAAAATGAAAACAGATTTTGTATAGTGCGAAAATACTGACTTGATATTAGAATTTATGCAAGGTCATGCATGAGCTAAATACAAAGCCAAAATTAATATTTTGTTGTCGAATCGGGCACATTCATAGCTGTTTTTATGTCTATGTTTAGGTGTAACGTATAGGTGTAAATGTAGGTATTGTTAGCTTTTAGCTGGGCAGATAATGTAGTCGTATTATGCGCGTCTACTGATACAAATTCACATAAATTTCAATCACGATTTTGAGCAATTTGCCATGTACTTCGTTTAAAACGAATTAACGCGAATATACCATCATATAAGGCAATGCTTTTGTTTTCAAATAACCTGTGCAATGCACAGCATGATCTTATCGGAACGTCTTTGTCAAGCCATGCGTCGTGGAAAAACTTGTAATTCACACGACATCTCGTAAAGCGCTCTGTTGATATTAAGGAAGCATAATTACTTCATCGGCAGAATATTAATTTACCTTAATGTCAACTGGATCAGTTAAATAAGTTTCACATTACACATTTGCAAATTTGCGTAAACCACATGTACATATGTGTTTATTATGGAAGTTGTTTGAACGTGGTCAGTATTTTGTTAATTGTTCACGTTCAATCATGTTACTAGCAAATACATGTACTTTCTGTCTTAACTGTGCATGTACATCTGTAGCGTATTTTAAATGTATGCATTCAAACGCATATGAATCAGTGCAGATATTGTTCATATTAACAAGTATTATGATACACTATATAATTTAATACTTATGTTGACGTATGTGAAGACCAAAGAACAAGAGATATCAACCAGTCCGAGATTCTTGTTTTAGAGCATCTCGCCTTTAAAGTCTTAACAAAACAGTACATTTATAACGTAAATGATTTTTTTTTAATAATGATAACAACTTAAAATAAGTAAATTGTTTATATTTGTGTAGCCTTTTATTTAAATAACACTGTATATTTTAATATTGTTTAAATTTGGTAAATAATAAGTAAACAAACATTTAAATCTTTTGGTGTACGTTTGCATTTCATAAATTAAGAACATTTGCCCATGACCATTAGCGTGACATGTTATTCCGGCTGCATACTTATCAGCAATAGATCTAGGTCAAAAGGTATTGTAGCTAGCTACGCAAAAAAAAGTTGAACTTGGTTTTAATATTCATATGTGCCATATCTTTAACAACCTAGTTACAGTGATTTTGTCGCTTTTTTTGCTATATTCGACTATTTCCGTAAAATCTATATGTTTTAATTTCAGAATAATATTCCATATACTTGTTCATTTGTCATCATCAAAAAACGTTTTATTAGGAAAACATATGGCCACACGGGCCAACAAGTTACATTTAACGTTTATGGTAAACGTTTCTTCGAGACGAAGAGTTAAATGATCGAAACCATCAAGGATACACCTGTTTAAGCGAGTCATTTCTATTTTGTTTTTATGAATTTATTCATGTTATGCACTGTTGGTTTTGGACGGTAGTCACCAATACATATTTTTTACAAGTTTCAGGTTTGTTTTTATGTAATAATATATCAAACATTTAATCATCATTTGTTATATATAGTAAAGTAGATTAATTGATACAAATACGAACCGATAATGTTACATGACAATTAAAAACAAACCAATCACCCAAGAAACTAGTTAAAGATAATTTATTTTTTGTTTTCGATAATGAGGCCTCTTTTTAATAATTGGATTAACGCATCCGCCGTCACCGAGATAAACCTCGTAGAACGGACGTCGAAATATTAAAAAGTAGTCCATCATTCCACGAAACCTAACAACTACCCAGCACTATTTTGTGCATTTTATAAAACAAAAACACAGCGTAGTCAACATTTCTGACATTTACATGATGTTTTAAACGTTATTATATACTGTATTATATACTGTATCACTCACTTTTTGCTGGGAGTGTAAATATATTAAATGTGATTTGTTTCTTTGGTGGTCTAAGGGCTCGCCTATGGACATCGTGTGTATTGATAGAGTCTTTCCCACTAAATTGCATGTATTGATCAACGGTCTGTTTCAACGGTGACACCGTTTTAAATCATTAATACGGAACACAAGGAAAAAGCCGAGATAAACCTCCTAGACATTGGCACACAATACGAACCAGTTTACCAGCATTCCAAACTAGAACTTGTTTGTTCCTTCTGTAAACAAACAAAACCAACAACCTAAACATTTTCGGGAAGTTGATTGCTATGTTGATTTTTTTGGTTGGAGTTTTATATAATTTGACTGTAATGTGTTATGTTCAACCTACACTGATTACACTGTATTAAAAACATGAATGGATTTGAAAGATAGAACTTACTAAGACCAAACTTGTTCAATATCACGGATACACTTCGTTAGTATACATGCTTTAAAGAGATTTTTTTCATTGATGATTCATGTTTTCCATCCGAGGCATCATCATATTGAACAGTAAATATATATGTAATTCTTGTATACTTATTATTATTTACATGCATGTGCATTTTAAAATCAGTAGGTCTGCATATATGTTGATGCCATACACTACTAATCAATAGCGAAAAGGTACTTAAACGAGACCGTGGTTGCGTAGTTGATATGATATCAGGTTTTATCCCGTTTCTGGGACTGGGAGCATTCTCGATATCTTCTCTTAGGACACAAAGTACTAGTTCTACCATAGACAGCTTCTCAAGCTAGATTATCTCAATAAGCTAGAAGCATTTTGAGCGATCAAGCATAAATTATTAGAACTACTTTATTGTAAAAAAATGAAATCTGCTACATGTGTTATATGAATAACAACCATTTACCGTTTAACATGTTTAACACAATTCTTTGTAATGTTTGTTTACTACCAGAAATACTGATATGTAATACATGACATTTATAATGACTAAGCTGTGCCATGTTATTGTATTTGTTTATAAAAAAATGACTATGTGTTCTTTCACTGTGTCACATTATTGGTTAAAGGGGATTTCAATTGTGATTATTTATTTTTTTTTCAAATAAAAGCGATGCATATTGGACTACAATCAGCATATTTTACTATTAAGAAACATGGGTAAATGAGGAAACAAAATCAGTCAACAAATCCATATGAATTTAATAAAACATTGCAATAAAATTACAAAAGAAATCGGTATGAACATGAATGTGAACAGTAATATTTTAGTTGCGCAATATGTATGTGGTTGTTGTCTATCCCTTGAACTTATTTCCTATTATTTTATTTTGCGTTGTATTTAAATCTGTATTGAGTAAAGATATAAATGCAATGCAAAATAAAATGTCATAACATTGTCAATACAAACAGGCCAGTGTCAGTAAAAGCAAAGGCATGCACACCCAGTGGTATGATTTTCGAAGAGCATCATTGGAGGAAATACCCTTAACAACAACTGACTGTGTTCACTAAAACTTGCTCCATTTATATAGCTCCAGCAAAGAACCACTTGTATGGCATTGAAAGAAGACAAGCATGTGAAAGGAACAAATCACACACAAGTTAATGTGTCTTTGTAAAAATGAACTAACTTTGTACCATATATTGATGTTACCAATCATGAAATATTAACCAATTGCGTTTGAATTGATCATAACCATGTGGGTACATGTATAATAAAATATCTTAAAATGCAGGTTCTATTTATCTGAAGTGACAGTTATTTTGATATAAAATATGAAGCAGCATATACTTTCGATACCAACATAATTAGAGCTATCCAAAGACAGCGTATTCGACTTTTCTTCCGTTTTGATAGTATAAAATACAGTTTATGCCAGCCATAAAGACCACAAAGACATGTTTTAAATTAAATGGGTTAGCTGGATAACTCGAACTAATTGCACCGACTAATGCCAGTAACTTACAAATGCCGTACTTGTATTGGAGGTTCTAGGAGAATGGTTGTAGAAATGATTTGTAATCTAGCGCTCTGCCAACTGAGCTAGGCCGCTAGGTTCAAATAAAGATGAAAATGTATACATTTACACAAGAAATCTGACCAGACCAAGAATGTGATTACCAACTTTTAACCAATTAATTTAGTTGAACTAAATTAACTTTGCAATTAAGGTTTTTATATAAGCTAATGCACACAAAATTACAGCACAATAAGCATATCCAAAGTCAGGTTAGCCATTGACAACCCGGCGTGACAGACGTGTAAACAGAATAACAAATATGCTTATGTTCGTTCCCAGATATAACCATACTTGCAACTGTATAATCAAATGTGTGACATTAAGACCATCCACATTATATACTTCATTACAAACATTAAGAGGCAACTGCTAGGAACACTAATTATTTATGGGGTTACTTTATTTTATGAAGCATTGTACGATATTTTCGTTTATTTCGAGCGTTATATGGTCTTCAAAGCCGGCCGAGTTGATATTTCTCACAAAAATTTTGTTTTCTCAACTGACCAGAATTGATCAGTATTCGTCAGATAAATTATGAAGCTTAACTCTTCCTACTGATTTTCGCAAAAATTGTGCCAAAAAATGCCAAAAGCATCAAATATACGAAACCTAATCATGTACATAACGGAATCCTCAAGACTATTATTAACCTGTGACGTATGCACGCTTTGGGTCACATGAGCGCCAATTTCACGTGATTTCTACTTCCGCGCTTTTCAAAACAAAGACGAACTACTAAATTATTCATTGTTTACAACGCCATTTGCCATGGGGAAACCGTGTTATTTAATAACACGGTTTCTCCGTGGCAAATGGCGTTGTAAACAATGATGCAATGGTCACGTGGTTTTACATGTGACCCGTGCGTGTTTAAATTTAGATCATTTCTGTCCATGGACAGAAATTGAAAAGCCCTATCTTTGTACTGAATTTGGGCATTTCTTGACCAATTTTGACCAATTTATTTGCACATCTGACATAAATACCATCACATTTTGACACATCATCACTTTTTTTGAGACACATAACAAAAAAGGGAAAATATACCAACATCAACTCGGCCGGCTTTAACTATTTTGTCACAAGCCTGCCTTTTTCCTACGCGATCACATGATACCAACCATATAAGGTGTAATTTAACTACCAGCATTTCTTACAGAATAATTGAACTATTATATTGATTGCGCATTTCATTGGATCTAATTATAACGGGGACCAACCATACTGTTTATAATGTTTAATACAATCACACACATTTTCAATTGAAAAAAATATCGTGTTTATGTGACTTACTTTAAATTTAGGAAACTTGGCTAATCGTATACAAGGGAAGCAACTTATACTATTTTTAGTTTACATAACACACATGTATGAAGGAGTACGTAATACACACTGCAAGCTTTTGCACAATTCGTCAATATCTGATATTGAAGGTTTAAGCAAATTTATATCGTGAGCATCAAGTTTTACGAAGCATAGAACAGAAATCGCGTGTTTTAATGACGGCACGTTTTTGATGAGTTAGACCTGTATATGCGTGGAGGTTGATATATTTTTGGAAAAAGAAAATGTGAATGCATTATCAGAAGCATTTAATTTTAGTTGCGTTTAGTTAATACTAGGAACACAATTTACTTCCGCCTTCTATTAACCGTGCAGATGCGCATTTGCTCTGGTAGTTTATTACATGGCGAATTTGGCAAACTAGTTTAACATTTTGCATGTTTAAAGATTTGAATAACATAGACATTTGACTAGGCTCTGAGTATTATAACGAGGATTTAAAAAGAGGAAATGGTAAGACATATTTTTCAGTTCCTTAATATTATTCAAGTGGGGATTTTGAAACAAACAATCTATAATATAAACGATTTAGGTCAAACAACAACAACACGTATGTTACAGATAATCGAAGAGTCGAGTAATTTAGATAACCTTTAAAAATTATATGCAATTCTGGACTGAATAATTAGATATTCGATATTTGAAAATAATAATTTCTTAAAATGAATTTTATAGTATATTTTACGATTAGATTAATTGCTGAACATGTTCGTCATTGATATTTATAAATAGTTTAACGATTGTTAAAGTTTATCTTTCAAACAAGTGCCTCATATATTAGTATATAATTTACAATATATATAATATACAGAATAGCATAAGGAAATGATTACTTATTTCGAATCTTGTCGATTCGATAACATACTGCTATTCATTGTCTACAACAGATATCTTATAAGTGAAAAAGAGTTTTTAATGTATTGCCTATACATGTTTATAAGAAAGCTTTCATGCATGGCAGATTTAAATGGGTAAAATTTATCATTTAAAACCGCATTACACAAACGTGTGCTCGTTTTATTGCTGGTTCAATGAGCATTCAAATATAGTTGAATAGACTGTAAAGAGAGGAATAGCCTTATTGAGTGTTAACCCATCCCTCTCCCATCCGAACACACAAACACACACATAATCAAATTTATATAAGTACCCGGGTTATGATGAACGACGTTTTCGTATTTTGCACCATGCATAACAATTGTAACTTAAAATCTTGAAGGACTCAGCGGTATCAAAATTTGAATTTTCGTCGACTTCCTTATCTTTTACACTAAGTGCCATGAGACATGAACATATGTGTATGACATTCCAGAAGTTTAAACAGATAATGTGAATGCATTACGTTCATGGTAAACATAAACATAGGCATGAAGTTCATTTCTTTCACATGTACATGGAAAGAATCATCACAATATCTAATACATAAAAAAATGTATAAAGATGTTCATTGAAAAACCATCTTTAATAAAATGTGAAGATATTTTTCTCAGTACGAGTATAAAGCGACGAGGATTTGTTGGATATAACTGGTTTGACGTCCTAATTGTTTAAAATCGTTGAAACATAATCTTATTTGACTATTTTGACATCATTTTATAGACGGATACCAGCTCTTTTTTATCATAAATTTCAGTGTCTTTTCCATGTCATGCTTCAGGCAACATCGAAACCACTTGTGGTTGCTGCGATTGACTTCGGGACCACTTACTCTGGATGGGCATTTTCGTTTCGGCACGACTTTGAAAAAGACCCCACGAAAGTGGAAGCCAAGATATGGAGAGGCGGACAACTGTCCTCTTTAAAAGGTATAAGCCACTGTTTTAAACTCCATCACCCGCACTGTTTCATTCATGTCCCGGGTTGGATCACAGTTCGAGGAGCGTTCTTATAATCTGTCCAAAGACACCAAGTACGGGTTGTTCCTAGGTAATTACTATAGCGTGACCATATAAGGCAATGGCTTTCTATACAATCGAGCTACATCAATTAGGTTTCAACTCAAACTTAACACAGTAGCGAAAAGAAGTTACCATGGATACGCAATTTGTACTCACTTGAACAGTTTACAGCCTTTTGCGTATTGTATGATAACTTCCAACAATTACAAATGCAGGTCCAACGTGCATCCTTATTCAGTCGGATGGGGAAACACTGGAAGCGATCGGGTTTGAAGCTGAAAAGAAATATATCGATTTAGCTGAGAGTGAAGAGCATATAGATTGGTACTACTTCCACAGATTTAAGATGGATTTATGGGACGAAGTAAGTCGGATTTTTTTGTAAGGCTTACACTCTGATATGGCTAGTGACATTTTTATTTTAAGAACACTTATATACTTTAAACAGTTTGTATTGTAATATTGATAACGGTTACACGTGTGAAGAACCACGCAACATTGAAGCATTTTTGAACCATTATTAGACGACTTATAAAGTCAGTAAATAGATCTGAAAATATTAAACACATAAACCAAAACGATCATTTATAGCTAGGGTCGATACTTTAGATATCACATACATCGATGCCTAAACAAATAAACCACAATCACACAATACAAACACTTGTATAATGATTGCTAATCAAGCATAAGATGTTAAACTATCGATAACATTATGTCGAACAATAGATTTGACAGGGTCTGTATATACTGGTCGCCATTAAGTACTTATTTGCCAAGTACAATACAAGATATGTTGACAGTCTTCCAAAGTGTATATGATATATGGATACGAATCTGATATTATCAGCGAATAAAACTTGTTAGAATACACTGAATGAAAACAACTATGTGATTTACGCATAATAAAAATAAATAGAAGGTTGTAATACGTGCAGTTATACGTACCGTCCTTTTACAAATAATATTTGTATTAAACATAAAACAAACTGATTAAAGGATAACGAACTCGAATTGCACGAGAGCACATGTCTTGAGGACCTAACAGGAAAGACGCTTCCAGCTCTAACGGTGTTTTCACTTTTTATCGGGTAAATATATCTTTTTATAAATAAAAAAAAAACTTATGTGGAATGCACATACCATCTTATTTGTCATGTGGAAATCATTTACATGTGATATCTTTCATTTGGCAACATCGCAGATCCTTAATTTTAATGCCCAGACAATGGTTTAACAACACGGGTTAATCACCTAACATCCATTCTTATATATGTTTACTAAACTAGGCGTTCGTTCGGTAGAGTGTGCCGCGAAATTCGGTATTGTATGAAGTGCATGCTCCGGTTATGATGTAATTATGTTATTTACAAATATATCAGTTAATTAATACAAATATGTTTAATTTCGCCTTTTCAAAATTGCACTCATTGCAAGTGGGGCCAAATATATCAATTATACTGTAAAAACATTAAAGGAACGTATCTTCTCATAGACAAATAATACACATGTTTATGGATAAATTGTATGCATAATATTTTGAAAGGGTAAAATTAACGTTCAGAAACGAAGTTATGTGTCTGTAGTCTCATATGTTGAAACAAAATACAGTTTACGACAGGGTCTTATTATTTGTCACTGGTCATTGTGTAAATATATTGTGTGAAAAAATCAATCTTAATAAAAAAAAACACTATATGGACATAGTCATTCAGCCATTGTCTACGGAGAAGAAAGCAAGGTAAACATTTAAATTTCGGATCCAAACCGCCGTCACAAGTGAAGCCCTATAGGCTGGACTCAAGGGTTAACATATTACATTTTTTTCTGAGAACGTCGTTGAGTGCATAGGTTAAGTTGATCTTATCCTTCAGAAATCCACTCATGGATGAATTATTTTATTTATAAATTTAGTTAAGTTAAATCATTTATTTATTTGCCGAAAATAGTATAGTACAGTTAAACCTTTCCAAGTCAAAGAAAGGACTAATTTTAAGGATGTACGATCGTTTTCACTTTACCTTTTTTTTTGCGTAAATGATGTATTGGTTCCTGATAGAATTATTAAATTGTACAAAATATACTGTACATATAAGAATTAAGTCACATATGCAGCTAGGAAATTATACAATGGTTTAAAGGTGTGTGGGGTAATGAATGGTCATATTTGAAAACCTATTTTCATTTTTTATAATCGCATTGTTATTATATATATATATATATATATATATATATATATAAATATATANCTTTTTATAGGTCTCATTGTCAACGCAAGCATAAATATCGATAAAAGCTATGCATTTAACAAACCGCAAATATGTAGTTTAATTAGTATGTATTATTGGCAACTCAAAGGGCAATGAAGGAAGACGCGATGAGTACCTTTCAGCAAAGGATAGCCGCCGACTTCCTTGATGACGAAGAAATACACTGGGTCATCACCGTTCCGGCAATATGGAATGATGCAGCAAAGTCGTTCATGCGCCGTGCGGCGGAAGAGGTCATGGTTCTTTTTCAATAAAATTGGTGAACATTGCTCCATCTCACAAATATCAATTAAGAAACATAATAAAGATTTAAAATGTTATCACGAAAAACGTTTGGCGATGCTTTAACGATCATTACATGTATGTATTGACATTATGATTAATTATCAAAAATATGTTTTTTAAGAGGATAAGAAATGGCGACAGCCGTTGAGACAATTCAGAAAGATAAAACCATACAGTAACCCAAGACCGAAAATCTATATGATTTCGATCAATATATGTTTTCCTAAATTTATTCTGTATTCCTGTGCATGTAAGCTATTTATGAAAATTCGCAATATGCTTTTAGTCCAGATGTGAAATGCGAACTCATTCCACTGGTTCAGTGAATGTTTGTTTTCATTCATAATCTTCATTACATAAATTGATAAAGATGATATTCATCACTGTCGGTGTTTTGATTCCCTTAGCAAATATTTGCATATATAGGCAGGCATTCCGGGTGATTCCCTTTCAATTGCACTTGAACCCGAAGCAGCATCCTTGTTATGTCGACATTTGCCAGTATGCAAAGACGATCGAGGTAGCGGCAGCCTTTCTGCTTTTGATGAAGGTCAAGTGTATTTGGTGCTTGACGCAGGAGGTTAGTTCAATAATGTATCGATCTTTCGAAGGAATGCTATATTAATTGTTTGTTTATACATTTAAAAGCTATGAATCATGTACAAGTATTAAAATATGGTATTTACGTAGGTAATCAGTGTTCAGACTATTTATAAAGAAAGCAAAAACGTATTTTTTTATCTTAACTAATTCCATGTAAGCATGTTTATAACTAAGCCGTTGTAACACCGTAACTATTCTATTATAACTATTTCTGAAACAATTGTACGAGCTTGCTTACTGTATTACAGGCGGTACGATTGATATCACTGTTCACAAAGTAGGTGACAATGGAACATTGAAAGAAGTCTATAAAGCCACCGGAGGAGCATGGGGTGGGACGCAAGTTGATGATAACTTCATGGAATTGTTAAAGAACCTTGCAGGTATTTAATGACTAATGCAACAATACCATAGTTATACATGCTGAATGCGTAGTTAAAAAGGTAAAATAAAGACCATAATACATAGATTGCAAAGCTGAAACGCTTTAGGTATTTCTCGTTTGACCTATTAGAAATCGCATCAAAGTGTTTTGAATATCCGTTTAACTTTATGAAGTATTAATATAGTTTAGAGTATGCAATTCATCTTCTTGCCGTTATATGCAATGTTTGTTAAAGATCTTTAATGACAAATCAATGTCGAATTTCACATGTTTAACAAGTGCTATTTGAACGTAATTGATTATATTAGTTAAGTTGCAATTATTAATTTATCCTCGATGCATCGAAAGCCTAAGGCTTATAGAAACGCTCTCGAGAGTCCGTTTCGTTGATAGAACCAGTACTTGGTATCTTTAGAGGAGATCTTAATAACGCTACCTACATTTATGATGATGTTTATCTGCTCTCTTATATTTGTACACTCATACGATTTAAACGTATAATGCCTTTGCATTTAAACTTCTACTCATCATGGATGCCCATTTTTATGATTAACAGGTGAAGAAGTTATTGAAGAGTTCCAAAACGAGAACATGGAAGATTACATAGAACTCCTTCGTGATTTTGAAATAAAAAAAAGAGCAATTACCCCGGACATGACGGATCCCGTTACAATCAAGCTACCAATTGCTCTCTTGGAACTTGTTGAAAAAAGAACTGACGAAACTTTGAAGGATAGAATCATGGGATCTGAGTATAACTCACAAATACCTTGCGTTTACTTTAACGATCACATCATAAAGGTTTTAAAACTGACGTTTTTACATAATCCATGTGTGTATCTTATCAATCCTAAGCGCCTTTGCTTTTCTGTCCTAGATTAAGATGATTAAGGAAAAACTACGCATGGATGCCGAGATTGCCAAATCTTTCTTTGATGACTCATTAGAAAGTATCGTACATCACATGACGGAACTGTTGGAAGAGCCAGTCAATGCTGAGGTTGAAGCGATTCTGATGGTCGGTGGATATTCGGAAAGTCCAATGTTGCAAAAGGCTATAACCGAGACGTTTGCACATTTGAGCGTCATTATTCCTCAAGACGCTGGCCTAGCAATCCTCAAAGGAGCTGTAATCTTTGGTCATAACCCGGATGCCATTACACAGCGTATTGCAAAATATACGTATGGTATCGACGTTGTAGTTGACTTTGATAGCCAAGAACACCCCATAGAAAAACAGTTCATTGACACAGATGGTAATATAACATGCATGGATGTATTTGACGTACACGTGAGGTAAGGCGATTCGCTTGCTTTAGGGACATCACAATCAGAAAAAGTGTACTCGCCAGAAACCGAATATCAGGATGAAATTCTTATAGATATCTATGCAACTCCTGACAGCGACCCAGAGTTTGTCACAGATGAAGGATGCAAGAAGATCGGGTCGTTTTCTGTTCCGCTGACAGGGAATGGTCTAGACAGACCGGTTAATGTTCAGATGATATTTGGTGGCACAGAAATTTTGGTCAGATGCACGGAAGAGAGGACAGGAGAGGTAAATGATTTGCACGTTGAAATGCTGGAATAGTTTGACACAACACGTTTCGAAACAGCTGTGTATAACTTAGGCATAGTCTTTAAATGAATGCATATGCTTCAATATTATACGGTCAATACATACTATTGGTCCTTGTATTAATTAGTTTGATTTAGTTTATTTCCGTTTATCTTTTTTTGATTTATTTTATTTTATTGTATTTTTTAAACTTGTGTGGAATAAGTGACTTAAGAAGATTTTAAACCTGTAATGAACTTCGAGTAAGATCGCATTAATTCGTACATTTCTGTTACCACGAATGGTCTGCGAGTATGTGCGTAAAACTACGATAATTTGGTCAAAATCAAAACAATATGTTTTGTCTAATAATTAGTTTACGGTACTTAATGCCTCTGTGTCTTTTGCATTGAGAATTCGCGGGTTCAATTTAATGGGAGGCAAACTATTTTTATCGACGTTTTTTGCTTTTATACTTATTTTAGAATATTCCAAATAGTAAAGTGTGTAAATAAATATATCAATTGAATGTAAAACAACATGCGAACAAGTCAATACCCCCATGTCTTATACAGTAAAGAAAACGCGTTTTTCATTCCGAGGTTGTGGTGTGTACTTCCTTCCTGGTCTGTGTATGTACCATGTAAACACATTGTTTTTTACGATATGAGTTGATTTATGAACTATTCATCAATTTCACATATTAAATTATTCGTCTGCATTATTGAACTATTATATATGGAACATATGTAACCCTTAATACAAAAGCGTAGTTGAGTAATATAAACTGATAATTATGAAATATTTCGCCCGATTGCTGTCGTTTACAAGTGATTAAATACCTGTTATTCATACTTGTAAGCAGTTTATGATAGTTGTATATAAATACGATAAATCCCTCGAACAGGACTTCATATGCAAAATATATGACGGTTCAAACACTGTTTATGAATAGACTACCAATGGAAGTTGAAAAAGTATTTTCGGAAGGCATATACACAGCCAAATTATCCGCCGGAATTTTCAACAGTGTCTGGTTTGATTGTACTCTCAAAACAACACCAAACAAAGACCTCAATGATCAGGTGAAATAATTGGCCTTATCATGAGAGAAAATTTCCATGTTCGTTAGTTACACTGATATTATAATTTAGCCACGAAATAAAAATTGCAGATGATGAATAATAAACATTATCAATCTTACCCATCATATTTATATTTAAAGACCGATTACCAATATGTTCGATACTGCTTCTCATATATTGATTGAAATATTTTCATTATGTTCACTGTTTCAAATTGTGATGTTGAGAAATACATTATTTTATATCTCTATTACATGATAGAGTGATGTTAATAAATGTCATACACATAGTATAGCAAAGCTTTTATATATCATGGTATCTCCAGTGAAAACTTATCTCCTTTATAATGTGAATTTGTTATGGAGAATGAGTTCGCTTTTTTCATCAGTTTTAAAGGCAATTGTATAAATATGTATATACATAGTCTTGTTAATGAATGTATAATTATATAAACTGTTTATGATGTATGTTTCATGTTTCATGTTTAGATGGTAATTTGATGAAACAACACTTATTTATACACAATTCATCTTTTTTAAGCTACAAAATATATAAACTTATGACTATGCCTTAACAACATGAGAAATTATTAAAAATTGTGTAATAAAGTATACCTATTATCACTGTACATCGAATAGAATAGCATTGATGTATATTAATCGGCAAAACACTGTTACATGTGTGTTGTAAGAATATACAATTAATACAGTTGTTTTTGTGTTTATAGTGTGTTGAATATTTTGTTGGTTAACACTAAAACACACATATGATAGCCATCTTGAATACTCGTTTGGCCGCCATATTGAAATGATAATGGTTTTGCAAATGTTCAGATGGTTCAAACATAATAATACATATACATATAAATGTATACAAAATAAGTTTAGCAACCAAACCCCATAATTAGTTCTGCTGAGCACCTCATGGTATGGATCACTGAGGTGTATATACGTTTACCCCACCCAATGTATGTTGCTTCTAAAATAAATTAGAACACATTAAACACATTGTTTAAATATTATTTTTGTTTATTTGTGTTTATTAATTTGATCTCACATTAAACAATTTAAAAATGAAAACGTTATTTAATGTATTAATTTTGAACATATGTGTTAAACAACGGATATATTCACAAACATATATATATAAACAATTTATAGCAAATTATTTACGAAAAAATGTTCAATAACTCATGATTTACATTGAATCATACTTGAAATATTTATATTAACATATATGACAGTTTAAACAGATAAAATTAGCAAACATCCATCTAGTAAAAGTAATTTTTAGTTGTTGTTTTTATCTTATTTAGGTGGCCATCTTGGACGCCATCTTGAATTTCCCAGCTCCAAGTACTTTTGAACCAAACGATTTTTAATTTCGCAATCTACAGAGCCTTACGAACATTTTGGTATGCGAAACGCTCTGTTTATGATCGGAGACCAGTTATCCCCCCCCCTATATATGCGAGTTATTGGGGACAGTTTGCTCTTCTAGGTCGTTGAGACGGTGGCATAGGTTCGCACCCTCCTGCTTACTTAGCTTTTGGGCACTTTGTTAATGCGTTCTTATGCCGATTCCACGGCGTCCTTGGCGATCTTAGCACCATCGCTGTTGCCGCAAGAAGGCAGAGAGAACGCCATCCCGGTGTAACGGAGGTGAAAAGAGTATAACAAATATGCTTGAATTCGTTCCCAGATGTAACTAAAGTACAACTATCAAATATTTATCTTTAAGACCATCCACACTATATACTTAATATCACACATAAACAGGTTAATATAACTTTGTATTGTTTTTAAAACTAGTTTTATCATTGTTTATATAGAACACAATATCGCACGCACTTGTATATTTCGTTTACTTTAGATATCATACATTTCATCACCAAACATAACTAGACCTAAATGCTGTAACGAGTTCATCTTTAATGTCTTTTAATGTCAGGCTAAGTCTTCATTTCTAATCAACATTTCAAATAGTTTAGTTAACATAATAGAAACTTCATGTAGCTTAACAAACACATATACACCAAAGTTCCTGGATGGACCGAGGCAACATAAAACTATTTAACCATTCACCTCGACAAATTTATTTTACCGGTATATACATATACATGTTTACATAGGATAGGCTACGAAAAACTCAACGTTTTCATTAACGATATATTGGTTATATCTTCAGCTGTGCACTATTAACGGAATTTACCAAGCTTTCCACTAGCCTATGAATATACAATATTAAAGATGGAGGAACAGGGCAGTGAAATAATACAAATAAATAAATAAATAAATACCAATTAGCTTGGTTGAATATCCCACTGACAGCTATTCTAGTAGGACGACGTCAGAATAAATTATGTAAAGGTTTTGATAATTAAAACAAACTGTTTACTGTTACAATGTTAAAACTTTATTATAATTTCACCATAAAACATACACTACAAAAGAAAGGTGTCAGCTGGTAAGTGGATTTGAATTTTTACAGACGCCCCCGCAAAGGATGAAAAGGCAGAAGCGTCTGTGTTTTGCTTTAGTTTTTCATTTGGTTAAATTCATTGACGTTTTTCATTGGTCACTGCTGGGTGTTTTCCATTGCAAAGGATAAACAGTTTTAGAAAAGTTAGATTTGTTTTCAACCCGGAGCAGCCGATACCAATTAAAGTTTTCTTATTGTCGACATAAGCAGAGATTCAAAGTGTGCAATAGTCAATTTACGTCATTGCTAAAATATAACTGTTCAATGTGCCGCCTGGATTCTTGGTATAAAAATACGACTTCAAAACTTGTAATTCCCAACTACTCACAAAGTCATATATCTAGGAGTTTGAATATTATAACTATCCATTTTCCAGTGTTTTAACAAGCAGACTCTGTGTTGAACTGGTATACAATGGAATGTTTGATTGCTCAACTTTGAGATCATAGTTAATTTTCACTTTTACTTCTACTTTATTGGAAACAATTTTTTAATTGACCGACTAATAGGTTGCCCTGCATGTAGGATTTTTTTTCTACATTTCGCACCAAGGAATTAACACACTAGGACGGATATGAAAATTCAGCAACATGTGAGACAACAAGCTGATGACTGAGAGAGTCAGACATATATCAAAATCAAGATACAACGGGAGTCATTATTCCAGCCTAAACCACCATGTGCATCAACTGTTGCTCTTAAATAAATTTGCAAGTTTTGAAATCTTAAGTTTTATACCGAATAGCTCTACATTTAATGCATATTTGCAGCCAAAATGCGACCCATATTCAGCCAACAAGGGGCCACGATGCAGACGATAAGGGGCCCAGATGCATCACAATATATATCTTGTTCCTGGATTTTTGTCTTTGCATTAATCGGGCCTTATATTTGTTGCATTTTTTTCTGCTTTTTACTACACAAGGATATGTGATTAGTCTCATGATATTAGACCTGATACATAAAACAAAAACATACCAAACACAAACTGTTTAAATAACACAAACATATAAAATAGTATTTTTGGCCAGAATTGTATTCAGTTTAACTACAAAATAAAGTCGTCTTAAAAGTTCTGCATGCATTATTGGATCATTTCATGTTCTTTAAATATCAACTTATTGTTTACATTCGAATATTTTCACTTTATCAGAATTGACTGCCTTATAACCCACCTTTATCAATCGCTGTAAAGTGTGTGCGTTTTTTTTTCTACAGAAAACCAATACTAATATGTCTATATGTGCTTGAAAAGATTTCATATGGATAGTTGTAAACCCCTTTATAGATCACTTTGATCTAATATATTTTCATGTATTAAGATTTATTAATATCATGGGATATGCTTAACTCAAGAATGTACGGCGAAAATGGATTTAGTAATCTCTCCGTCAATATATTGTGAGAACGATATCACATTCCGACAAGCGTTGGTCGATTCCCCTGATAGAAGTGTTTAAAAAGTAAGCATACTTTAAAGCGTTCTTTTCAAGTAAAATGTCAATTATCGTGTTTTATGAATGCAATTCGTATTTTTAACTCAACGTATTTAGTGCACAATAAATACACGTTTTTGAATAATAATGCATCGATTGATGTTCATCTACAGACTGTATTTCGAGATTATCGCTAAACTAATACATCCTTCATCGCTTTCAATACCTGTTAATTGCAAAGCGATTACGAATTTAAGGTTCGTTTTTTTTTTGTTATACTACCAGACATTATTATTAGACGGATGCTTAAGAAAAAACGCGACTTTGAAGAAAGTTCATTAACAAATTATACAAGAAAATGCTGAAAAGAATCACAGAATATATAAAGAAATTAAACTACTCTTTGGATTTTTTGGAGGGGAACACTATACAGTATTAGGGACATAACTGGTTAAAACGCATATTTAAACAGATATCAAACAACTGTACTGGGTCTTTAGTAAAGATGGCACGTGTACAAGAAGAGTTGGCCAATAAACAATACAAAATTGAATCTATTCAGTAGATCAAGTACAGAAAATGCCTTCACCGGTCATTAAGACAGAAACCGTTTTACAGGAAAAAAACACAAAGACGGAAATGAAACTGACCTTTAATCCAGCTACAAACATTGAACGAGTGATGTCCACTTTATTAGGATTGAGACAAGTCGTCGTCCAATTCAAATGAGTCGGTTGTTTTGACGATATTGTATCAACTAAAATGATGGCAAGCATTAAACGCATGGGTTTATTATATTCATTTTTATATTCCATTAAATCACATGTGCACACACAGACAACGGTATTTAGGTGTGTTGGTAAGAACGTTACTTCCACTGTTAGTGCATTTTATGTATGACGAATGATGTAACTGACAAGCGCATGAAGGTAAAATGTAGTGCTCATGTATTAGGTTTAGTATACAAACTTAAGTTGTGTAAGAATGCAAATACTATTGTTCTACCAAGGTTACATTTGGAAGATTTCCCATGCATCGATATCCCTGTACCGAGGGATATTCGAAAATAGACAATTAGAATACTAGTATTTCTTGAGCAGCCAAATCTGTAAAATAAACTCTTTTAAAACACTTTTTGTAAGACCCATATTCGAAACTAAGTGTGTGTGATGTTTCAAGTAATTGACGTTATTCTTAGAGGACTCAATATCAAGCCCCAAACCACTTTAAATAAATAGCAGAAACCTGTAGAGTTTGTAGTTTTATTATTGTGTAATAACAAAAACATAAATAATCACGTAAAATTATAGGATACATGCGCATGCATGTCATCATTGTTTAAAACAAAAGTCCATAGAGTTGTATCACTCTGAACCCGTATTTACAAAAATGTACAGCAAAATAATTGACAAATATATAAACGAATAATAGGTTATTGCAATGAGAGTCTTTTAAACAAAACGTACACAAGACATTCAATGGAAGTTAGACAGTTCATTTAGCATGATTAAAAGCAATACAAAGACAAATTCAATCGTCGAAGCAACCAGTGAAATTGTGTTTTATATGAAGCATTAATATTAGTTAGCGCAACCTCAATCATTTCTATTAGAGCAATCACTTTGAAGTAAAACCAGAGGAATGATACACTCTTCTTATATTGCTGCCACATCTATCATGTATTTGATCAATTTGCGAAGAATGATGTTTGATCATAGGTCGTTTAACTGCGGCCAAGACAAAACTTACTTTTGTTCTTAAACTTAATAACGACTGTTTTCAAAAGAAAATAGTATTATTTGTTGATTGAATTCATTTTATGGTAACGGCCTTGTCATAAAATAAATGTAACGATATGAAGGTACGCATTCGATTTTACATGATTTAATACAACCAAGCTCTTTTTTAGTGTTCTAACAAACAAATGATGCAAACAAAACATAATATTATTAAATAACATAAATATTAAGAGGTAATAATAACACATATTATGTGCCGCTACATATGTTTTTTTTTTTAAACCGTCACTCGATAGAGCATTGGTGTTTAAAAATATCAATATGTTTTATTTAAGCCGCACATGCTTGGATACAATTGTGGGTCAGAAAAACGCTCGAATAATTCAAGATTGTAGAAAATGTCTTAAGGTATTGCAAACACGCAGAAACAGTGTATGCCGTAATGCGCTGGTCAACCGCCAATATCGTGTAGGTCCGAACTGATTTTTTTGTCTTTGAATGAACTCAATATATGCATACAAATACAGGTAAAATAATGTTACGTGTTTGATAACATATCCACATTTTCCCCGGTATTTCACATCCAGTTTTTTTTCTCTGGTAGATGTTTTTTATTGTGAACATCATTGCAAATGTTCACTGCATTGAGTCATTAATATCGCTATTCCAAGAGTCAACAAAGCTATAGTTTAAACACAGTAATAACAATATTTGTCCGCAGGTCGATAGATAATCTTCATCAGTTTTACTGAAGGTCAAAGAAATCCATTGTTATTATAAGGATAACGCCAAGAATAGTGTTACTATTGAAAGTGTCGTCTGCAAACTTAAGCTAGTTCTCCGCCGAAGTGCGCAAGCGTCATTTTTACCACGTGATTCCATCGCGTCTGAAGGGTCATGGTTGGTATTAAATATAAAGCTCTCCGTTTCCATATCTGAATAAAATCAATAAAATAATACTTATTGCACAATAATTAATATTACTCATGCTCCACAACAAAATAACTGCATGTGTATGTTGATTTTGATAAATGTACACACTTTTACATATTTATTCAATGCGCATTTAACTATGTTTATCTTTAAGATCTCTTATATAGAATACAACGTTTTATTCGTACCTCGTTTTGGATCTCTATGATTTTTTTTGTCTGGAAAAAAGCAAACATAATTTTCACAAATACGTAAACGTATCTAATATTGACATGTTTGTTGTAGTACAGAAGGCTCATAATAAAGTCATATATATAATACATAACTATGCTAGATCATTGCCAAGAGAAAGCGTTATATAGCGAATACGAGCATATACATAGTGAAGCTACTTTTTTATCTTATGAAATCGCTTTACAATAGTATGCAACTGTATTCATATCGACAGGTAAGTATATCGATACAAATAATAAATGGTAAAACTGGATTGAGACATTATATGCATACCATTAAGAACGTGGACTTTCAACCCCTGTGCAAGCTTTTTAGTCAACCGGCAGACGTAATGTCCTCTGTCATCAGTGGTCACGTGTTTGATAACAAGTTCACTTATCAATGACTTGCCGGGCATTGGTTTCCGGTTTAATTGCAAAACACGTCCGAACCGTTCTGGCTTCATTTCGCTGATTGGATCCCCATTGAAAAACCAGTCCACGGAATCCGGGGCTTTCAACGCCCCAGTTGCATTGCAGACGAGTCGAATGTCTTCCATCAGGCTGACATATTCTGTCCCAGTCAGTTCGAGATCTGCAAACGTTAATTACAATACGAATTAACAATAAATACCGTGTGCACAAGACAGTGATTCAATCGTGTTTCTTTTCTATTCGTATTTGTTGTTTCAAAAGGAAAATAGAAAGTCTTCTAAGAAATGTACAAAAATCATTATCTTTGAAAGAGACGGATTGGGGATTTTATACTCACAATTAAATTTTACCACATTCTCATAACCGCTCATAACTTTGCAATTTATGCAAACGAGGAAATTTAACACACTATCCACGAATATGACTCTATTGAACACAAACAGTCATGCGTCGATCGACGTCACCAAATATCATTAAAACAGTGTAATGCGTTTACAAATCCCGTTCAAAATCATAAGAAAGGCGAACTTAAAAAGAAATCAATTCTCATCCAGTTTTTGTTGTTATGAAAATAAATTAAAATAGCTTGAGAAATCATTTTAAGACCAACTGCACGCATTTGCCATTGTATTCCGATTGGAATTGTGAACCATTCATTGTTAACATAAAAACAAGATTCGACTTAGATATTTTTGGAAACTCAATTTAACACATTCTGGATTTTTGTTTTAAGAATATATAAATAACCAACCATTAAAAATCGTGTGTTAGCGTTTAAGGCAACTTGATCCAATTAGGAAATGCTTAAGTTACCAAAAACTTGACGTCTAAGAGCATTATTTTCAAACACATATGGTATATATGTGAGAATTACAACACGTTCTACATAACATCTCATACAGGCAATCTATGTCCATGTACTATTGTCCAACAAATGTACTCCTAGAACTAGACGTCACTGAAATATTATGGTTACGTTACAAAGATGCCACTACCTTATGTATCATTTCGTACAAGAACCAAGAGTTACACGTACCTGAAATGTATTTAATCGGCTCTGAAAAACAAATGTAATAGGTCAGTTATGGTTCATTGATGTAGACTTATTTTTTTGGTATTCAGCAAAGATAATGTTGCCTCGCATATTATACCCGTCACTAATCAGGCAATACTATCTTTTGAAAGTAACTGTTATTGGAGTAAATTGACCATGCGCATGTAGATATAATAACACTGCATGACGTTCAACGTTAAACGTAGTTATAAGTTTGTTGGGCTTTATGCAGATGGTGCAAAAACGTTAACTTACCGTTGCATTATTTAAAGAAAGCGTATTAACGCATATCATTCATTAAAATTACAGACGCAACATTTTAAGAAAATACATACCTAAAACGTTCAACGTTATATTTATCGTGTAGTTATTAGTTGCGCTAATTTGACAAGCGTATGCGCCCTCTTGGTCCTTCGACACGTTCTTGATGATCAGGTCATATCTGCTCTCCTCGTTCTCTTGATCTTGGAGGTTGATTTCTTCAATCTGGACCTCGATGTCTTTGTCAGGAGTGAACGTCGTCTTTCCGATAGTCAGAGGTGATTCCTCGTCCGCCTTCCGCCAAACGACCTGTCGTAATCGACAAAGTGGCAGTTACACAATTTATACAACAAATAAATTGTCCCTTTTATTCTAGTTAAGTTTCATTCATGAAAGTGATTATTGGAATATAAGGGATCATCACATAGACATGTTAAAACTGATATGGACACTCCTATATTCAGCATTACAAGGTATGTGTAGAGTATCCAAACGCAAATTTTCTATCGAAGTGTAATTACTGAAATAACAACAAATATTTCACCTTAACGTATTGCTTGACGGCACATTTTTGTTAACGATCATCTGTTCCATCAGGGTGTTAAAAAGGATTTTACTGTAGACAATTTTGTGGTCTATATTTTATATAGCGCGCAAGAAAGCCAAAAGGCAATACAACTGGTCGCAACAAATATTAATTTGTTAATGACCATCAGCATATGAGCGCTTTGAAAGTTTGAGCGAAACATTGCTTGCAGTTACATAATAGTTGAGTTCATACAATTTCGGGGCTTATATATTCTTTAAATGGAAAAATAAATACAAATCAATAATTATGCCAAAACTTGTCGCAGCCAAAATTTAACAACCATCTTAACGTTAAGATAATTAAGCTGTTAAACCTGGAACAAAATCAAACCAACCGTTAAAGAGGAGTTCAGTTTACAAATGTTTTGTGAATCTATTTTCTTCAAGAAAAAAGCAGAAAATTATTTAGACAGAACTAGTCACACAAAACATTCATATCTTCTGATCTTCAACAGGCTAAGGTAATTTGTAAGGTAATAATTCAGGTAAAAAGGTGTGTAAGTTTGAGCAAGATTAACCCAGCCAAGAGCAGTTTAAACCCGCTGGATTTGCAGATGGTCACTTGCCATAAACAATGTACGTTGCTTCGCTGATAACAGTTCTCTCTTGCTGAAAGAGCTGACGTTGCGCTTTGCCCATATTTAAACAGTGTAATAACATATGATGTCCGTACAGCGATCAGGATGTTTGATAACAACTTTGTGAGCGTTTTCAAAATCTTTTCCTAAGACACCAACAACAGATTCTACCGAGGAAAAACGAACTGTTTATAAGCCGTTGGCTTCCGATGCAAGCGCGCTAAAATAAACTAAACTCGGCAGTTACTTACAAATTTCGGACCGAGATTATGAATCCTACATCGTAGCTGGGCGGTCTCACCCTCGTGGACTGTGATGTTCGTAGGGACGGGCAGAAAGCTGGGAATGGAGGAAGGGTTTCTCCTGTAGAAGTTGTAGGCATCTGAAGAATATACAATAATACATCATACGTTCACATGTTTGCAATACTCTTTTTTGTTAACACTAAATAACTTAGTAGAACGGGACATATATTCGTATGATAATTACACATGTAGTGTAACTGTACAAGTGCAAAAGATGCATGTGCTTCGGTAAAGGAATACATCACATGTTTTTCATGATATCAGTTTTTGTTTTGCTGTTGCATATTTTTTTTTCAAATTCTAACAATACAAATATCGAATTCTCGGTTCGTTTTTAATTTCTTCTCATATTTTCAATAGGAAAGTATTAAAAGGAACGGTTTTATTTGTACGTGACACAATCGGTAGTTATTCGGTCGTTAGGAATGTTGCGTACATGTTGTAAATGTGACATGATAGATAGAATAATAGGTTGGTGACGTGGATGGAGAATGGTTATCTGGCTCGTCGGAGGATCTTATCGGGTTCGCCTTCGGCTTACCCGATAAATTCCTCCGCATTGCCAGATAACCATTCTCCATTCACGTCACCAACCTATTATTCTCTATTTATATTTGTCTTAAACAATTTATTCCTAGCAGCAGCTATTCGATCATTTCATGGCTCCATCAGCTGTTAAAAGCTTTTGCCTTTAGCACGCTGACACTTGCCCCGCGATAAACGGTGTTGACTGGCGTAGTATTCAGTCAAATATGCAGACATGAAATAACGTAATAAACCGAAAAAGGTATAATCAAACATGTTATTTTTCAGAGAGCGTTTTGTATTGCATAAATATTACACATGCTGTTATTGCTTTAAAATCATTACGTATCTAAAACAACTTTAAGGTTTCTTAGAAGACATAAGTGTCGATGCTAACAAAACGCTAGTACAATTATTTTCCTGAAAAAGACTTTATTAAACTAATGGATGTACTTTCAACGTTGAACATTAATTTTCCATCTGCGAACGACTTAATATTTGTTTTATATAGGTGAAACAAACATCAATTGTATTCCATCAACAGGACAGCTGTTTTTAATAACCACTTGATAAAATATATAAATGTATGGTTGTAACCAAATCAACTTTAAAGAAGTCATGCAATAAAAGTTAGTGCCGTACAAGTAGGATGTCTTGTCAAAAATTGTTTTCCATTTTAATGAATTATACATAATTCGTTTTTATTAATTTTCGTTACAAATTTTGTAAGTAATACTTGAATTAATTGAACTAATTAATTGATACAGACATCAATGTGCACCGAAAAACATCAGAGAACAATTAAGGCTTCAATTAATAGCATTTACGAACAGACCCATGTCCACATTCAAGTTGACAAGACTACCTCGCATGTAGGTCAACTTGATAAAAAATAATCAATCTTGAAACACTTTTTCCTGCAAAATGTTCAATGCACACGCTATACACAGCACATACGTTTCAATAAGAGAGATTTTTTTTAACATAAGATCTTTAAAAAATAACGAAAAGGACAAAGACTAACGACAGGTACGACAATCATTCCGAAGTCCGATTCAGGTCGAGATGTTTGGACAAAGACTGTGTCAATGATCGCTTTTATTTTTAATAACCTTTAAGTAAGTTCATTGTGTAAGCATGCGAATCCTCTGAGTTATTCAATTCACATTTTTAGTTGTTAATGTGTGTTCATTTATTCACGCATGGCGTTTTTCTGCATAAATGATCAGTGCATCGACCTCATATTTTCTCTTAGAATAAATTACATGCAGAAACAAATAAATAAAAAATAATAAATCTACGTGTTATGAGGATTTTTCTTAATTTATTTTAATTACTTGTGCATTAGTACTATTTTTGTTCCAAAAAGGAACAGTAGTGCTAAACGAACTATTAAATGTGAGAAATAGTTCAGTATTCCTTACTGATTCGACGAAAGATTGACAATTTCAGGCGGAATTCAATCACACACACTTACACATGTTAAAATGTACACATGTTTTCAAACATATAATGACAGCGTTGCTTTTTAACAGAGGAATTGCTTTCAGGATCTAGCATTTGCAAAATAATGTGTGAAACACAAGTTAACTGTTGTATTATAACCATACGAACACCACTTTATGGAAGTTTAAACTGATAATCAGGTAAGCAGCAAAACCTTTACGTAAAAGGATTTACAAATCGGAGCGTCATTATACAATCCAAATACTTGGTTTACTATTTGAATTAATGGATGACCCTTTTAATGGGAGAGAACCATGTTTCTGAAAGCCTAATTACTGAGCATATGCTTTTTTTTAATTCAGCAGATAATCCAAAATAAAGCCAACAAGCAATATTATGTGCGAATGATACAAATAAGATATTGTGCATAAAGCGACAGTCTCCAACAAGCTGTTGTGTTTATGTGAAGGGACCTTGGGAATGTAGCGCGTACGCAATTTCCTGTGTTATTGTGTAACGGTTTTCTCCCGCCAGAACGATTTATAGTCGATGTCAGTTCTTGAAAGATCTTATTGTCGCCGTTAACCTATGAGTTCGAACGGCTACGATGTTAACGTCAGGCTTAGATAGTAATATATATAAAACTAGTTTTGAGAAACCATCGACAATAGGACGTTTAATGTGGTCGATTTTTTACGTCCATGTTAATTTTTTTCCGATTAATTCATGTACATTTAAACATGTAAATCGATAATAAATGGATTCTTGCAATTTCATTTTAATTAGTTTACTACATGTTTGTATCACATATACAAATACTTAAAACAATACTGTGATTATTTAAATAATTAAGCATTTTATTATAATATAATGATAAAACTCGATTTTGTTTTCACGTTTGATAATTATATTAATTCTAATAAATATGCATCAGCAAATAGCTAGAACTTGTTATTATACTGCCGAAAACCCATGACGTCACATGTGCAGACATGAAATTACGTAATTTAAAATTGTGTTATAATTATGTAATTGAAAATCCATTTAAGTTGAATAGGTGACATAACTGAATAAATCATGACGTTTGATATTGCAGCCGAAAATGTCTACCATATGGAACTACGAAGGCAAATACCATGATGTTCATTAACAAATATATGACAAATGTGTCGGATGTTTTGTCATAGGACATAAGTACAGAGATGATAAGTTCAACAAGAAATATCTTAACTTAGAAAAGTTGTTAACATATGATAATCAATATTTTCAGAACAGAACCGAAACAGATACGATCATAAGAGTTCTGTTCTGCTTTGTTTCGTTCGATTCTGTTCGGATCAATAGTGTCGATATCAAGCTGCATAGAATGAGGAACAATGTACACACGTTTAAATGTTATAGGAGAACACCGTCGAACAAATGTTTGTGTACAGAAAGAAGCACATAAAAACAGAAGAACATCGTCCAAGGTCATTACAGTATACCCCATCTAAATATAGGGGTTTATTAAAGAAACCTGGATCCAAGGAAAACATACACCACTTCATGATGGATTTGACGTGTGTTTCTAACATTTCAATAGGCATGACAGCACACTTTAAATTTCCCTATCTCTGTGGACATATAAATACAACTAATAAATTGGATAAGAACGCATTGTGCGAAAATAACGTGCGCGAATCTAACTTATTTAAGCTGTCATTGAATTCCCCAAAACTCCACAGAAAGTCATTACTAGACATAATTATTTTCAGGAAATGCGTGCATCAAATGAGCGTGATTTGATCACAATTCACTTCTTGGAACTTAATTGACAGCTTCAAATAATGTAACGAATTCTAAATATCATTCTTTGAATAGTGTTATAACTGAGAAACAGTTTTAATAATTTGTCAGATTTAGTCCAAATATCGACTAAGCACCAGCGGTTATGAATCGTGATAAGTTTATTCTGAAACGTCTTTGAATTTTCAGTGATGAATCTGTTGCTTTTCAAGCATACAGTATTCACTGTAATCGAATATGCTTTTTCGTCGGTGTATTGCAAGCGATTAGAGATTTTTTTTTGTAATTATTAACATGCATAGTGAAATAAATTAACAAATACGATTGCATTACCAGTATCTGTATACAATACAGGGATTAGTTTCGAAAACACTTTTTAAACTCCAAATAATTAGCGATATTGATATAGTGCACGAACATACATACTTCTGAATTGTTTAGCACAATGTATGCGTCTTTTACGGATCTGATAGGAATATTTGAATTGGGAACATGTATTTCTTGAAGAAAGCCGTTAATGTCTCTGCGATCCTCACAAGCCAGGAATATAAATTCATTTCCGTCTGACAAGGAATGGAATTGTGTCACTGCTATTACATCCGTATCATATTTTCTACATTTAGCGAGGAAACCAATATAATTCATGTCGTTATCGGTGGAGATGTTGAGACGCCAATTCCATATCACTACAAGTAAGACATTACACCAGTTGAGCAATTCAAGTTGTATATAATAAATGCTTTTGTGAGAACATTTAAAAATCTGATTTTTTATACAGGGAATAGTTTGATTCACCCATCAATGTGTTCGCTTTTTATTTTTTATTTGATTTCATTTTTTTACGCATTATCACCTTGTTTTTGACATATGACTTACATTTAGTGTTTTTGTTTTTACCTTCAAAATATATGATGAATTTGGAGAAAAAAAAAGTACTCAAGGTCCATTGGCATTGATCTACACATATTGAAACAGTATGAAACAGTATTGCTGCGGCGCTCGATGTAAACCAATCACATCTGTATTTGTTTTTGCATATCGGGGATCGCATATATTTCAAACAGTTTTTTATTTATTCTAAGGAACTTTTCTTTTGTACATAAAGGCAAATGAGATATTTAAATTAAAGTGGTTTTAGTCGTATCTTTTTTATTTGCACTCCGTGTCACTTGTGTAAATATCATTTTCAATAATCACTCGAAAATAAAATAGAAAATGAGCCATTCATACTTATATTCTCTATATGTTTCACATCGATACAATCAGACACACGTATACACACACAAACATACGCCTACAATACGTTTGACAACACCATGAACCCTTTAAGGGACTGTAAACCACGAATGACAAAAAAAGAAAAGTCATAAAATACCGTATTTTTTACAATTATTAGTTCATATTGATTAAAATATCACGATTGGTATATAGAATTACTTGAAAAAAGTTTTTGTTTATTTTTACTTTATTTTTGTATTTATTTATTTTTACTGGGTATGTCTACCTGGTAACTACTTTAACTATAAATAACGCAAGTAGATTGATCATCATCGTCACCCGGTAAACCCAAGAATGCAAATTGTGCATGCGTAGTGAATTGTATATATATATATATAAATGATCAATCGACTTGCGTTATTTATAGTGTTTATATCGTTATGTCACCTATTTTCGCGATGTACTTTTCGATTTCACATCGCGAAATTTTATTACCGAATATAGTGAAAATATGAACTTTTTTCAAGTAATGTAATATACCAGTCGTGATATTTTAATCAATATAAACTAATAATTGTAAAAAATACGGTATTTTAGAACTTTTCTTTGTTCGTCATTCGTGGTTTAAAGACCTTTAAACAGTATACATTTCTTTTATATCTTGGATAATATTGATATAGATGAGATATAAAATTTGAATCTTAATGACTAGTTTTCTTTATGAAGCGTTGTTTGTCAATAGAGAAAAAAGGGTAGGATAGGGATTAACTGACTATGCTTTGAACGAAAAAATTGTATTTTGAGTCTTAAAAAACAATACACATTTACACTAGTGTGCTGACTAATTATCCATATGATATGGCTTACTAAAGCTTTGTATTACCTTTTATAATCAGGTTCAATAATTGACTTATATAAGTCAGAAAGGTTCTCAAGTCGCAAAAAAGTTCTGATTATTGTAGTTATCCTTCGAAAAATGACATCGGTTGGCACCTTAGAATATGTCAAACAAACAAGCAGAAAGAACGAAATTTTAATGACAAAATAATTCGATATTGCATCGACTAAGATCGTGTTATGATGCCTATTGTCTTTGGCGTCGTACATGTATCCAAGTGAGATCAATAAGTATATTTTGGAAAACTCATTTGTCTGTTATAACATGAGGTATGTGTTACGTTATAACATGCAGTATGTATTACCAGAATCAATATACGAATACTAATTCATTTTGTACACATGTTATTGTGTTTGTCTTAATGGCGGTCTGTTAAACTAATTATATGGCAACGTACCATAACAATACATTGGCTCGTTAACATATCTTGTTAATTAGTTTTTCGATGATTTATAGCCTTGTGTATACTTCATTATCTATTACGTTTTGTCTCAAATGTTAACGAATAAAATAACTGATAGTATTACGTTTGTATAATTATAAGTGTAACATGCATGTTTTTAATGGGGACATCGTTTACATGTAGCTTGATATGATAAAATTATTTCAATGCCTTGAATCTGATTATAACATTTAAGAAAGATGCATATAGATTTAAATCCCTTATTTAAAATTCCTTTTGATCGGCAACACTCGTTAAAAGATTGGAGACCTTCGGAAAACATGTGCGTCAGATATTGTTGTAAATTGAATATGCGAGCGTCTAGTACCGTCATAATGCAAATGAGACATTGGAACATTAACGAAAAATCGATCATAGCTAGAAGTGGAAATAAATACATTAGGACTGGGCCAGTGTTGACAATTATAGTTATATTGAAATGATCCAAAACACGAGAATGAAATCAAAAACACATATAATTAAGTCTCAACAAATTAGAATAGTTGATATAGTATAACGGATGATTTTTGAAATATCGATGGTAATTTGAAACCACTTTAAACAGTCTGAACATGCATTCATTGGAAACAGTGTACAGTGTAACATTATCAAATATAAATATCGTACAAAATGAAGATGTATAAACAACATAATACAGTGCTGCCATAATACTATTACCGTGATAATATATTTTTTTGAATTTTATAGGTAAAACCTGTTAACACTTCAGATATTATCAATTCAACAACGGAGACGTGTTCTTAATTGCTGTATGTTTTACCTTCCACAACTGTACAACAAATCAAAATAGTTTTTTTTTGTTCGAAACTTCCGAATAGCTCTGCATGTAGCAACTGCGTAGTCTTGTTTTTATTTCAACTTTCTTCTGACTCATTAATTGCTCGAACGCATCAGTAGTTATACGTTCACAGCGATATAATTGGCATAAAAGAAGTGAAAGACACTCAAGGCAGCGCGGTTCTGTGAGCTCAAA
Organism: Dreissena rostriformis; assembly: GCA_007657795.1. Classification (NCBI taxonomy): domain Eukaryota; kingdom Metazoa; phylum Mollusca; class Bivalvia; order Myida; family Dreissenidae; genus Dreissena; species Dreissena rostriformis. The sequence goes on from VMBQ01000438.1 coordinate 67,454, forward strand.
ACATATGCACATATGTTTATGCCATACAAAAGTCCCATGGATTTAACCAGCTAACGGACTTAATTTTAGTCGACGAAACAAAAGAAGTCGAGTAGCTACGAACACATCATGAATACTTTCAAAACTGTAACATAGCGCCTTAAACCGTGTTAACATCACATATAAGTGGATTTGGCGGCGTAATCTGAAATGTATACATAGTTCTATTAGCTCTAAGTGGTATTTAAAAACAAAACTAACGCGTTCAACTGTACACGCTCCATTCGGAAAAGTACAAGCATAATGTAACATGAACAGCAAAGGAGAATACATTGGTCATAACCAAGTTCACACTTGAAATCGCGTACAATATGCGGTCGGACAATTCACTTGTAAAGGTAACAACAAGTTCATTCATGCATAATACAACCGTCATCCCACAAGGTTTTCATCCCACAAGGTATCGTACTATAGTTCTGCATGAAAGAAGATAATAATACATTGAAACTGATGGATTTATCATCACGGGCACTTACGTTTTTTTATTTGATTGGCTAATCATTGTATGTCGTTCAATTAGGTACATTTCATCAATTAATGAACAATTAACACTTGAATGACGGTACAATGTTCGGTCCGACATCTCACTTCAAACGCTTAAAGCTCCTACAGTCATTCATAATACAATTTACTTTCGTCTTGCCACTGAACTATAGTAGCACTAGCGGAACGATACTACAGCATTCACATTTTTCGATTACTACTATGCACTTTGATTTGATATTTTCTTTGCCAAACCGTTCATTTACAAGCTTATGCATTTGATAAAAAACATTGTGCTTTCAGATACACTTTAAACATGACAATACATTCAAGCCAACGTTGTTATAATCGATATGCACGGATGATTTCTTAATTATGTCATTAAATAAATTTGATTATTTAATCAGCATCAATATCTTCATCGTCCATGACAAATGGACTGCCAGACTAACACATTTATTTAAAAGAACAACGGCGCCACGGAAGTCAGCAGTCTACTTTTATCACAGCGTAGAACAATACTTAAAGTAAGGGTTTAGCATAAGATTTTTGCTTCTTTCATTAATGATATATTACAATATTGTATTTATAAACACACCTTTTGGGCTGGTATCCTAACCGTAATCCAATACCATTCCAGAGTTGACTTTTGCGGTCTGTCAATTATAATTTACAGGAAGCAACTACTATCGACAATATCGATTTCGAAAATTCAAACATTCGGATGAAATTTATGTCAGGACTGTCTTGTAAAATGTCAAAAAGTTGGTGCATTTAAGTTTATTCGTGAGGCATAAGTTGAGACTTTACAATAATTGGTTAGCTTCTGCAGGCTGGGCATTATAAATGCATGTTAAAATTATCTAAAACAATAATATTAACAATAATAACAATAATAATAACGATGATGATAATAAAAACAATAAATAGTGTATAGTACGTGTTCTAGATTCATTTTAAGATTATCTAAAACCTCTTAGTGTGTTTTTGTATTCACAAGTGTGTTATTGTTGTATATTACTATAAACATAATCAACATAACATTAAACTTCAAAATCGAAACTTTTGAGATAAGAAATCAATACCAGAGCCAACGGACATGTTTAATACGTAAATATATGAAAAACACACCGTAAACGAAACCCAAGGTTCTTGCAAATTTGCTTTTTAATTATAATCGCATCTGTTCAAACCCGTTAGACATTAACAGTCTCTACGCGTTAGAATAATTCGTTATGAAGTCGGAAATAACTATGAGTCACAACAAACATAATTTAAAGTGAAGAATAACATGTTGATTAGTAGTTAAGAGTATTGTATGGTACAACACAAGACCTTAATTTTGAAGCTAAAAACCAATTTTTCTTTCCACGAATACCAAAACATTTGTTATACAATTAATTATCAGAATCTGTGAAAATTATATATTCAGACGTTTGAGAATAAAGGTCCCACACAACTGAAGCAAAACGATTACAAAAAAAAATGCATCCTGCTCGTAATGTACACTCCTAAAGTATTTACATGTAGAGCTTTGTAACAAACATATAACCCCCACACCGCTTTGTCAGCTAAGCTATGTGAAAGGGCAATTAACAAAGGAAAGTATGGGTCACTTGGCATGAATACGTATCTTGCACATATTCATATACACTTAATATTGATGACATATTTGACGTTTGAATTAAATCGCTTTAGAAATTTGGAAGAAGTTTGCTCCACACAAAATAATACCATTTCATGCTGACAGACCGAGGGACCGATCGACCGACGAATAAACGCTAATATATCCCTGAGAGCAAATTATATAATATATATATATATATCTTCAACAATATTTAAGAACACTACCAACTATATATACATGTATATATATATAGCTAGTAGTAGTAGTATATATATATATATATTTTTTTTTTAAATATATATATATATATATATTTTTTTTTTAAATATATATATATATATATATTTTTTTTTTAAATATATATATATATATATATTTTTTTTTTAAATATATATATATATATATATTTTTTTTTTTTNGATGCACTAACTTTAAGAATGCAAAAAGATGCCATTTCTCAGAAAATAAATATTATATGACTTAATGAAACTTACCGTTTAGAGAATATGAACACAGAATTACTACAAAAATCACGTGAAAATTGAACCCCATCATGTAAATTATCCTCATTTCACAAGTATCGTTGTTTCATCTCTGGCTTTATACCATCTCAATGTCCTTCTTGATGTGTTCACTTACTTTGAAGCAAGTTTTGATCATTATGCATTCCTGCATTATGCAAGCAAGACATTTAAGCATGCACGTGGGATTTTCAGCCCAAACACTGTTAATCCTGTTCCTGTTGAATTTCTCAGTCTATTTATCATAAACTCTGAACAGCAGCATCTTCAAGATCGATATCCTCGAAGCTCTAAAAATCTCCCACTGTCCCGGAGAATACATTAACATGATCACAAGAGCTTCAAGTAATTGTATATGATAATGAATTATCAATTCTAAAGTATATACAACTCCGATCTCCTGGAATCTAAAATTAAGAAATTAAATACGTTATAATCAGTTAGTAAAATATGTATATGAAATATATAAGCCTTACATTGGCGACTGTAATCAGATTAATGTCATCGTAAATATTGATACCTCAATAAAATGTTACTGTCTGTACCATCACAAATACATTTGTAACAACGCTATATTTCCCATTCTAGTCGCGCCCTCGGCAGTGAATCTCTAATGTTTATATTGATATTACATATAAGGATCAATGCCAGTCATCAAACGGCGAGCCAAAATAACATTGAAACGCTTGTTTTTGAGATTAAGGTTAAATCTTCAGCGACTTAGAGATGGAAGTCAGTATGTATCGGCATTTAAATTAGGATTGTTTTCCAGGACAACGTCTTGCACATATGTCACAAACACACTACCGTATATACGGATTCGGTCAAGAGATTAAATTCTAGTAATTTAGTTTTATACATTGTTTCAGGAATTTAATTCGAGAAATATAACCAGGGTCATTAGTGTAATCATGTTGTTGAACCCCCGAACATCTATAACACGAAAAACATGCATTGATTTATATCTACCTGTGTAATAATATCGTCAAACGACAGCTAAGTACATTTTTATCAATATGTTGTGAATTCCGAAATATTGCATATTCTATTCGTCATACAAATTATTATGAAATCCTTTCTCGATCGTCTGAATTCAATTCTATTGACAAATTCGCACAACCTCACTACCTGCACATTTCTTGATCAGTAGCACACCCTTCCATCAATACCTTTCAAGTTGAGTTTGATGTTTCAAAATGCGAACACGTATTTGCTCACGTCATTTGCATACTTAATCGTGTTTAGCATGATGATTTTAGAAATGTCATTCTTAAATGTAGCGTGTGTAACGTAATGTAATAACATTTAAAAATCAGTGTCATGGCGTGTATCTTCCATAGAGCATTTAAAGTGTCTTCATTACATATAACTATGCGTGTCTCCTTTTTTACATTATACAGCGCGGTATCCACCCTGTCTGTTAAATTTTGAGGCAAATTTTACAAAGAGTGTTATTTTATATCAGTTATAAATTAGAAAAGGGTTCACAGCGTAAGCATGAGCATGACATGAACTGGTACACCTTTATAATTCAGCAATTATTACGGGGTTTAACAAGGTAACTAAGAATGACAAGCACGAGCATCTATTGCATACATCCTCCACTATATTTGCAAGAGAACTTTACATTCATTTTTTTCCAGTCATTTTATGATCAATACAACATGCTTGCTAATCTTTAGTAAAAATTTTCACGTTGAATGATAATCGGAAGACTTCAAAGAAACGAATAATATTAATTGCTACTCATACGACTCTATAACCACGCACACGGAAGAATATGCGTGGTACAGTGTTTACTATCATACGTAAATGGCAAATAAAAGAGGCATTAAAATAATTTCATAATTTATTAGGAATGTACTAATTGGTTCAGGATTATCGTTAACAACTTACATTAATGAACACTTCCAGAGTTATTCTTCATTCATCTTTCAGAATATTCAGCAATATATACGAATGATTATTTATTTGATGAATAAACTGTTAATTTGTTTGATGATTAAAGAAAACTCTCCATACATAATAACACACATTATAACATAATAACACGCTTACATAAAGGGGAAATGATGAAGTTGATTACAACTGTTTTATGCCATGTGCATATTTACAACTCATTACGAAAGCTAGTATCTCTGTAAACAAGACATCGCAGAAACAACGTTGTTGTTGAGAGAGCAGACAGATTATGCATTAAATGCTATTGAAATAAGTCGTTCTCTGGGAAATTCTGTCTGAATGCATTTGCTCAACATAACGCCCCGGAGTAGCATGTGCAGTTTACAAAGGCTTTTTAGATCTGGGACGCCAATAAGCAACACTTTTGTAAGCACAAAGCACATTAATTAAGCTTTATTTTTATAGAGCGCACCTCAAGTGTGTTGCCATTCGGTGCGTTTGATAATGTAAAACACGACAAGCAACACTATATTGGTATTCAGTAAATAACACCATATCTGTTTTATTTCTATATTACAATTGCAAATTTTGTACACAATTGTTTTAGTAAAACGTTCAAATAGTAACGATTGTATCTTAAATTTTAAAATAAATAGACGTGAACGTTTAGTCAGAATTGTAATGTGAATACATGTAGTTTCTTTGAGGCATGTCTTTGTCCAAATAACAATTTAAGAATATGACATATTCAATTGGTTCCCAGATCAAGTTGTTTTCAAAAACATATAATTTCCTAAAACGGAATTGCCATTTCATTAAAAGTAAGAGAAGAACAGTACTATATTAGCAGAACAAGTCATTACTGGCGAGAGGTTTATACCACGAATAATGCCATCCATAATTCAGTATGTAAATAAGTATCCATCTTTAATGTATTATGAGCCTCTGGCCATACCACATTTTAATGCATTTCCGTCTGTACCGTAGAAATAACACTTAAGTCGCTAGACGAACATATTATCTACGTTAAGCATTATGTCAGAATTCATAATGTTATCAGTGGTACTCATTGACACATATATCCTCCAGCGTTTTACCATAAACTACACCGTTGTTACTTTTGCATTAGTTCGCAGAAAGTGAATGCAAAACTAAAAACTAAACTATAAAACTACATAATGAAGACAATAATGGCCATAAAACACATTACGTTTTTTCTGATAACTTTTACACATGCGCATTGAAAATCCTTGTTATGATATCTCCCTCGTTCCAATATGTATAAAGTCAATACAAAACTATGAAAACAAGTTCATTAAAATGCGATGCACACATCACATTGAAACACCATTAGTACACAACATAAATATTTGTTTAATTTAATAAAGGAGAGAATACGCAAACATATCAATAAATTGTCTTGCAAAAATGACATTAACTACATCCGGGCGTTTGTTATTTAAAACATTCAATCTGAAAAGTAACTGAAAGATGCTATATTTTGCAAAAACACATGACTGGTATGTGCATTTGGCATAGCTAAGCTGCTTTTTTGTTGCCATAACCGCTATTGGCGGCAAGTACATCCAATAACGGATATTAATACACATATATGTATATGATTGCCGTAACGACACAAATTGTTTATAGACCAAAGCAATTATTCAGAATGTGCTTATTGATGAAGTGCATGTAAGTAATTATTCGACATGCTATGGAGATAAAAAGCGAATGATAGTTTATTATTTCTGTTACAGCTAAATTTGTTTACGCCAATGAAACAGCCTAATTTGCCCTAGGATAATCATTGTTTAATGTTTCGATTATGAATGTAATCATTTACATTGGAGCATACATTCCATCGATTTTCATGTATTTCTTAATAAATTGAAGTATACGCACAACTATCATGCACCAATTTTTGTAACACGTATTTGCATGTTTAAGTGCTCTTTAAATGATAATAACTGTACTTTACTACACACAATTTGAAAACATCCCAGGTAATCATTCATACAAAGCACATGCCGGTCATTACTTATGGCTTAACATCATAAGGCTACAATCAATGAGAACTTTTATTCGCGTAACCAAGTACTTTGTAGTATTTGTAGCAACAAACACGCGTTAAACAAATGGTTGCTTCCTGCGAAAATGCTCGTTTTTATAATCATTAAATCGATTACAGAATATTTATTTTTTGGAGTATTATACCTCGAATGCCAGTTGTTTTACATCTGTTTTGTCCCATTACTTTTTTGTTAATTGTATTGCTGGTATTGTAACTTAGTGGTTTCATCAAAACTGCCATTACTATCCGACATGTAATGTGAACATATCACTATTAGAACCATATAGTAATTGTACGAAACTACGCACATAATTGTGAGATATTGTTACTGCGGAAAAACAAAGATTATTGATATCTTAACGCAATTTCGTGCGGTACACGTTAACTTCTCAAGTTTAAATTATTTAAACGTAACTGCAGAGAAATAATCGTCTTCATAATTGTTCTTATATTGTAAACAGTGAATACCATATGCCTTATATAATTATTCCTCTGTACCTGGTGTACACCATGTTGTATATTGAAATCATTGATCAATACTATTGGGAACAGCAAAATGTAAGTTCCATCCTCGTACTTGACTTCAAGAGTGTTAGTCATGAACTTCAGTAAGTCCAATCTTCTGATCAAGAACATCTTACAATTTCCGGTAACATTAAACAAAGTGAAGTGTGATTTGTGTGTTGCTTATACACAAAAGAGGACATAACTAAGGTGTTTCATTAAGTTTGGGTAGTATCAAATTCATTCACTGTTTCTGAAGAATCTTGTCGTCAACAAAAAAACAAACATTTGATGATATCGATTAAGTCAACATGTGTTAATAATTTACAATATATGTGATTTGATTCAAAGAATATAACATCTTACTGACCTTAATAAATATATACAACTCATCGTGTACAGAGATAATAAATGCATGGCGTATTATAACTAACTAACAGGTTTACTTATGTTAAATACACACGATTCGCGTGATTTTAAAGACATTTATTATTAATTGCAATCACAGTAACGACGCATTGTTATAATATGCACATATAACAAAATAAAAGGACATAAACTTTAATAACACACATAAGGAAATGACCCGATTCGACAATAAAAATGAGCTATGTATTATTATTTAAACTGTATAGTCTAAAGCTGTATACACAAAATATTTCGAATTTGTTTAGGTCATCGTGCAATGAAAAGAAACGTGAATTTTAATACACGAGTTCACTGTCAATCGAGTCAATTAATTCCACCACATCTGAACAACTGATGATAATATGCGCTCAGACCTAGTGCAACTTACATACACTGCATGCATACAAACGCTTATTAGCCGAACACTATTCAGGCTCAACATTCCAAAACAGGTAAGCAATTCCGAGAGAAAGAACCGTGTGTTAGTGGAATATTGCAGGCGTTCAATTAACAAGACTAACCATCAAATAAACGGCAATATTTATCTTGATTTTCTTAACAGAAGGTTTATTGAAATCTTATTTGAAACGTTACTCGCATGGTATGTAAACCGATATAATCGCTTCATGTAATATTTAACACTTAACGGATTAGCAAAGCTATGCGTTATCGATAACATCCATGTGGAACAGATATTTGTCAACGCAAACTAGTATAAATCCTACTTAATTAGATAAACCAATCACGTTTAAGTAGAATGTCAACAAATATTGATATCATCGTTAACTTCAAGATGTTCGCTGGCTAATATTAAGGAACTAACGACTTATTACCGTGTATCATGTACAATACACCAAGCGCGTAAAATTCGTAAATGTTTTCTTTAGATTAAACAACTTACTTTCAAAGTAGTATGTTTGTTAACATACGAATTTATATGTTTTGAACTTCAGCCATTAGCTTCAAACGAATTTAGATTTATCTCACAAAATATAATTTCGGAACACTAAAAATGTAGCTTACTGAATTTACATAAATAACCGTATGTATTTATACAATTATGAAGGAATTTCATTATTATGTTGAGGTATCAATGAAGCTTTTAGGTGCCATGTATTCTGAGTTTAATCCGTTTCTACGTTTCAAATACCCCATACTACGAATGCATTTTACTTTGAAAATTAAATAAGTTTTCAGTATACGTGTTGTTATAAAAATATGTCCTCACGTAGGACTTCGATACGTTTATATCATTCAAATCATAAAAGTATAAAAATTTGCCATAATTTATAATACGAGCACACATATTATTTATGAAATCATTTGTGGGAGTTGATGGATAACAAGTTCCGAGCTATCATTAACGACATTTACGTTAGGTGTAGTATGCTCTCCCGTTGGTCGTTAATGTATTTGGCATTTAGGTTAATGGTACACACATGATGTTGATTATGAGAACTGATCTAAATGAGGTTGTATTCGCTTCGTGGGTCCGGTTGTATACATAACGCACAGTCATTACATAGATACATAGATACATATACATAGAAGCATTCGTTATTTCGAGAATTATGTTGTTATAACCTTTGCTGCAGATCAATACGAAATTGCGTCCGTGCATTTTCGAGTATTAATCCCATTGCATTTTCATAATTATAGAGTAAACAGTATACGACCCGATCTATAAGAAGTACATCAGACTGGGTTATGTATTAAATGTTTTATAATCTTTAAATTTAAATACATAAACGTGTATTTACAAATTGTTTGAATATAATGTTATGATAAACACAAACTATAAATGTTGATGCGTAGTCTGTCTTCTTTTTAAAGTCAGCGTATATAAAAACATTTTTGTATTTACCCACCGTCACATTTACCATTTGTTAAATCGTTAAAAAAATCTCGTATTACATTACACACGGGAAGCGAACAACAACAACGAGCGAGGCCTGGTATTGTAATGCGCATGGGGGGTTAGAGGGTTAGGGTTAGGGTTGGGGTAAGGGTTAGGGTTAGGGTTAGGGTCAGCCTTAACCCTAACCCTAACCCTAAACCGACCCCTAACCCTAACCCTTACCCTTACCCTAACCCAGGTAATCTCCCCTATACCAGGCCTCTCTCGTTGTAGTTATCCGCTTCCCATTACATTACTAGTGATGCTTTAAGCAAACAACAAAATAATGGTTTACAATTGAATGGTGTGACGTTTCACAATATCGTGCCGGATGATGCTTAAGGAAAACAAAGTCGCAGTTGTTATGGTATATGCTGTGATGTCACATACTAAATAGTGTATTTCAAACTGTTGGCATTTGTTGTGAGCCTATGGATGCTTTGAGTTCAATAAATGCAAACAATCAAAACTAGTTATGCTACATGTGTTTTTATATTACTGTTCAACGCACATAACTATCTGATTGACGATAATTTAATTTGTCGTATTTATTATTTGACATGTAAGTATTTCCGTATTGCATATATTTGCCGGCGACTGACCGATCCTTGTAATTGTTCCAGGAATGCCTCACCATTCCTCAATAATTGATCAATTTGCTACCAGTTCGTGCAATACATTATCAATATGCATGTAGTACGTAGGATGAAGAAATGACAGTATACATGAATGCTAAACACTGTTAATGCTTTGTGTCCCAATCCATTGGCGCGCATATGAAATACCTGCTGAATGCCTTTATCAATGAAACGTATCTAGCTAATTTGCTGGCCTACACCTATGGATTTAGTTGCCTGTGCGTTCTATAAGTATACATATCATTGTCCCTTTGACATAACGAAATCAATTAGAATATAACGAAATCTTTATATAAAGTTAAACTGGTGGATTTGACAACATATTGTGTAGACTAACAAACTGTATAATAAAACCCTCCATACTATACATTTCAAATCATTGATGTGTTTTTATTTGTAAATAACATACTGATAATTTATATGCACGAATTAATATTTAAATAATTCAAAATTTATATTACGTGCTTATTAGATAAGTGGAGACTTTGAACCAGTTGCATAAATGGAGTCTTTGAACCAGTTGCATACATCGCTCAATCATACAAGTTTACCGTGTAGCAACCTATAAATACAACTAACACTTACTAAAATAGATGTTTTAAAAAAACATTTATAAACCGTTCAATTCATAGCATATTTACAAAAACGTTATTCATGTCACGTCCCACAGGTCGCGGATAAATAAGATATTGATTCAGTGCCCCAATTTACATAACCACACGCTTAACGAATATAGTACAAGAAATAGATTACAGCCCTCCCCGTTGTGACTCCAACACCTCAATGTGACATTTGATAATATTTACATTAAAGAAAAAACGCGTACATATATCAATATTCTTTACAGGTGTATTAAAGTATCAGACCAGTATGTCATTAATAAAAACTAGTTTTTCGTTGCTTAATCGATTGAGCGAAATTTCGTTGAAAATCATATGCATTTTATACAAGTTATAACACAAAAATATCGCAGGCAGATAAATATTCTAGGCCTATTACATTTAAAAAACTGAAGTGATCTTGGGTGGTAGGTAGATGAAAACTCCAAACGAGGGTTTGAATTACCGTATTGTTTAAAACTTATATGATGCGATTTCAATACTTGTGTCAGCCGTAATACACCTCGAGTAACTTCCTTATGTATGCGCTTATATATTTGAAATATATGTACTTTATAGATCTCCTTTGTTTAAATGAATTAATATAAAAAATAATATTGTAAATCGATTTTTGAACTTCAAAACTGTCACTGAAAGCGTACTTCGAATTTCCAAAGAACATGCAAAAGGCTTAAATAAATAACAAACATCACTAGATTTAATCACTTGCCTCAAATTATTGCACAATAATGACAACTTCTACCGTAAACTCTCCATTCAGACTATATATTTCGCCGTCTGAGTTTATGCAACGTAGGCTTGATTTTCCGGACAGTTCGTACACTGATGAAATGCATTAAAATGCTTTTCAATGTTTAAATAAAAAATGCTGAAAACTGTAACAACTGTAGCTGCAAAAATATTCCTGCCTAACAGCAATAAATCCAATTGGATGTATTCCAAGAATTGCCAATTCAAAACAAACATCATTGCATTGCATAAACAATTGTGCGTGGCAGTTTAATTTATTTCCAGACAGACATTATAGGTTGATCAGACAGGATATACATATGGTATTTTTAGAATTACTTGAATACCTAAATCCAGCAGATTTCTGAATGAGACTATTACTTTTTCTCCATTAACACTGATGGAATACTCCAGTGAATCTAACACATCGAATCTCAAAGATTGGTGTTCGCCGATTGTGGGAGTTGTAAATAATATCTTTTGTCTAGAAATGTTTTTGGCACTAAATGTGTGGTGATTACTTTATTGTTGTTAGTTTCTATTGTTGTCAGGTCGATTTCCGAAAGTATGGCTCCAATGGAATGATTGGTAGGTCTCGAGATAACTAATTGGAACACGTTCCGACTCAGTTGTCTAAGTAATTAAAGATCGTTAAAATACCAACCAATTAACGGCGTAAGTGTATGCCACTAATATGTCGACATAATTTTAGAGAAAACACATTTGACTTACTGCGATTGCTGTCATTTCGGCTTAATTCGTATTTGTTAATTAAATGGTAATAAACACAAGTAGATATGTCAGTCTTTGAGACTATGACATAATCTTATATATAGAGAGAGATGAAAATAAGTAACTATTGAAACACTTGAATCATATGATCATAGCTTCTTGTCATTATTATGAGTTACTAGTACTTTATAGGAAGTGTATCTCACGATTTTATACAATGTATAGTTTTAACTGATTGATTGGTTACGGTATTACATTGTTATTAAGTGCATTTATATTTGTAATACACTCCAGATATATATGTATCAGTTTTTGTAATGGTAATGTCATTACACTTTCACCATCCCATTTATCGATGACTTAGGCACAGAGCAAAACAGGATTTTAATGCGCTATTCTCGTTCAAATGCAAAGAATGAGTAGTAGTATAAAACGTACCTGTATGTCTCAGGAATGTAAGCAGACATAAAAGCGACGTCCTTCCGAAGTTTTGCAGTCTTTGTAAGATTAGTCTTATGTTCATTTTTGGTAGTATGTGTCAAATATAAATTAAAGTCAAAGTACACTATTTTGTAACAGAAACCAGTTTGATCAGAACTATTACTGTTTTTACCTCATTTTTTCATAGGTATTCCAGATATATAACATCCTACTGAATCGACGCCGTTAAAATAAATCGACATCTAAACATAAAAGTTATTTATTTTGTACAAATATTAATGGATGCAATCGTTTCTTTTCGAGGCCGTACATTTTCACACACGAGCAATCCGGAATGTTCGAAGCATAAGGATTGATTAAGCAAATATAGCATTAATTACGTTTCAAAAAGTTAACATATAACGCATCGTTGATTGTATAGCCATCTCATTTATCGTTAACATTTGGTGTATCGTACATATTTAATTTACCATCAACTCAGAGTTTACCTAACGTATATATCGAAAATTGTGTTGACAAAATCTTCAACATACAAAAAGTATATAAATAAGAGTATATATACCCGATGACAAAATTTTCGCAAAACATGTATTCTATGCAAATAACGTACACCGATAAACTACACCATTTAAAATGATAATTCTGTTGACATTCTGTTCTACACTTAAATTCGCTTGATACTTTTAACACCCACTCGACTTCGTGTCAACACAATGACTTACACATTTATTTTCATCGAATGACTGCTCCATCATTCAAAAAAATAATACAAGATAGTGTTATTTCATAAAAAAAAATATCTTGTACAAAACTGGTAACCATGGATCACCTAACTGAACAAGTATGAGCTTCGCTCTGTTAATGCATGTGCGTGAAGTGTCGTCCCAGATAAGACTATGCAGTCCGCACAGGCTTATCAGGGACGACACTTTCCACTTTTCTTGTATTTGTCGTTTATACGAAGACTCTTCTTTACGAAAATCAAATTCAGGCGGAAAGTGTTTTCCCTGATTAGCCTGTGCGAACTGCACAGGCTAATCTGGAACGATACTTTACGCACATGCATTAAACACCCTGTTCACAGAGCGCGGCTCATAAATGATACCACGACAATCACGATTGATGTGGTCTGTTACATCTCAATAAACCCATAAACCAGATGAACGATTTGTGACACGATGGTTAGCAACCTTACATTCAGCTGTGCTTTTTCGATATAAATTTATAAAGTTGTCATTACTTGATAAACAATAAAATCTAGGTGTTAAATTAACGAAAACCAATTAACGCAAATGTTATCTTAATTATTCAGTCTAAATTATATTTGATTTGCATGACTGGTAAAAATGTAAAATGTTTAGTATGTAATTAAAAAGTAATAATTGTTTTCAAGCAGATAAAATCATGCATACATAGAATATAAATTAATGCAAACACAGTATCGTTTAAAACATCGAGTTATACTTTCATTCATCCGTGAGCACCGACAGATGTTGTGATGTTGATCTGCCACTCAAGTATTGAAAATATGTCGGCTATTTGTATTTCTATATTTCTATTTATTTTGTGGTAAGGATCTTTTTATTTAACTATTTTTTTTTTAATTTAATTAATGTTACTCAATTAGTACTATTTTTGTTACATGTAATTCTGTTCCAGTGTGTGTTTTCTGTCCTGGAAATATCTGGTGTTTCAATTTATTTTCTATGTTGAATTGATTAACATTACAAGTCAAACATCATTTTGGAACACTCGTTTGATAACATTAATTACAAATAATTTAGTAGTTTAGTTCCAAATATAATCATTTTAAGCATGATATAGGTATTTAAGTTAGTCGAACTTAACGTGATACCCATTTATCAAGGACTGGTATAATGTGGTTAACATTCAAGATTTTCTAATTTCACTAACGTCTGAAATCACTTTGCTGTTGGTTGAAATGTAACCTACACAGGTGGTTAACGTAATTGTAGACATACAATAAATCGTATTCATTATAAATTCAGCAAATATATATATATATATACCATCCAAACAAATCATGACACTGCTTTGAAATCTGCTAAAAATCGCGTCTTAATAAAAAAAAAAAATGTAAAATTAATTTCATTTTACTACAGTTGAACCCCGCTGTTTCGTTTCATTGATCGTGAGTTGATTCATCAAAATTATGAAAACGAGCTTTCATTCAAAACAATATACCATAATTAGTACCATAATTAAAATTAATGCGTACCTGTTTGTCTCAGAAATATAAGCAGAAATAACAGCGACGTCCTTCCATAGTGTTGATGTCTGACCAGCGTGCGTTTAATTTCCATTATTGTTATTATCCCTTTAATATTTCACCAACTTAAATAGCCACGCACTTTCGAGTGAATGAAACCCTGCCTTTAAGGTGTACGCGTTTAGCAAAATTACGGATGTAACAAGACATACAATTCACGTTAATCCAGATCGTTGCAATAGTTCAGCACCTGAAAATAAATAATAACATTATAATGAGTATGTTGACACATGTAGTTCGCTGCATTTCCAATTCAACATTAAACGGAAGTGTTATGATGACCTTTCCGTGGCACTGAACAGTTTGATGAACTTACTGGCATTCCGATGGTATTGTTTGTTCTGTAATCAACCGTTGGTATAATGTAGTACACTAATCCTGTTAATGAATGTAAAAGTAACTGCTTTGTTGAGGAAATTAGACTTACTTACGTAAACAAGTTATCCAGTATGTTTGATGTTAAGAGAAATCCGAAATGTTTATATTTAGTTAATCTCTTCGAAAACTGGTTAATTCATTGAACACACGCATGTATGTTTCAAGTAACCGAATCACGAACTCACAGCGTATTTAACGTATATATGATAGCTTTTTAAAACAATGATTAGTACACTTAGTTAATTCACAAGAAATATGATGCGCAATTGCACACACACACACATATTAATAACGCGAATGTACACATACATTACAAAGCCTACCAACACTTCAAACAAAACACTTTTGTAAATGGAAACCCATGAGATTCTTTTCTGCACTAATAATCACTTGATGTTATTAACGAACTACTCCTCTTTGTTTCAGCACAATGACCTATGTGTATGTGTTATATTTTATCGCATCATCCTGGTTAACCGTCCATCGTGTTACTAAACGCATGTTTGCTACCGCGTAGTACTTCGATCACTACAATCATTTGGTTCAGTGTCGCTCAAATACCTCATTCAACCACCGACGGTGAAAAGTCTGAAGCGAGTAGGCAGTTGTATATACCACGTATCGCATTCGTTGAATTTCGAGTAATACTTCGCATAGACGTTAACGAAATGATAGTAATTTAAAAAAATGAAAATGTGTATTTAACAAGAAATTCTTTCTCACTGAACTTTAAACTGATTATGAATTAACACTATAATTAAGCTTAGTTAATAATACAGATCAATAATCTATTCGACGAGCATCATGAGAGATAATGGGAAAAAGTTAACTATTGTTTAAACAAATGATTGAACCACAGTTATAATTCTTGTTTGAAGGATCCTTATAATAATTAGTTTCTTCAAGCAGTTACACCTAACACGTACTTCTTTTAAAGAGGCAAATGCAAATGTATTGATTTGTATTGCATTAAAACATGTGATTAAGTCTTCTTATTATGCGTATAATTTTGTCTTACTAATAATAATAGCAGTTACAATTGCCTATTTAAATGTTATTAGAAGTGTGTATACCTTAATGCGAGTTGCAAGTAATTATGTTTTTGAACAAGGAACGCGAACGGTGAAAATTTAAAATAAGTATAAGGAAGAAAACCAATATAACATTCATACAAAAGCATGAACACTATTGTATGTTATGCACACGCATCGTTTCGTTTGTGTCAATTATTTATAATATTATTGTTCTCAGTTACGTTCGATTATTTATTTCAATAACCGCACACAGAAAACAAAATAAGTAGAACATTATTGGGAATATTTTCTATATTTTCTGTCACGGTGTTTAGAATCTTCTCATGAGAGACGTTGGATGTCTTCTTGGCGTCTCAGGTATCGTGCAATCACAATCAAGAGCGAATGGCATTATGATGTTATTGTGTTTATTTTCATGACGTCATTTGATGTTGTGCGATGTTAACATATATTTTCTAAGAAAAACGACGATAATTAATTTTGAAATATTGACACACAAATGGGAACATGATGAGATAAATAACATAACAAGTAAATTTATGTAAGGTTAGACAGTTTGCTTGGCCAGAAAAACTTGGCACCTCTCGCCGAGGCTCGCGGTTATTTTTGTTAAGCCTTCTAACATAAACCTGGCACATTAACTTAGTATTCTCTATTTAACAGAAAAAACACATCGAATAACCCGTCCTGTGTGAGTCCATGATAAAAATAAATTCATTCATGCACTCAATATTACACACGCATAAATCAGATACAAACATTTAATGTATTATCTACATTCAATAACAATGACTGTCACCACATACCGTCGAGTGTCATAAAACCATAAACTTCATCGCACGTTCATGTAATGTTTACTTTATATAAATGTGTTGTTTGATAAACGCTAAATCTGCCATAAAAATTACACATGTCATGTCTACATAGTATATTTTGAGAGGTGTTATCTTCTGAAATGAAACCGCAGGCTACTTACAAAGTGGTTTATTGTTTTTGATTTTCATGTCACTATAAAGGTGGTGAAACATGACATATTGCGTATAGTTATGATTAAAGGAAACCGGTATCATAACATTGATATTGAGTCGAGCTTAGTATTATGTTTATGTTTGCAAAATGACTGTACAACCATTTATAGAAAAAAGTATCTATTGACAAGCCCCTTACAAAATTCCAACCTTAACAATCTTATTACTGTGTAAATTATGGAGCAATGACCAAACGAATGATTTCAATACAAAGCAACACGCATCGACTAGAGCGTTTAGAGATCTCTGAACTTTAATTTAACAGAGGTGTATTTATTAAATTCAATGATATACCAGTTAATTGAGAAATAAAAAATCCTACTCATGAGCATCGTATTTGTAATCCCACATGTTAAAATGCAGTATGTTATTTGTGTTAAGGCATTTGCAATCGAGCGAATCTAAAAACATAAGCTGTCCTCTCGAAGAATCGATATGAACGAAATAGGAATATCATGAATTGTTTACCTGTTTTCACAAATATAATTGGTCAAAATAAACATTTTCAATTTATGTGATAATCAAATGGTATTTTACTTGCATATACACGCAAAACATATTTGTAATAAAATATATGTTTCACTTATGGGCTAATACAAAACGAGCTTTCTTTACTATATTTAGTACTTTCTGTGTCAATGAAATCTATTCTGCAAATCGAAATGTTCCGATCTTGATACGCTTGTTGCGCTGGTGCATAAGAACATGATATGCAAAACGAGATATTTAGATAAATATTGCTAAATTGTAAGCAATACTAACTTACGCTCATCATCGTCATGTTTAAAACACTTGCCCAATATATTGATACACTTTAAAAAGATGTGGCTGTATTTTTTTTTTTCAAGAATATTATGTAAATGTTGTTTCTCGCCGGCTTACACTTCATATCATAGCCGCTGCTCATATAACACGTGGACCAAGCACATTGATTTGAGTAATTTTAGACATACTACAAAGTGCGAGAAAGTTAGCTTACCGTGATAATACATATATTTTCGTTGGTCGAACAGTTCCTTGAACAATTTTGTCGTTTTCTCCTATAGAATTGTATACAGTAAAGCCACAAACTCAAAACAATACGCGCGTTGCATGCTCATATCTCGTTTGTACTTGTGATCAAACAGGTAAATTGCCTCATAAATAAGATACATGCATGGTGAAAATGTATTCTTGCTGTATTTGTACTCGAGTGGATCTGTGTTAATCTGAGTTTATGAGCATATTGATGCAGATATTTATAAGAGGCCACGCTTCTTAGGGCACTCGAATGCCATTTAGACATAATGATACGGCTGTCGGTGAATACCAGACGACACTGACTACGCAGAAACATGCATGGAAAAGGAAGAATAAAACATCTGTAAAACAAACGGCAATACAAGACGTTATAGTGGATGCAAGTTATTAAGTACAGACCGTTGGTTGTTAAGTCATGCATTCATATATTATAACAGTGCTGTAAGCCCTAGATATCCTTATGCAAGGACACTGTCGAATGATTGATTAACATTTAAGAAGATAACATTAAATATATTGCATAATAAATGCCTTTTTCATCAACATTTTAAAAAGCGTTCAACACAAAAATTGGGAAAGTTGTTTAGAACACACTGCGTTATACAGAACCCTGGTGAAATGCCCATTTTTTGCGAACTAGTCGTTTAAGAAGGTGGCACCAATTGCGAATAACTAATCATAAGAACGTATAAGTTGTGCCTATGATAATTTAGTTCACTTCTGTGTTAACTGTTACGACAATTCCGAAGAAATGTGAGCTGTAATTTGAATCATTTTTGTTTCTTCAATAGTCATGTTGATACTCATACTGCCTAAGCATACTAAAATTCTAGTATTCTAGTATATGATATTAAAATGCATGTCGATCAATGTTAAGCCAGGACATATTTTATGTGGTGAAGTATATATATATATAACGTAAGGTTTCTAGTGCGCCGGTGTCAAAGGTAACTACACATATTGTTTTGGTAATATAAGTTCATTTTTTATAAATATGACTTACTTTAATGCTAGTTAGTTAAATAGCGTGTGTATTAATTGGTATGGATCTAGTATAATATGCTGATAAATAGAAGCAAAGTATAGTATGAATATATATTAGTAGAAGCAACAATAAAATAATGTGTCAGTTGCAATTGCGTAAATATGGAATTCAAAACCGGCTTTAGTCAATATATTTTATTGTCAGAATTAGGAAATGTCCGGTAAAAATACAAAGTGATAAATCAACGGAAATCTTAAATGTATAGTATTCAGTGGAACGTTCTGATTAATGCAAGTTCCTTCGTTTGCTTTTCTTTGGATTTCTTTCTTCCATATAAAGTGTAACAAAGTGTGACCAGAGGCCGCAATTATTATTACAACTGCAATAACACATCATGTAAAAGGGTTAATAATCTCATCCCAGTAGTGTTATTAACAGACATATGAGCTCATTGAATCGGGTTGTAAAAACCGCTTGACAAGTTGACTTCATGGTATTAAAATAACACGTTGAAAAGCCGAAATTAAAGCGTTTCCGCCTGAGTTTGTAGTGCCTATATAACAGATTTATTAAATCAAAACATTGTGTCTGAACACTGCAAAAACTGTATAAACACAATATGTACACACAACCAGTTTAATTAAGGTATGCAGTGTACATGAATGTATTGTGTTCAATGGCGAGTTCGTTGGTTACTAATTAACCCGTATGTATACTATATACAAAACAACATGAACCATACACAAATAATGATTAAAAGTGGGTCACGGTTATTAACATTGTGTTACATCATGAAGCGCAAATATACATATCGCTAGTCTAAATATGTAACCACAAATGCATATTTAATGATTGATATTGATCTATACGTTAAGTTCACTTAATGCAATATGTGATGCTATTTAATATGCTATTAATATTTGATCACGGCTAGTTTTTCTGTACGTAAATCATTTACGCATGTGGCATGCATGTATTGCTTCTTTGTGCATAGAATAAAGACTTATGAACATATGATAAATATGATATATGTATGTATATATATATAAATGAATATAAATCAATATTATACTGCATAGCAAAATCACATGATACGTTTCCATTGCGTAGAATCACAAACTTAAACTTTGATATTTGAATCACAAACATGATGACTGACATCTGCAAATCATCCCATATAAAGTTTTACCTTAATAATATATTTTTCGAAAGGTTATCGTTTTATAATCATGGTTTGGGCTACATACAAAATGTGTTATCATTTGAAAACTATAGCATTCGGTGTATTTTAAGATTGGCGTCGTTAGTCAAACACGCAGCGACTGTATCCACCTAAAAGAAGCACACGTTACAATTTCGAATTGAATGCCGACATATTTAAGAAACAAAGTATACACTAGACTAATTACATGCGTACTAATTTTTGTTATCATCAAGCGAGACCGTGGTAGGTAGGTTGTATCGCTTTTAATCGGTAATTTGGAGAATTAGTGGGATATTTGCAAACAGAACGTCATGTTATGTAAAGTATGATGTTTTATTGTGAAATTTTCAATTACTTTTCATAATAGCGTCGTAGAACACGTTATTTTAATATCTATATTGTTATTGCAGCAGCTAATAACATTGCATCATGATTATGTGTGTGGTATGTTTAACGTCTTTGATTGATAACGTTTTTAATTTGATTGGTTTACTGTAATGGATATTTTTTCTTATCGAACTGACATTATTTGTATAACGCTGCTTGAAATCAATTAGTTAAACGAAGATCAAATATACTTTAGATTAACCTTTGAAAAGGTCTGACAAATATAGACTGAAATGTGCTTTAAACTTAATGTACAGTTCAAAAGCCAATGTCTCTCGCAGTATTCATTGAGAAATTTATAACGTCAATACAAGCAAAGCGATAAGCTCGTTTGATTTGAACGAAACATACTTATGCCAAAAGAGGTAAGATAAATATCACGGTTGCAATATTTTGACTTGCTAAATAAATAAACTACGCCCATTTTACCCCGTATACTCAAAAACGGTTAAAAATTACCGGATGGCATATATTTGCCGATGGTATAATTTTGCTTTTCCGCGATTATGAATACTCTACTAGCTGGATATACCTTGTCACTTCCTGTGGAGTGGTGTAACAAAATATGTTAGTTACCAAACTAATCTCCAAACTAATCTCCATAAACATCTTCTTTCTTTTCTTTCTTAACTTATATCTTTATCATTTTCAATTTTCAAAAATGTCAACTTATTATTTGTATTGTGTAAATGAAACTCCATAATTGGAGCTTCTATGTCTAACCATACTGTTAATTTTGCCTTATATAGCCAATTAAGTCCGATAACATGCAACTCTTTATATAGCAAGGGAGAAGAACAATATAAGACTTTGTCTTTCGTTCCAATCCTTTTAAACTTGAATATATGTTTACTGTTGTATGATATTCTATGTATAAATGATGTTTACTTGTTTGAATAAATATGTTTAAACTAACAAAATGTGTTCGGCTACGTCTTAGGTGTCTAATGCAAGTAGAAGCATGAAATAATGCATATTCTTTTATAATCTAACTGATATTTTCACCCACATTGTACAACAATAATTATCTCATAATTTACATGGCTAAGGTGATATACAAATCGAATATTGTATAAGTATATTTGTGAACGCATTGTTCTCGCTCATTTACTTGTTGCAGTGAAAACTAACATACATTCCCATACCAAACTGTATTTCGTGAATAATTTAAATAGCGCATTACCAAGTTATATATTAATCGATAAACAAGGAAACAAAAGTGTATTAAGTAAGTATAAATCAAAGTAAAAATATCCTTTGAATGTATATGTTCTTTCAGTTCAAACTTATATGCAACGCAATAACGAGCGAAGGCTTTTGCATATTGTATGTGTATTTTCACATTGTTGAGTATATGCAAATACCTGTGCTTTAAAACACTATTAAATATTGTAAAACAAAATGTTATATTCGGAGTTGCTTTTGATGTTGCTATTTCTTTCTAATTCAGTGCATGACATTCGAAATACCGAAATTTAGTTAACGATATTAACGAAGGACTGTACGGTCTATAATGCACTTATAGACCACGTGTTAAAAATGGCAAACATAACCATGTGTTATATTTGAAGTATGTTGGATTTGATAATTGTTTAAGTCGAGTTTATTCAAAGAATCAACAACAATAACAATTCGGATATTTGCAAAAGTATAGTTATTAGAAGCCTTAGAAAAAACTTATACATTAATGATATTGTGATCATTGCATCAAGTTTGTACTTTTTTCGATGCAGTAATACTTTCAGCGTTGTTAAATTCGAATATTCGAACTAACATACCTGTATGTCTCCAGACTATCAGTATTAAGAGCAATTTTGATACAAAGTGTTATAATTTCTCTAGCATGAGCAAGACATCCATATATTTTCTCGGTTATAATAACCATAATAATCGTACATATATCCATAGATTATCACATGTATGATAATAATCATAATAATCACCCAGGTATCCACATGCACGTACATATATCCAACGATTCTCACGTTTATGATAAGCGCTCACATACAATTAGTCGAATCGATAACACTTACATTCATAACTTCCGACACAAATAGCAGATGAGTTATTTTACATTGGAATAAATATGTCTTACGAATAAATCACCTCCATTAGATAGGAATCAGATATAAATGTCAAACTTCGAGACATACTTGACACTGCCTGCAGTCAGAGTGCAACATGGTGGTTAGGTTTCGAACTTAATCGTTGTATTAATACTGCGAAACATGCTTTATTTCTTCTTATTGTCACTAAACCAAGCATATGAGCATTAGTTATACTTGCTTACACGGTTCACGTTAAAAAATTAAAACACTCAAACTGAAACATCTGTAAAGTTATAAACTATTTAAATTGAAGTTTTTCCATATCGTTCAGCTCTTACCCATACGTTGCAGAATATTATTACATCATGTAATAATATGAATTGTCAGTATGTAAGTACTTCTGTCTGTGAAATTGTATTAAGAAAAGAAACTTCAATAATCGTGTAGTAATTATATAGCTTAACAATCCTCACGTTTATGATAATAATCATACTAACCATCCAGATATCAATAGCTTCCCACGTGTATGATAATCTCTCACATACATTAACCCATTTATGTCTAGCGTCTAGAAAAAAGGCCTTGGCAAACAGCGTAGACCCAGATGAGACGCCGCATAATGCGGTGTCTCATCAGAGTCTGCGCTGTTTGCTTATAGGAATTTCTGTAAGAAATATTCTAAATATAGACATTTTTTGTACGAGACATCCCTTATTTTGGAAATAAATTGATCCAATGTAGAAGGATGGGGGAGTCCACTAGGCATAAATGGGTTAAGTCGAAGCGATAACACTTGCATTCATTACTTCAAATAAACTACGCAATCTTTCAGTATTAATAGTGCTATAGCGATTGCATACTTTTCAAGTTGTATCCCTATATATTGTAATAACAGGTACACACATGTGTTCTTAATAAGGCAACACTGAACACGCATTATGTGATTTAATTCCTCCTTTGAAACAAATTCAATATAAAGCCAAGAAATACAATATATTAAAAAAAAGTAAAGCTTGTAAATACCAACAAACCAATGCAATGTTCTTTTTATAAGACGCAATTGTCTAGATTTGGGTTGCATCCATGGCTTGGGTATCACATGAACTAGAAAGAGTTCAAAAATATAGAACTTGGAAACCAATTTTTGGTGAAAGGTCTAACAAATGGTGTGTATGTTTCATTTACTCTATATGCTAAGTGTACTACCACGGGAAAAATAAAGAATTTGTAGTACGCCCACTTTTGATTTTCAATGCTAGGAATGCACGTATGTGTCAACCTAACGTTGGTATTGAGCATCAACAAGCGTCTGATGTTAAGTATTAGCTATTATAACGCCCAATTACGTTACAGTACTACATCATCATGTTCCTTCTTCTTCCCCTCCATAGCATTATCATCATCACCATCATGAGTTCGAACAAATAGGACGCACGTATTCACACGCTGCAACGCGCAATAACTGAATTGCGATTGTCGAATCATACTTATAATATCTTTCTCTTTTTAGTCACAGCAGCCTTGATCTTGATCTCACACATTCCATACACAACACCAAACAAAGTCTCGATATAAGGTATAACCGTATCAAGTTCCATTTAAAAAGTACACTTGTTTTGAGTTATTATACGGAAACTGTTCTCCAGTTTTCGTAACAGTGACTGTTACCCGGCACCAACCTGAATACAATCCTAAGGGACGTCTTCATATTGGATTAGCATGCATAACGATTCACCGACATTCACCTTATTCGATCTAGATCTATTGAGTGCAAATCGTTTTCAATTTCTTTTTAAACAATACTTAAAATATTCTACCTGCCCGATTTGCTTGTGAGCCCATCCCGACACATGTCCTTAAGGTATTTTTCTCAAAGGCGGACATTTCCAATCACGCACATATGTCACCCCAATAATTCGTGTACACTGGATAATGGTCATGTCAACATTTAGTTATTCCGCGTGTTATGGTTTGAGTTTAATAAATGATACAAATTAATACATAAAAATATGACATAACCATATACTTGCCGACATAAAGTGCATAATTGATATAATTGAAAAACAGATACGTAAATTGGTTATTGTTTTTCAATCAAATGTACTGCAAATAATGAACACGCAATTATTTTTGGTTGTATTTTTATGCACACTGTTCACTGTATAAACTTTTTTGAATGTGGACAACTGTCCAAACATTAAATGTGTATATAGTATAAAACCTTTGCCAAAGTGGCAAACAGATTAAGCAACTCAACTATTCTTAAAAAATGTGTGTGTTGGTACGCTTCGTTCCATAATACAATTTTAGTGTATGTATTATTGATATTTAACAACGCTTGGTTAGAGGTAAGCTGTTAATGATCATTAAACAAAGTTAACATAGTGTTCATCAACATATGTTTTTTTATACGTACCAAGTAAGTAAGTCGTAAAATATTATTGAAAAAAAGTTAACCACTGTTTATACGATTGACCGCTGAGGTTAAAAAACCTGTCAAAATACAGATTTTTAAATGTTTATCAATATTCGTAAATGTTTAAAAAAAAATACTTTCATTTTCGACTGATTTTCAGAAAATAGTTTGTACATATTGCATAACTCTGAATTGAGAGTAAATTGACGATTGCATGGTCCTTCTCCTTATACCCTCCCGTTTGCCAATTATCGTCTCGTTCATTGATGGAAGCTGTTATCAAAGCAGTGACTTATGATGGAAACAAAAACTGCGACTTTGTACATGTACTTATAACGTTTTATGAAGTATCTTTGCATAAACTAGAATATTCGAATATGATTTTTGGATTCAAATAATCGGCCAATTTTCGAATATTCGAATATTCGGATATTCGGTCTCATCCGTTTTAACAACCTAGTATATTTCCGGTAGAGTTATTAAAGGGTTGTTTTTCAGAAAGTATACACAAGTATTGCCCTCACTGTTCAGTTAATTCATGCTCAATATGACAATATATTCATTTTGTATTAATGTGAAACGGCGTATTAGTTCCATTACAATATATACTTTAAAAAAGTAAACACTATCTATGGTGTGATCTTGTTAGTTATGGTTTATTGATTCTAGCCGATTATCTGTTTACATAGGAAATTACATTGTTTATTGTGATTCAAAAATAGTTCGCAATTCTTTTGTTATTTACGGAACAATGCTATATATATAGAAACTCAGAAGCAAATGTAATGTTTATGAACCTGATTCTATGTGATTTGTATGCTCGTCTTTCACCGTCGGAGTTCTAAATATAAACACGTTACAATAGCTAGTTCAACTTCTATACTAGTAATACTACTTGCATTAATGTAATTGCACGTCAACACGCATTCCAATACTACTAATCGGTGTGCTTTGTATCGCATCTAGAGCAAGTTGCGCTCTGAAATATCAGAAGTCTTTTCTTTGAAACACTTAGCAATATTCATAACGTTCGCGGCTTTCTAGATTTTTCGTCCGAACTTCCATTTTATAATAACTACGTTGGAAACCCCAAAGATCTTAAGAAAAACATTTACATTCATCTTAACATTTAGTTGATTTTTCTCATAATGAGATAATAAATTAATACCCACTGGAACAGTTATCTTAGCATTGTTAAAAAAGTAACAATTGGGAAAAAAAAACAGGTATGGTGTGTCAAGCTTCTTTTTGCACTTATAATTATATTATGTTGTTTTAAGTATTTATTCTCGTGTAAATTTAATTATCAATCAATCAGTTGTATATTAACTTTCTTATATGCGTGACTGATGTTTAAAAAATACCTTTTACAATTATAATACAACACACTGGAATTTATAACGCTTGACACGCGACTAATTCGTTTGACCGGCTATTCACACGTTCAACTCTGTATACATATTTAAAAAGTCTTTACTAACGCCCAGTCGACACAAAGTATTCATTAAATGTTTTTATATGGACCCAGTTTAGCTAGCTATTGTTTATAGTAAAAATAAAAACAAACTTGTGTAGTTTGCTTAATTACTGGTGAACTGAAAGTTTATCTTAAACATATTTTAAATGGCAATATTTACATGAACATGTTGACATCGTAAATAAACTGTTATGATTTCATTATAGCTCAATTGAAGATACTAATTCAAACGCACGTGTGCCTGTAAATTCTTTTACAAATCTACATGTTTTTTTTATCGGACAGTTATCGTTTTCCGATAGATTTTTTTTATGATTGGAAAAATAATAGCACATCAACATTACAATTATGCTTAATACTAAATCTTCATAATAATTGAATTGTTTACTTATAACATAAAATGCAAACACAACCACTCATTATTGCAATTAATAAGCATTCAAGCTCATTGCAAAGTATAATAATAAATAGAATTATAAAGGAATATCACATGTTTATTTTACATCTTTACAAATACGCATACCAACTTCCAACAAAAATAAGTATGTTGAATATATTGATGCTGTTTGAAAACTCGATCACCAGCGTATACCAGTTGAGCTCTGGCGGATGTGTGTGCAACATGATATAATCAATTGTTCGCGACATTTTGTCAAATTGCCTACGTCGACCCCGCTAACTGTCCCTTAAAGAAACTATTTTTGCAAGATCATTGTATGTTTTGTCATCGACATTGCAACGAAATTGTATCACAATTTACATAAGCTGCTTCAAACATATTTGCCAAAATGTGTGTGTTAGTCTACGGTATAAATACTTACACTTGTTTGATCACAGTAGATTGTCATTTGCTTTCACAATAAACATATCGTTGTGCGAAAATAAATGTATATAATCTAGAAATAGATTGAATACAATACATGAATGCACATCTTCATTTTTTAACATGCATGTCAGTGAATATTCATTTTGTTCTCAAATAAAAAATCCAATACTTGTAAAATAAATAAAATTACCTGTTTTCCTGACGGAAAGGACAAACGCAATTAGACAAGTTTAGACAAAGTCCAACTGTTGACTATTATCCATATTTCCAAAAATTACAATAATGGATCAAACGCTCACTTAATAACAATTCTTTTCTAAGCACGTTGACAAGTTTGATTTCGTCATAAATGCAGGTCATTTCACTAATCCCACTTGTACTTATCTCCAAATACTAAATCCCCATCAACAGCTATACATCACGAATTAGTGTCCCTCTGCAAGACATGTCTGACACTTCTTGCAGACACTCTGAAAATGTGAACATCAAGATGGTATTACTTTGATAAATTAATATTTTCACAACGCAGCATGTAAATCCGTAGTTTCTTCACTCAGTCGTTTGTTATCCTATACATATGTGTTTAAACCAAAATCCAAGTATCTAATTTCAATATAATATCAAAAGTAAACGCATAGGTTTATTTTTCGATTATGCACCAACATGTATGAATAAAGTTAAATCATACTCGTTTTAAATCCCAGACGGACTTATCTTCTTACGCGCTGTGCAATTTACAAGTATGGGAAGCGATAAAGAATATATTGATAGAGATTTAGCGATAATCTCGCAATAAAGTCTGTAGATGAAAATAAATCGAGGCATTATTGAAAAAAAAACAACAACAAGTATTTATTGTGCACTGAATGCGTTGGTTGACTTTTGATCGAGGTCGAATAGCATACAATTGTGGACGGAATGCACCTTCAGAACGAAAATGCCCAAAGCTGCACATTATGTTTAAACGCTGAGTGAAAGTTGGCGTATGCTGTTGTTCAAGCATTGGTGACCATTTGCCGAGACTTTGCTGTTCTAAAATTAGTTCCGTTGCCTCAATTTTGCGGAATGCACGAAGGTTCGGCGATGTATCTTTTTGCGTTCCATAATTACACTCTGTGCCAATAACTTACATATGCCTGTCATGTTCATATGAACAATACATGAAGCAAGATAAGGATCGGGTTTTAGCTGATTGTATGCTGATTGTATGCACGTGTGTGAATGGGTTAATTGTTCACTACGTTTGACTTTATTTTTGATGTTCTATTTATTAAAATACATTTACCCGGGCTTTTATAAGATGCTTTTTTTAACAAATTTCATTTTAGGTCAGAAATAAGTCATAAGCATAATGGCATATAACTGCAAGTATGCGATTGAGTGGCATCATTACTTCAAATTGTATATTTAGTCTAGCTTTCAACCAGCATTTAGCCTTTGAACTATAAACTGTTTCGTTATAGTATGGGTATTGGCTTTACGAGGAAATTTATGTGTTTATCTTAAGACTTAATAAGGTTTCCCGGTTACTGCTGATACTGAGAAACCTCATATACGGAAAAACGGGGAATGTGCGTGAAGTGCAAAATGCGTAAAATGACTGAATACAGTACTTATTAAAAGTAAACATTGAAATCTTCATTTCATAAATTGATAAATCGCCGTCGTCAAAAACATGATAATTCACACTTTATTTGAAAATAACGATTTTAAAGTATGCATACTAGTTCAAACACCTCTATCAGGGGAATCGACCGACGCTTGTCGGAATGTGATATCGTTCTCGCAATATATTGACAGAGAGATGACTAAATCCTTGTTCACCGTGCATTATTGAGTATAGCATCTCTCATGATAATAGTAAATCTCAATAAATGAAAATCCATTAGATCAAACTGATATATAAACGGGTTTAAAGCTATCGCTAAAGCACATAACATGTACAAATAATGTACAATTGTGCATAACTTTTTGGACGACTTTATTTGGTCGTAAAACATCATAAATTCTAAACGGAAAAACTTGTTATTTAAGCAGTTTGCGTTTAGTATATAAATGTTTCATGTTTCATTTTTTTTTTCATGTTTAGCGAACATTTGTGTGTAGTAATACTACCAAACGTGCAAAGTATAAAGCCCGATGAATACAAAGACATTTTCCAGAAAGCAAGATATGTGTTTACCCGTATGGGCAGCCAATATGGGCCCATATGGGTAATCCATATAGGTTTTGCAAACGATAATCATAATGGACCCCATATGATGAAACCATAAGGGACCTTATGGATCAATATCGACGGCATCTGGGACCCTTATGGGCTGCATCTTTGCCTCTTTTTTGCTTAATGTGGGTGCATTTTATTTGGATCCAACTGGTACATTACTTAAAACAGCAGATTTCAAGACGTTCAACTTTATTTAACAGCAACAGGTGAAGCGTATGATAGTTGAGGATGGGATAAAGACATTTTATCTTGATTTTGACATATGTCTGCCCCTTTCACTCTTGAGTTTGTTGTCTTACATCTTCCTGTAGGTCCATGTCCTTCCTAGTGTGTCAATTCCTTGGTACAAAATCTAGGAAACTAAACTACAGGCAAATACCTTTAATACTAAAACAGTGCATTACATGTCTTAGTTATCCTCGCAACATATTTCAACGTAGTGTCACATATTAACAGAAATTAAAAACATTGACATCTCGTAAATATATTAGAATTGTAACAATTTTGATTTGATTTTGACGCTTCCAGAAGTTTCGTTTTTCTTATTCAATTTTGTGCTGATGTTCTGCGATATTGTAAAACGCAACGTGGCCATGTGAGTCACATTTGGGTCTTACATAATACACATTGAGTGAAACATTATACACATTTAGTGTTATAAATAACTTCTGTGTAAAACCGTGTTCTCACAAACGAACGCAAACACAATAAGTGTATGCAAATGAATACATTTAAAGTACGTAACAGTGCTGAATTATGGGCTCCATATTGGTAGTTTCCGGTCATACCGATTTGCGTTTGCCATGTAAGGTCCTTTATGGGTTCAACATGGGCTAGTGCCTATGGGAATGCCCATATGCAGCCTATATGGGACCGAGATGGGTTCAATATGAGAAAGCAAATATGTGCCCTGTATTCGCAAATTGGCTGGCTTGTCAGATTGTCATTTTTAGTTATAAACGTCGCCACGTTTCGCCACTTTAAGATAATTTATAACTTAAAGAAATTCATATAATACGCTTTATTACAGTGTTCATACTAAAAGTACCATAACTTTATAATTGCTTTGTTAATTGTTATACAAAATATATAAACTAACTAAGGTAAATTATGCGTGATGAGTCATAGGCCTATTGCTACCCATAGAATGATGACCATATGATGTTGGATCGTGTCGAATTAATGTATATATATACACAGAAGTGCCCTACATTATCATAGACACAACTTATACGTTCTTATGATTATCGTTTGTGCTGAATGCTTTTTTAAATTTTGATGACAAAAGGCATTTATTATAGTATTATATATATTTAATGTAATCTTCTTTAATGTTCATCAATCATTTGACAGTGTCCTTGCATAAGGAAATCTAGGACTTACAACACTGTTATAATATATGAATGCATGACTTAACAACCAACGGTCTGTACTTAATAGCTTGCAACCACTATAACGTCTTGTATTGCAATTTGTTTTACAGTTGTTTTATTCGTCCTATTTAATGCATGTATCTGCGTGACAGTGTCGTCTGGTATTCATCAACAGCCGAATTGTTGTATTTTAATGTCATTGGAGTGCCTCAAGAAGTGTGGCATCTTATAAATATGTCCACCAATATGCTCATAAACCCAGAAATACACAGAACCACTTGAGTACAACTAAAGCAAAAATGTATTGTAAACACATGTGTCTCTTTTTTATGAGACAATTTACATGTTTGATCACAAGTGCATAAGAGATATGAGCATGGAACGCGGGCATTGTTTTGAGTTTGTGGCTATATTGTACACAAATCTTTAGGAAAAAAAATGGTATCGAAAATGTTCGACCAACGAAAATGTATTTTAAATCACGCACAGCTGGCTTTCTTGCGCTCTATAGTCGGTTTAAAATTACTCAACTTAGTGTTATTGTTCCGCGCTTTATATTAGCGGCGTTTATAATATGAAGTGTACGCCGGCGAGAATCAACATTTACATAATATTCCTGGAAATAAAACCCACAACAAACTCTATTTATCTTTTGAAAGTAATAAGCTACTTCAAATACTACATTTTCCGAATATGTTGCTCGCACGGTTGTATGCTGTTGATACAAAGTGTGTATAACATAACACATCAACCGCTAAACTACGCGGCTAATTATATAGCCAATTACTTTAGACTTTTCGATTCTCAATGTCTTATAATTCAATTAACACTGTACCATCATTGATCGTTGAACATTTTGACCACGTCGGGATAATTAATTGATTTAATTGTTGAGCTCAAACATTTAAAAGTTTTAATTAGGTGTGTTCATAAAACAATAGGCACAACGTTCATTAAGCAAGGCTTCATTCATGTCTTTAGCATTTGTTTTTTTTTATTTACTGTCAATGCAAAGTCAACATTTACCCATGTATTGTATGTAATATGTACATGTGTTTGATTTATTGACATTTGGAATACTTACAATCAGTATCTGTTTTAAAACAAAGGCAATATAAACAAACTTATACGTATATATTATCGCATTGAAAGACTCCATGTTTTCGGGGTGTATTATTTTGAGTTTGTTCGCGAGTCTTTATGTATATGTATATGACGTGACACGTTACCAAGTGCATCTACATGCCAGTGTTAATTTCGTACATGCCTCTTAAATCGCGTGAGTTTTGAACCAAATGTTGTTAGTTTTTAAGTTCAAATCAAAGGGAAATTCATGTGTTCTAGTTTGGAAAAGAGGTCTCACGTTATCGTTTGCATGGATTTAAAGTCATTACTTTCTGTAAATTCAATTTTATTAAAACTAGATGTCATTTTTATGATTTAATTTGAAGTGGCAAGTTAATGATAAAGCAACCGAGGTATATCTTTTGTTTTTAACACGAATTATTATTTATTTTACTAAATGCGTTGTATTGAAAGTGAAGTTAGTATTTTTCTAACGATTTCTATTTAACTAACATTACAATTTACCATACATGCAAAGGAGACATGAATTTATTATTGAATAATAATTAAGTAATAGGATTTCTAGTGGCTATAAACAGTGCATCATATATAATATCACTATACTAGCATATAGTTCTTTAAAAGACAACTCGTAGGCATACGTCATTATATTCTAATTATCTGAAAAGTGTCGTTAGCTGTTTTACGCATTGGCAAATTATCACAATAAGACAAAATGAGCAGATATATGTTCAAGTTCTGTGTCACCACACCGTGGCAGGTTCAAAGGGTCATCATATTGTATAACCCGGTAAATCCGGTTAATTTTTTCCAATAATACATCACATGGCTCCCTTTTATTGGCACGTTGACACTAAAACCACAGCTGAACTGTATTTCTTAGTGTATTTGATACTTTATGTCAGTTTTAAGATTTAAAATCAAAGTTTGAGAAGGGTCATATCGCTTCTGATAGAGTGCAGCTTATGATTTAAGATTTGATCCATTGCAAGTTCCTAAACACATATAACGTATCGCAACGTAACCTGTGATATGGGAAATTCGATGCTTATGTGCACGTTTTATGTATGATTGCAAAATTAAAACGGCAAATAATTTACGTGAATCAATATAATTTTAAATTAACATCTAGAGATCTCAAACCGGAATAGTCAATGTGTGTTGCTTTGTATGGAAATATTGTGTTCGGTAATTGTCCAATAATTAACACAGTTATAAGATTTTTAAGTAAGAATTTGTGTTAGGATTTGGTCAAGTGATACTTTTTCTTTCAATATTTGTAAATTCATATTCCAAACGTAAACATAATATCGAGCTCGCCCCAATATCAATGTTTTGATACCGGTTTCCGTTAATCATTATTATTATAAGTGATATGTCATGTGTCATCAACTTTAACGTGTCAATAAAACCACAAACAAGAAACCACTTTGTAAGTAGCCTGCGGTTTCATCATAAAAGATTACATATCTCACAAGAAACCACTTTGTAAGTAGCCTGCGGTTTCATCATAAAAGATAACATATCTCAAAATATATTAAATAGACATGACATGTGTACTTTTTATGGGTGAGTGATATTTTATCAAACAACACATTTATATAGAGTAAATATTTCATGAACGTGCGATGAAGGTTATGGTTGTATGACAGTTGGCGGTAAGTGGTGACAGTAACTGTTATTGAATGTAGTTCATATATTAAATGTTTTTATCTGATTTATGAATGTGTATTATTGTTTGCATGAATGTACAATTCTCATGAACTAACACATGGCGGGTTATCTCTGTTAAATAGATAATACTAAGTTAATGTTGAACACAGCCAGGTTTATGTTAGGAGGCTTAACAAAACTAACCCACAAGCCTTGGCGAGTGGTTCAGGCTTTCTGGCAAAGCAAACGATCTCATCTTACACTTTCTTGGTATGCCCTTTATCCCATCATGTTCCCATGGGTGTGTCGTCTATATTTTGAAAGTATATTGGTTCTTTTTCTTAAACTTATTTAAAATGTTCACCGTTCGCGTTGTTGGTTTCAGAACACAATTACTTGCAACTCGCATTTAGAAATACACATTTCTAATCACATTTAAATAGGTAGTTGTAACTGCTTTTATTCTTGGTAAGACACAATTGGCCGTCGTTATTATATGCATAAATGAGCAGACAAAACCAGTTGTTTCTATGCAATAAAATATATAAATACATTTGCATTTGCATCTGTAAACATAATATTTGTGAGATTTATATGCTTTATTTTAAGAACTCTGAAAACAAGAATTATAATTGTAGATGAATCCTTGTGTATTATACCCTTAACTTTTTTTTCCATTAACAATCGTGATTCTCGTCGAATAGATTATTGAGCTTTATTATTTACTAATGTTTATTATAGTGTTGATTCATAATCAATAAATTTCAGCGAGATCGAATTTCTTATTTAATAAACATATTCATTTTTGTAATTACTATCAAGAGGTAAACGACCATGCTTAGTATTACTGGATTATCAACGACTGCATTACATTTTATATATAACTGCCTACACATGCGCTTCAGACCGTTCACCGTCGCCCGTTGAATGAGGTATTTGCAAGGCACTGGACCAGATTATTCATTATAGTGATCGTAGTACGGTGTGGTCTCAGTAATGCGTTTATAATCAGGATCGACGGTTAACCAGGATGATGCGATAAAAATATAGCATATACGCATAAGTCATTGTGGTGAAACAAAGAGGAGTGGTTTGTTAATAACATTAAGTGAATATTAGTGCAGAAAAGAATCTCATGGGTTAATATTTACAAATGTGTTTGGTGTGTAATCTTGGTACGCTTTATAAGTTATTGGTACATTCACGTTATTAATTTATGTTTGTGTGTGCCAATGCGCAACATATTAATTGTGAATTAATAAAGTGTATTAATCATTGTTTTAAAAAGCCAGCATATATACGGTGAATACACTGTGAATTTGTGATTCGGTTACTTGAAACATACTTGCGTGTGTTAACTGAATTTTCCAGTTTCTGAAGAGATTAACTAAATATAAACATTTCGGATTTCTCTTAACATAAACCATACTGGATAACTTCTTTACGTAAGTAGGTGTAATTTCGTTCAACAAAACAGTAACTGTTACATTCATTAACATAAGTATTGTACTACATTATAACAACGGTTGCTAACAAAAAACAAAACCTATTGAAGGCCAGTAAGATCATCAAACTATTCAGTGGCACGGTAAGGTCATCATAGCACTCCCGTTTGATGTTGAATCTGAAATGCAGCGAACTACATGTGTCAACATACTCATTAAAATTATATTATTTATTTTCAGATGCTGAAATTTTGCAACGATCTGGATTAACGTGAGTTGAATGCCTTGATATATCCGTAATACTGCTAAACACGTTAACCTTAAAAAAGAAGTGTTATATTCCAAATTTCCTGAATACTTTTTAAGTTAGTGCATTATTCAAGGGATAATACCAATAATGGAAATTGAACGTATGCTGGTCAGACATCAACACTTTGGAAGGACATTGCTGTTCTTTCTGCTTATATTTCTGAGACAAACAGGTACGCATTTATTTTAATTATGGTACTAATTATGGTATATTGTTTTGACTGAAAACTCGTTTTCATAATTTTGATGAGTCAACTCACGATGAATGAAACGAAATAGCGGTGTTGAACTGTAGTAAAATGAAACTAATAAATTTTACATTTCTATTCATTAAGACGCGATTTTAAGCAAGTTTTTTTTAGCAAAGGCATGCTTTTTTGGATGGTATATTATATATATATATAACCTGATGATTTGCTGAATATACGATGAATACGATCTAGTGTATGTCTACAATTACGTTTACCACATGTGTAGGTTACATATCAATCAACAGCATGGTGATTTCAGACGTTAGTGAAATAAGAAAACCTTGAATGTTAACCACATTATTATAGTCCTGGATCAATGGGTATCACGTGAAGTTAGTCTAGCTTAAATACCTATATCATGCTCCATTATTTTCTCAGTAAGCCGAAATATTATTATTTGTTATCATGGCGATATAAATGTTTTATTAGAAAGTTATGAACACAACGTTTAATGGAATAAAATGATTATATTTGGTACTAAACTACTTAATTATGTGTAATACATTTTACCAAACGAGTGTTCCGAAATAACTTTTGACTTGTAGTGAAAATCAATTCAACATAGAAAATAAATTGAAACACCAGATATTCCCAGTAGAGAAAACACAAACTCGAACATGTGAAACAAACGTTAGTACTATTTGAGTAACATTAATAAAACTGCTTAAATAAAAATAAGTTAAAATAAAAAGATCCCTATCACAAATAATACAAATATAGAAATACAAATAGCCATATATTTTCAATACTTGAGTGACAGAGCAACATCACTATCTCTGCGGTGCTCACGGATGAATGAAAGTATATCTCGATGTTTTAAACGATACTGCGTTTGCATTAATTTATATTCTATGTCTGCAAGATTTTATCTGCTTGAAGAAAATTAATTACTTTTATGATTTGTGCGAATTTTTAATTACACACTTAACGTTTTACATTATTACTAGTCATGCAAAAAAAATATAATTTAGATTGAATAATTAAGATAACATTTGCGTTAATTGGTATTCGTTAATTTAACACCTTGATTTTATTGCTTTTCAAGTTATGACTACTTTATAAATTTATATCGAAAACGAACAGCTGAATGTGTTCCCTCAAAGTTGCTAACCATCGTGTCACAAATCGTTCATTTGGTTTATGGATTTACTGAGATGTAACATACCACATTAATCGTGATTGTCGTGGTATCATTTATGAGGCGCGCTCTGTGAAAAGGGGGTTTAATGCATGTGCGTAAAGTGTCGTCCCAGATTAGCCTGTGCAGTCCACACAGTCAAATCATGGACGACACTTTCCGCCTAAATTAGATTTTCGTCAAGAAGAGTCTTCCTTTGAACAAAAAATACAAGAAAAGCGGAAAGTGTCGTCCCTGATAAATATGTGCGGATTGCATAGGCTAATCTGGGACGACACTTTACGCACATGCATTAAACCCTCTTTTAACAGAGCGAGGCTCATATTTGTTCAGTAAGTTGATCGATGGTTACCAGTTTTGTAGAAGATATTTATTTTGGATAAAATAACACTACCTTGTATTATTTTTTTGAATGATGGAGCAGTCATTCGATGAAAATAAATGTGCAAATCATTGTGTTGATACAAAGTATAGTAGGTGTTATACGTATCAAGCGGAATTAAGTGTAGAAATTAATGTCACAAGAATGATCATTTTAAATGGTGTAGTTTATCGTGGTACGTTATTTGCATAGAATAAATGTTTTGCGAAAATTATGTCATCGAGTTTATGTTCTTTTATTTATATACTTTTTATATGTTGACGATTTTGTCAACACAATTTTCGATATAAACTCTGAGTTAATGGTCAATTAAGTATGTACTATACACCAAATGTGAACGATAAATGAGATGGCTATACAATCAACACTGCGTTATATGTTGACTTTTTGAAACGTTATTATTGCTATATTTGCTTAATCAATGTTTATGCTTCGAACATTCCGGATTGCTCGTGTGTGGAAATTTACGCATCGAAAAGAAACGATTACATCCATAAACATTTGTATAAAGTAAATGACTTTTATGTTTAGATATTGATTTATTTCAACGGCGTCGATTCAGTAGGATGTTATATCTTGAATACCTATGAAAAAATAATGTAAAAAAAGTAATATTTACGATCAAACTTGTTTATGATACACAAAAAAGTGTACTTGGACTGTATTTTATATTTCACATACATTACCAAAAATGTACATAAGACGAATCTTACAAAGACTGCAACACTTCGGAAGGATGTCGCTTTTATGTCTGCTTACATTTCTGAGACATACAGGTACGCATTTATACTACTACACATTCTTAGTTTTTTGCACGAGAATAGCGCATTAAAATCAAGTTTTGCTCTGTGCATAAGTCATCGATAAATGGGATGGTGAAAGTGTCATACACATTACCATTACAAATACTGATACATGTATATCAGGAGTGTATTACAAAACTAAATACACATAGTTTAACACGCAACTATATATCTAACTTTTGTCATTGCATTATATATAAATTGTGAAAATTTTCTGATTATGCTGAAAAAAAGTACACCCAAAGTAGTTTAATGTCAATAACTGCAGATACTTGTAAATGGCTAAATCCCAAAAGCTACAATAGGGACACATCAACACGTCTGATGACGACATACCTTGCCTAGGAATGTGCTGACGTGCTTTATATGGGATTCAAGACTGTGTCATTAATTCGTTTGAAATACAACATTATGCTG
Source organism: Dreissena rostriformis (assembly GCA_007657795.1). NCBI lineage: Eukaryota > Metazoa > Mollusca > Bivalvia > Myida > Dreissenidae > Dreissena > Dreissena rostriformis. Next base: position 106,240 of record VMBQ01000438.1, read on the forward strand.
GTTAACAATCAATACTTAGAAAATATACATTATACTAAATCGTGAGATACACTGCCTATAAAGTACTAGTAACTAATGAATAATGACAAGAAGATATGATCATATGATCCACGTGTTTCAATAGTTACTCATTTTCATTTCTATAAATATATATACAGTTTAACCTGTCAATAAAGACCACTTAAGGGATTTGGTTGTTGTGGTCTTTATTTGCAGGGTTGTTTGATATATAGTGAACACGTTCGGGAGGAAATCGATGAAGTCTTTATGGACAGGTGGTCTTTATTAAAAGGTGGTATCTGGGGCAGGTTGGACTGTATACAAGATTATGTCAAAGTCTCAAAGACTGTTATATCTACCATTGTTGTAGCATTACCATTTCATTTACAAATACGAATTAAGTCGTAATGACAGTAATCGCAATAAGTAAACTATTTTTCCTTTAAAATAACTGTCGGCATATTAGTGGCATACACTTACGCCATAAAATGTTGGTATTGTAACGATCTTTAATTACTTAGACAGCTGAATTGGAACGTGTTGAGACCTACACATCATTCAATTGGAGCCATAGTTTCGGAAATCGACCTGACAACAATGGAAATTAACAACAATAAAGTAATCTCCACACATTTCGTGCCAAATATATTTCTAGACAAAAGATATCATTTACAACTCACACAATCGGCGAACACCAATCTATTTTATTAGATGTGTTAGAATCACTGGAGTTTAACATTAGTGTTTATGCATACAAGTTAAAGTCTCATTCAGAATTCTGCTGGATTTTAGGTATTCAATTAATTCCCAAAATACCATATGTATGACCTGTCTAATCAACCTATGTTTTCTGTCTGGAAATGAATTTAACTGCAACGCACAATTGTTTGTGCAATGCAAAAATGTTTGGGTTGAATAGGCAATTCTTGGAATACATCCAATTGGATTTATTGCTGTGAGGCGAAAATGTTTGTGCAGCTACAGTTGTTTCAGTTTTCAGGATTGTTTATTTAAACATTGAAAAGCACTTTTATGCATTTCATCAGTGTACGAACTGTCGGGAAAATCAAGCCTACGTTGCATAAACTCCGACGGCGGAATATATAGTTTGAATGGAGAATTTACGGTAGAAGTTGTAACTATTGCACAAAACGTAATCTTTGATTTTACAATCATTGCAAAAATCATTCAGTTACACATAAAATGACAAGCTTGTCTCGAAACGTTTTATTACGTTCAATATAAAACAAAAAAAGGGAAACCCCAGTAGCATCAGCAGAAGATCATTTTGATCATTAACTTGAGGCAAGTAATTAAACTTAGTGATGTTTGTTATTTATTTAAGCCATTTGCATGTGCTTTGGAAATTCAAAGTACGCTTTCTGTGAAATTTTGAAGTTCAACAATCGATTTACAATATTATTTTCTATATTAATTCTTTTAAATAAAGGAGATCTATAAACTACGTATATTTCAAAAAAGCGCATTCATAAGGAAGTTAATCGAGGTGTATTATGGCTTACAAAAGTATTGAACTCGCATCATATAAGTTTTAAACAACACTGTTATTCAAACCCTCGTTTGGAGTTTTAATCTACCTACCACCCTAGATCACTTCAGTTTTTAAATGTAATAGGCCTTGAATATTGATCTGCCTGCGATATTTTTGTATTATAACTTTTAAAAAATGCATATTATATCAACGAAAGTTCGCTCAATCGATTAAGCAACTGAATACTAGTTTTTATTAATGAGATACTGGTCTGATACTTTAATACACCTTTAAAGAATATTGATGTATGTACGCCTTTTTTCTTCAATGTAAATATTATCAAATGTCACATTGAAGTGTTGCAGTCACGACGGGGAGGGCTGTAATCTATTTTGTTTACTAGATTCGTATAGCATGTGGTTATGTAAATAGGGGCACTGAATCAATATATTATTTATCCGCGACCTGTGGGACGTGACGTGAATAGCGTTTTTGTAAATATGCTAAGAATTGAACTTTTTATGAAAGTTTTTTGAAAACATCAGTTTTAGTAAGTGTTACTTGTATGTATAGGTTGCTACACGGTAAACGTGTATGATTAAGCGATTTATGCAACTGGTTCAACGTCTCCATTTATCTAATAAACGCGTAATTAAAATTATGAATTCTTTTCATATTATTTCGTACATATATATTATCAAGATGTTATTTAAAAATATAAACACATCAATGATTTAAAATGTTTAGTATGAAGGGTTATATATTATACAGTTTGTTAGTCTACACAATAGGATGGCACACCCATATGTTTAACGTTATATACAGATTTCGTGAGATTATAATTTATTTCGTTATGTCAAACGGACAATGATATATGCACTAATAGAACGCACACGTAACTAAATCCATAGGTAAAACCCAGCAAATTAGCTAGATACGTTTCATTGATAAAGGCATTCAGCAGTTACTTCATATGCGCGTCAATAGATTGGCATACAAAGCATTAACAGTATTAAGCATTCCATGTATAATGGCATTTCTTCATCCTACGTTCTACATGCATATTGATAATGTATTGCACGAACTGGTAGCAAATTGAGAAATTATAGAGAAATGGTGAGGCTTTCCTGGAACAATCACAAGGCTCGGCCAGTCGCCGGCAAATATATGCCATACGGAAATACTCACATGTCAAATAATAGATAGGACGAATTAAATTATCGTCAATCAGAGAGTTATGTGCGTTTAACAATATTATTAAAATACATTTAGCATAACTAATTTTGACATTTTGCATTTATTGAACTTGAATGATGCACAGGCTCACGACACATGCCAACAATTTGAAATACACTATTTAGTATGTGACTGCATCACTGCATATAACATAACAACTGAGACTTCGCGAACTGTAAGCATCATGCGGCACGTTATTGTGAATCGTCGCATCATTCAATTGTTAACCATTTATATTGTTTGTTATATGATATAAACGTATCGAAGTCCTACGTGAGGACATATTTTTTATAACAACACTTATACTGAAAACGTATTTAATTTTAAAGTAAAATTCATTCGTAGTATGGGGTTTTTGAAACGTAGAAACTGATTAAACACATAACACATAGCACCTAAAATCTTCATCGATACCACAAACTAGTAATGAAATTCCTTCATAATTTAAAAAATGCATACAGTTATTTATGTAAATTCATTGAGCTACATTTATAGTGTTCCGAAATTATATTTTGCGAGTTAAATCTCAATTCGTTTGAAGCAAATGGTTGCATCGCAAAACATATAAATTCGTATGTTAACAAACATAATACTATGAAAGCAAGTTGTTTAAACTAAAGGAAACATTTACGAATTGTACACGCTTGGTGTATTGTACATGATACACGGTAATAAGTTGTTAGTTCCTTAACATTAGCCAGCGAACATCTTGACCTTATCGATGATATCAACATTTGTTGAAAATTATACTTGAACGTGATTGGTTTATCTTATTAAGAAGGGTTTATACTAATTTGCGTTGACAAATTCCTGTTCCACATGGATGTTATCGATTATGCATAGCTTTGCTAAATCGTTAAATGTAAACTATAAAATGAAGCGATTATATCGGTTTACATACCATGCGAATAACGTTTCAAATAAGATTTCAATATACTGACTGTTAAGAAAATCAAGATATATATTGTCGTTTATTTGTTGGTTGGTCTTGTTAATTGAACGCCTGCAATATTCCACTAACACACGTTTCTTTCTCTCGGAATTGCTTACCTGTTATGGAATGTTGAGCCTTAATAGTGTTCGACTAATAAGCGTTTGTATGCATGCGGTGTATGTATGTTGCACTAGGTCTGAGCGCATATTATCATCAGTTGTTCAGATGTGGTAGAATTAATTGACTTGTTTTACAGTTAACTCGTTTATGTTTTATATTCCATTACATTTTATGACAAACATAAATCATTTATCATCTAACCATTTAGAATAAAAACAAACACTTTTGTTTAGGTGTCATGACAAGCAGGGTATTTTATTTCGTGAAACACACGAACGGAGTGGATGTTTGTATTTGACAGGGCTTTCTACACATAAATGCAAGAACAATTCTTCTGACGATCGTATGTGTTCAATGCGCAACAGAGATCGACCCCATTGGCACCGCTCGGTTGAAGAGTCTCGAGACGTCAGTAAACGTTGCGACATCCTTCTCATATATCTAAGAACTGAAACGCTATTAAATCCATTCTGTAGAACATGGCGTTATACGTATCATTAAACATGCACATGCGTTGCATGCGAATAGTAAAATATTAATACCCATTAGACGTCAAGCCTAAACTCAAAATCATACAATTGCAAATTTCAACTACACAATTCAAAAACACAAGCCCAAGAACGCCACGGCTCGAACAACCGCCCCTCCGCCGCCGATGCCCAAAGCGCACACAGGACGCCCCCTATGCTCATCCACCACGCACATTTTCGAAAAGTGCACAAAGTTAAGCATACGTTTTGGTAAAAGCAACTGCATTAATTGCAAGATTTATCCATTACCACCAATTAAGAGAAGTGCACATGACTTCACGTACACCCCAAACAATAATCGGTAGTAACGAACGAATCAGGTTTAACCGCGAGCGGGATACGCAACCCTACTGCTCATTTTTCATTTTTCTTTTAATGGCAGTGGGACGTTTGAGGACCCATAGCTCAAGACCGGTGTCTAGGTGCCTTCATCACCTCCTGAAACCTCTAATTTTAGAGAAATCTACAAATAATCAGCTGTTACTATATCGTAAACGTTAAGTATTCTTTTTANAATAATAGTAAATGTCTTTAAAATCACGCGAAACGTGTGTATTTAATATAAGTATACCTGTAAGTGAGTTTTACTACATCATGCATTTATTATCTCTGTACAAGGTGAGTTGTATATATTTATTAAGGTCAGTAAGATAATATATTCTTGGAATAAAATCACATATATTGTAAATTATTAACACATGTCGACTTAATCGATATCATGAATTGTTTTTTGTGAACGACAAAACTCTTCAGAAACAGTGAATGAATTTGATACTACCCACACTTAATGAAAACACCTTAATTATGTCCCACTTTGTGTATAAGTAACACACACATCACACTTCAATTTGTTCGATGTTACCGGAAATGTTCAGATGTTCTTGATCAAAAGATTGGACTTACTGAAGTTCATGACTAACACTCTTGAAGTCAAGTACGAGGATGGAATTTACATTTTGCTGTTCCCAGTAGTAGTGATCAATGATTTTAATATACAAAAGGGTTTCTTTCAGGTACAGAGACATAATTATATAAGGAATTCGGTATTCACTGTTTACAATATAAGAACAATTATGAAGACGATTATTTCTTTGCAGTTACGTTTAAATTTTTGAAACTTGAGAAGTAAACGCGTACCGCACTACATTGCGTTAAGATATCAATAATCTTTGTTTTTCCGCAGTAACAATATCTCACAATTATGTACGTGGTATCGCACAATTACTATCTGGTTCTAATAGTGTACACATAACATGTCGGATAGTAATGGAAGTTTTGATGAAACCACTAAGTAAAAATACCAGCACAATAAGTTACTTTGATCATGAAACGTTTGATCGTTAACATTAGCCGTTTACTACACAGATACATGTGATTAATGATGACTACAAACACATGATACGGTTTCTAATACTGACTTTGTTTAAATACAAACTTATTAAGGTAGGTGTGACAGTATTTAATACGTATTTTTACGTCCCAAGCATCTTGATGTTGAAGATATATTGTGGTTGTTTTTTCCGTCCATCTGAACGTCTTTTCTTGATAGGTAAAAGTAGATTGTTCAGCTTCTTGTCAAGCATATTTAGGTTAACGTGTTATATATAAAGCAAATTGAATACATACATTTTGTAAAATATTTTTAAAAAAGCGCGCGGGAATGATTCGTGGCAATTCCAGAACCGTCGGTAATGTAGCAGGCAATAACGGCTACCTGTACCGATTTGCTTACGAGTAGTTTAGTTGTAACTTAAATATCCGCACAAGAGGGCGTCGTCCTCAGATAAGCATTTAGTTTGGACCATTAATAGATGCAATTATTAGTTATTATGTCATCACATGACACATTTTAATAGAAAGATATTACAAGCAACGAGCATTTTGTCTAAAGATTGTTCTGTGCCAATAATTCTTAATCGTATGCATACATTAAATAGTTTGCTCAATCAATATTCAATATATTCAATACATTATAAAGAAATCGTATTGTCTTGAGTTAAATTGAAATAGCAATATCTGTGAATAAATGTTATCGATTCCACTACTTGTTTCCTGTTCTGAAATTGTAGTCTTCAAAGAAGATCTTTGACCAGAAACAAACATGCACGTATGATTGAAAACAAAACCTCATTACGGACACTAGTATTCTATCTAAAATCCAAACATTTGAGTTAAATAAATGTTTTATGTCAAAATGTTGACATTAATTGAAATTTATTGAAATGAAATATAGTCGCTATTTCAAAGATACTGGAAATGACATACGATTTGTATATCTTTTGAATGCATGTTCAATTTGATTGTATGACACAACATTTCATTTGAAATATTTATAAGGAATAAGGAATACATATACTGGAATCCCTTGCATTCAGCTCAAGTGAAGAAAATGTTGCTTCGTGCGGAGCGTTAGAAGTCGCACAAAGAAACAGAAATCAGAAGCAATATCACATTGCACCATGCACAGCTCAACAGAATATACGGGAAAGACATTATCATAAAGTTGAACCCATAGCAAAAGCAACATCAAAACTCACTTTGACCAGCCCATCCATAATTTTAAGACAAAAGGCATGTTTATGTCAAAGCGGCGTATTGGATGTATTTTCCCGAAATGTGAACTAAAATTGATTTGACAGGAAAAAAGCTACAATGTTGGGGATTTTGCCGCCACGTGAGTACAGAAGTTGAATTGTTAAGATGAGAAGGAAAAATATACTAATTTTCATAATTGCATTTAACTACACATGTTTTTTTCCGTATATTTAAAATTGTGCCAATAATATTAACAAAAAAGGTCATCGCACAAAACCGATGCAAAACCATTGGCATTCATGGTATAATGCTCTAAGAAAAAGGTTCATTATTCGATTAATGTCGAATATGAAAACGAGCATTTTCGCAGGAAGCAATAATTTGTTTAACGCGTTCATTGCTTCAAAAACTGCAAAGTACTTGGTTACGCGCAATGTTCTGATTGTACAGTGTATGATGTTAAGCCGGAAGTAATAACCAGCATGTTTTTGGTATGAATGATTACCTGGAATGTTTTCAAATTCTTTGTAAAGTACAGTTATTATCATTTTATGAGCACTAAAACATGCAAATACGTGTTACACAAACTGGTTTGCATGACAGTTGTGCGTATACTTCAATTTATTAAGAAATAAATGAAAATTGATGGAATGTATCCTCCAATGTAAATGATTACATTAATAATCGAAACATTAAACAATGATTATCGTATTGCACATTAGGCTGTGTAATTGGCGTAAATAAATTTAACTATAACATAAATAATAGAATATCATTCGTTTTTTTATCTGCATAGCATGTCGAATAATTACTTACTCGCACCTCATGAGTTAGCACATACTGAATAATTATTTTGGTCTAAATACATTGTGTGTCGTTACGGCAATCATATATATGTATTACTGTCCGTTATTGGGTATACTTGCCGCCAATAGCGGTTATGGCAGCAAAGAAAGCAGCTTAGTTATGTCAAATGCACATACCAGTCATGCGTTTTTGCAATGTATAGCATCTTTCATTTACTTTTCAGATAGATGGTTTAAAATTACAAACGCCCGGATGTAGTAAAATGTTATTTTTGCAAGACAATTTATTGATATTTTTGCATATTCTCTCCTTTATTACATTAAAAAATATGTATTTTGTGCACTAATGGTGTTTCAATGTGATACGAGCATCGCATTTTAATAAAATTGTTTTTATATTTTTGTATTGACTTTATACATATTGGAACGAGGGAGAAATCATAACAAGGATTTTCAATACGTTTAAGTTATCAGAAAAATGTAATTTGTTTTATGGCCATTTTTGTCTTCATTTCATATCACTGTCTACGAACTAATGCAAAAGTAACAACGGTGTCGTTTATGGTAACACGCTGGAGGATATGTGTGTCACAACATGAGTCCAACTGATAACATTATGAATTTTTGCATAATGCTAGACGTAGATAATATGTTCGTCCAGCGACTTAAGTGTTATTTTTACGGTACAGACGGAAATGCATTAAAATGTGGTATGGCCAGAGGCTCATAATACATTAAAGGTGGATACTTATTTACATACTGAATTACGGATGACATTATTCGTGGTATAAATCTCTCGCCAGTAATGACTTCTTCTGCTAATATAGAACTGTTCTTCTATTACTTTTATTGAAATGGCAATTCTGTTTTGGGAACATTTAAACATTTGAAAACAACTTGATATGGGAAGCAATTGAGTATGTCATATTCTTAAATTGTTATTTGAACAAAGCCATGCCTCAAAGAAACTACATGTATTCACATTACAATTCGGAATTAACGTTCAAGTCTATTTATAAGTCAGTTTTAAGAAATCGTGATTAGTTGAACGTTTGACTAGAGCAACTGTGTACAAAGTATGCAATTATAATATAGAACTAAAGCAAATCTGGTGTTACATACTGGATACCAACATAGTTTTGCTTGTCGTGTTTTTCATTATTACACGCACCGAATGGCAGTACACTTGAGGAGCGCTGTAGGAAAGCTCGGTTAAGTAATGTGTTTGTTGCTTAATTAAGTGTTGCTTATTGGCGTCACAGACATGAACAGCCTTTGGATAGTGAGCAGGCTACTCTGGTGCGTTATTTTACGCACGTGCATTCAGACAGAATTTTCCAGAGATCGACTTATTTCCATAGCATTTAATGCAACCCCTCACTCAATAACAACGTTGTTTCTGTGATGTATAATTTACAGAGGTACTAGCTTTCATTATGAGTTGTTAATCTGCATATGGCAAAAACAGTTGTAATCATCTTCGTCCTTTTTCTTTTATGTAAGCGTGTTATTATGTTATTGTTTGCGGATAGATTTTCCTTTTATCAACCAAAAAATGAACAGTTTATTCATCAAATAAATAATCATTCATATATATTGTTGAATATTCTAAGAGATGAATGAAGAATAATTTCGAACGTGTTCATTAATGTAAGTTGTTAATGATAATCCTGTGGCAATTAGTAACTTCCTAATAAATTATGCAATTATTTTAATGCCTCTTTTATTTGCCATTTACGTATGATACTAAACACTGTACCACGCATATTCTTCCGTGTGCGTGGTTATGGAGTCGTATGAGTAGCAATTAATATTATTCGTTTCTTTGAAGTCTTCAGATTATCATTCAACGTGAAAAAATGTTACTGAGGCTTAGCAAGCATGTTGTATTGATCATAAAATGACTTCAAATAAAATGAATGTAATGTTCCCTTGCATATATACTGGAGGGTTTATGCAATAGATGTTCGTGCTTGTCATTTTAAGTTACATTCTTTAACTCCATAATAATCGCTGCATTATTAATTTGTACCAGTGCATGCCATGCTTACGCTGTGAACACTTTTCTGATTTATAACTGTTATTAAACTACACTCCTTGTGTAAACTGCCTTATTATTCAACAAACAGAGTGGGTACCGCGCTGTATAATGTTTACAATGAGACACACATAGTTATATGTAATGAAGACACTTTTAATGCTCTATGGTAGATAAACGCCATGACACTGAGTTGTAAATGTAATAACATTACGTTACACACGCTACATTTAAGCATTACATTTCTAAAATCAATTTCTGAAACAATGTATACAACTAAATTACTAGAGCTTAATCACTTGACCGAATCCGTATATACGGTATTGTGTTTGTGACATGTTTAAGAAGTTATTTTGGAAACAAATCCTAATTAAAATACCGATACATACTGACTTGTATTTCTAAGTCGCTGGGGATTAAACCTTAAGCTCAAAAACAAGCGTTTCAATGTTATTTAGGCTCGCAGTTTGATGACTGGCATTGATCCTTATATGCGATATCAATATACCAGTAAACATTAGGGATTCACTAGCGACTGCACGACTAGAATGGAAAATATTGCGTTGTGATAAATGTATTTGTGATGGTACAGACAGTTTCATTTTTATCGAGGTATCATTATTTACGATGCCATAAATCTGATTACAGTCGCCAATATAAGGCTTATATATTATCATATACATATTTTACTTACTGATTATAACGCGCTTAATTTCTTAACTTAAGACTCCATGAGATTTTAGTTGTATTAGAATTGCTAATTCATTATCATATACAACTACTTGAACCTGTTGTGAGCATAGTAATTATTGTCCGGGAAATGGGGAGAGTTTTGGAACTAGGAGGATATCGATCTTGAAGATGCTGCTGTTCAGAGATTATAATAAATATACTGAGAAATTTAACGCTGACATAGAACAGTATTGACAGTGTTTGGGCTGAAAATCCCAAGTGCATGCTTAAATTACTTGCTTGCATAATTCAGGAATGTATAATCATCAAAGCTTGCTTCAATTTAAGTGAACACATCAAGAAGGACATTGAGATGGTTTTAACACCAGAGATGAAACGACGATACTTGTGAAATGAGGATAATTTACATGATGGAGTTCAATTTTCACGTGATTTTTGTAGTAACGCTGTGTTCATATTCCCTCAACGGTAAGTTTCATTTAGTCATATAATATTTTTTTCTGTGACATGGCATCTTTTTGCATTCTCAAAGTTAGTGCATCAATGGGCGAAACGAATTTGAAAGATATATCGTTAATATATAGTTATTATATCGCTTAGCATTGATGTTAACTTACTATGATGTGATAATTTACCTATTCGTTCATCTACAACTATATTTAAGAACACACCGGCTACTAAGTATATATAAATATATATATAATTTTCACAGATTCTGATAATTAATTGTAAAACAAATGTTTTGGTATTCGTGGAAAGAAAAACTTGGTTTTCAGCTTCAAAATTTCAATACAAGATCTTGTGTTGTACCATAAAATACGATTAACTATAAAACAACATGTTATTCTTCACTTTAAATTTTGTTTGTCATGACACAACGTTATTTCCGGCTGCATAACGCATTATTCTATTGCGTCGAGAATGTTAATGTCTAACGGGTTTGAACCGATTCAATTATAATTAATAATTATAATTAAAAAGCAAATTTGGAAGAACCTTGGGTTTCGTATTTCGATGGGTTTTTCATATATTTACGTATAAAACATGTCCGTTTGCTCTAGTATTGTATTTTAATCTCAATAGTTCCGAGTTTGAAGTGAAATTTCATGTTTATTATGTTTATAATGACATACAACATTAACACGCTTTTGTATACAGAAACACACTTTTAGATACTTTTAAAATGAATCTACATGTAGTACACGTACTATACAATATTTATTGTTGTAATTATCATCATCATTAATATTATTGTTATTATTATTTATTTTATAACTTAAAATGCATTTATTATACCAAGCGTGCAGAAGCTAAATAATTATTTTAAAGTCCCAAATAATGCCTCAAGAAAAAACATAAATGCACCAACTTTTTGAGATTTTACAAGCCAGTCCTTGGATTTCATCTGAATGTTTGCATTTTTCGAAATCGATCTTGTCGAAAGCAATTGCTTCATGTAAATTATAATTGACAGACCGCAAAAGTCAACTCTGGTATGATACTGTATTACGGTTAGAATACTAGCCCAAAAGGTGTGCTTATTAATAGAATATTGTTATATATCATTAATGCAGAAAGCAAAACATCTCATGCTAAAACCTTACTTTAAGTATTGTTCTTTGCTGTGATAAAAGCAGGCTGTTGCCTTCCGTGGGGCCGTTGGGCTTTTAAATACATCTGTAATTATTTCAGTCCATTTGTCATGGATGATTAAGATATTGATGCCGATTACATAAAGATATGTATTAAATGACATAATTAAGAAATCATCCGTGCATATCGATTATTACAACGTTGGCTTGAATGTTTTGCCATGTTTAAAGTGTATCTGAAAGCACAATGTTTTTTATCAAATGCATAAGCTTGTAATAAACGGTTTGGCAAATACAATATCAAATCAAAGTGCATATTAGTAAACGAAAAGTGTGCATGTGGTAGTATCGTTCTGTTAGTGCTATTATAGTACAGTGGCAAGATGAAAGTGAATTGTAATATGAATGACTGTAGGAGCTTTAAGCGTTTGAAGTGAGATGTCGGACCGAACATTGTACCGTCATTCAAGTGTTAATTGTTCATTTACTGATGCTATATGTGTATGTACCTAATTAAACGACATACAATGATAAGCCAATCAAATAAAAAATCTTAAGTGCCCATGATAATAAATCCATCAGTTTCAATGTATTATTATCTTCTTTCATGTAAAACTATAGAACGATACATTGTGGGATAAATACCTTGTGGGATGATAGTTGTATAATGTATGAATGTACTTGTTGTAAGCTTTACAGGTGAATTGTCCGACCGCATATTGTACGCAGTGGCAAGTGTGAACTTGTTTATGACCTATGTATGCTCCTTTTCTGTTCATGTTACACTATGCTTGTACTTTTCCGTATGGTGCGTGTTCAGTTGAAGGCGTTATTTTTTTATTTTTTTTAATACCACTTAGAGCTTAAAGAACTATGTATACATTTCAGATTACTCCGACAAATCAACTAATATGTGATGTTAACAAGTTGTAAGGCGCTTTTTAACGGTTTTGAAAGTTTTCATGATGTTTTCGTAATAACTCGACTTCTTGTGTTTTGTCGACTTAAATTAAGTCCGTAAGCTGATTAAATCCATGGTACTTTTGAATGGCATCAACATATGTGCTACTGATGCGTTCGAGCAATTAATGATTCTACGTCAGAAGAAAGTTGAAATAAAAACAAGACTACGCAGCTGCTACATGCAGAGCTATTTGTTAGTTTCGGACAAAAAAAACTATTTTGATTTGTTGTACAGTTGTGGAAGGTAAAATATACAGCAATTAAGAACACGTCGCCGTTGTTTAAACGATTATATCTGAACTATTTACAGGTTTTACCTATAACATTCACACTTTTTTATTAGCACGGTAATTAGCTTATGGTAGCACTGTATTATGTTATTTATACATCTTCTTTTTGTTCGATATTTATATTTGATAATGTTACACTGTACACTGTTTCCAATTAACGCATGTTCAGACTGTTTAAAGTGGTTTCAAATTGTCATCATGATTTCAAAAAACATATGTTATACTTTATCAACTATCTGATTTGTTGATAATTAATTCTATGTTTGTTTGATTTCCTTCTCGTGTTTTGGATCATTTCAATAAAGTTATAAATGTCAACATTGGCCCAGTCCTCATGTATTTTTTTCCGCTTCGAGCTACGATCGATTTTTCGTTAAATGTTCCATTGTCTCATTTTCGTTATGACGGTACTTAACGCTCGCATATTCAATTGACAACAATATCTGACGCACGTGTTTTCCGACGGTCTTCAATCTTTTAACGATTGTTGCTGATCATAAGGAATTTAAATTAGGGATTTAAATCTATATGCATCCTTCGTTAACGTTATAATCAGATTCAATGCATTTAGAAAGGACTTTTATAATATCAAGCTAAACGATATCCCCAATTAAATACACGCATGCAACACTTATAATTATTTGAACGTAATACCACCCGTCATTTACTTTGTTAACATAAATATTCAATATAAAACAAATATCGAGACAAACCGTAATATATTATGAAGTATACACAAGGTTATAAATCATCGAAAAACAAATTAAAAATATATGTAAAAGAGCACATGTATTGTTACGGTAGGTTGTCATATAATTAGTTTAACAGACCGCCATTAAGGCAAACACAATAACATGTGTACAAACTGAATTACTATTCGTATATTGGTTCTGGTAATACATACCGCATGTTATAACGTAACACATACCTCATGTTATAAACAACAAATGAGTTTTCCAAAATATACTTATTGATCTCACTTGGATACGACGCCAACGACAATAGGCATCATGACACGATCTTTGTCCATGAAATATCGAATTATTGTGTCATTAAAATTTCTTTCTTTCTGCTTTTTTGTTTGACATGCTCTAAGGTGCCAAACGATGTCATTTTTAAGGATAACTACAATAATAAGAACTGTTTTTGCGACTTGAGAACCTTTCTGATTTATATCAGTCAATTATCGAACCTGATTATAACATGTAAAAAAAGCTATAATTAGACATATCATAGGGTTAATAAGTCAGCACACTAGTGTAAATGTGTATCGTACTTTAAGACTCCAAATACAATTCGTTCGTTCAAAGCATACTCACATATATCCCTGTTTCGCTTTATTGCACCCTTTTTTCTCTATTGACAATTAACGCTTGATAAAGAAAAATGTCGTTAAGATTCAAATTTGATGTCATTATTCGTTTTCATCTATCTATACCAATCTTATCCAACATATAAAAGAAATGTAAACTGTTAAAGGGTGCATGGTGTAGTCAAACGTATTGTAAGCGTATGTGTGTGTGTACGCGTGTGTCTGATAGTATCGAGTTAAAATATGTAGAGAATATAAGTGTGAATGGCTCATTTTCTACTTTATTTTCGCGTGATTATTGAAAATAATATTAACCCGGTGGCATGGAGTGCATATAGAAAAGATACGGCTAAAACCACGTTAATTTACATATTTCATTCGCCCTTATGTAAAAGAGAAAAGTTCCTTAGAATAAATAAAAACTGTTAGAAATACATGCGATCCCTCAAAACAATTGTTGAGTAAGTAGTAATTGACGACTCTCGCCTATATGATTGCTTTATGATCGCCGGCATACGCACGTATACATACACGTTGATGAACAGAATATTGCGCCATTAGACAACGAGTAATCAATCATTAATCAGGAAAGACACTTGTGTTTAATGAGCCAAAATAAATACTGATGTAATTGCTTTACATAGAGAGCCGCAGCAATNACAAGACTACGCAGCTGCTACATGCAGAGCTATTTGTTAGTTTCGGACAAAAAAAACTATTTTGATTTGTTGTACAGTTGTGGAAGGTAAAATATACAGCAATTAAGAACACGTCGCCGTTGTTTAAACGATTATATCTGAACTATTTACAGGTTTTACCTATAACATTCACACTTTTTTATTAGCACGGTAATTAGCTTATGGTAGCACTGTATTATGTTATTTATACATCTTCTTTTTGTTCGATATTTATATTTGATAATGTTACACTGTACACTGTTTCCAATTAACGCATGTTCAGACTGTTTAAAGTGGTTTCAAATTGTCATCATGATTTCAAAAAAACATCTGTTATACTTTATCAACTATCTGATTTGTTGATACTTAATTCTATGTTTGTTTGATTTCCTTGTCGTGTTTTGGATCATTTCAATATAGTTATGAATGTCAACATTGGCCCAGTCCTAATGTATTTATTTCCGCTTCGAGCTACGATCGATTTTTCGATCCCCCAAAACAATTGTTGAGTAAGTAGTAATTGACGTCACTCGCCTATATGATTGCTTTATGATCACCGGCATACGCACGTATACATACACGTTGATGAACAGAATATTGCGCCATTAGACAACGAGTAATCAATCATTAATCAGGAAAGACACTTGTGTTAAATGAGCCAAAATAAATACTGATGTAATTGGTTTTCATAGAGAGCCGCAGCAATACTGTATCATACTGTTTCAATATTTGTAGATGGTATACAGATCAATATGCACCTTCAGTACTTTCTCGTTTCTCCAAATTCATCATGTATTTTGAAAGTAGACTAACTAAATATATGTCATATGTCATAACCAAGGTGATAATGCGTGAGCAAATTGAAATTTAATGTCAATCCAAGAAAACATAAAAATGGAGCAAATTGATGGTTCAATCAAACTATTTCCAGTAAAAAAAGTCTTATTCCAAAATGTGCTCACAAAAGCATTTATTATATACAACTTGCAATTGCTCAACTGGTGTAATGTCTTACTTGTAGTGATGTGGAATTTGTGTCTCAAAATCTCCACCGAAAACGACATAAATTATATTGGTTTCCTCGCTTAATGTAGAAAATATGATACGGATGTAATAGCATTGACAAAATTCCATTCCTTGTCAGACGGAAATTCATTTATATTTCTGGCTGGTGAGGATCGCAGAGGCATTAACGGCTTACTTCAAGAAATGCAAAAATCCAATCGACTTTGGCAACTGAATCGGCATAGATTGCAATGCAACCCTATAGTATGTTCCCGATTCAAATATTCCTATCAGATCCGTAAAAGACGCATTAATTGTGCTTGCAACAATTCAGAAGTATGTAATTTCGTCGCACTAACTATATCAATATCTCTATTTCTTTCAAGTTTAAAACGTGTTTTCGAACGTATTTACTGTATTGTATACAAATACTGTTAATGCAATCGTATATCTGAATTTATTTCACTATAAAATTTTATAATAAAAAACATTGAATTGTCTCTAATCGCTTGCCATACACCAACTGAAAAGCATATTTGATAAATTTGAATACTGTATGCTTATTGAAAAGCAACATATTCATCACTGAAAAATCAAACACATTTCATAATAAACATATCACATTTCATAACCGCTCGTGCTTAGTCGATATTTGGACTAAATCTGACAAATTATTAAAACTGTTTCTCAGTAATAACACTATTCAAAGAATGATAGTTCGTTACATTTTTTGAAGCTGTCAATTAAGTTCCAAATAGTGAATTGTGTTAAAATGACGCTCATTTGATGCACGCATTTCCTGAAAATAATTATGTCTAGTAATGACTTTCTTCGGAGTTTTCAGGAACTCATTTGAACATCAATGACAGCTTAAATTAGTTAGACTCATGCACGTTTTTTGTTTGCACAATGCGTTATTATCATCCAATTTATTAGTTGTATTTATATGTCCACAAATATAGATAGGAAAAATAAAAGTATGCTGTCATGCCTATTGAAATGTTATAAACACACTTCAAATCCATCATGAAATGGGATTTTTTTTCTTGCATTTAGGTTTCTTTAATATAACACTCTATGTAGATGCGGTATACTGTAATCACCTTGGACGATGTTCTTCTGTTTGTATGTGCTTCTTTCTGTACACACACATTTGTTCGACGAAGTTCTCCTTTACCATTTAAACGTGTGTACATTGTTCCTCATGCTATGCAGCTTGCTATCGACACTATTGATCCGAACAAAATCGAACAAAACAAAGCAGAACAGAACTCTCATGTTCTTATCTGTTTCGGTTCTGTTTCTGACAATATTGATTATCCGATGTTAACACTTTTCTAAGTTATGTTTATTTTTTAACTTATCATCTCTGTACTTATGTACTATGACAAAACATCCGACACATTTCTCATATATTTGTTAACGAACACCATCGTATTTGCCCTCGTAGTGCCATATGGTAGAACATTTTCGCCTGCAATATCGAAGGTCATGATTTCTGCAGTTATGCCACCTATTCAACTTAAATGGATGTTCAATTCCATTATTATAACACCATTTTAAATAAGACAACATGTGACGTCATGGGTTTTCGGCAGTATAATAACAAGTTCTAACTATTTGCTAATGCATATTTATTAGAATTGGTATTATTATCAAGCGTGAAAACAAAATCCAGTTTTATCAACTCATTATAATAAAATGCTTAATTATTTAAATAATCCCAGTATTTTTAAGTATTTATATATGTGATACTTACATTAAGAAAACTAATAAAAATAAAAACAAATCTTTACAAAAAAACACACACTATACCTGTTCATTGCAAGAATCCATTAAATATCGTGTTACATGTTTAACTGTACATGAATTAATCGGCAAAAATTAACATGGACGCAAAGATTCGATCGCATTAAACGTCTTATATTTTTACAAAGGGTGTACATTTTTGAATTTTATATAAATGTCAAAACAAAATCAACACCTTACATCAAAAGCATCAGAACACACATATTGTCGTTGTTTTCTCAAAACTAGTTTTCTACATATTGCGATCTAAGTCTGATGTTAACATCGTAGCCGTTTTAACTCATTGGATTAACGGCGACAATACGACCCTCCAAGAACTGACATCGGCTATAGATCGTTTTTGCGGGATGTATATAGTCTCAAGAAGCCGTTACACAATAACACAGGAAATTGCTTACGCGCTGCATTCCCTAGGTCCCTTCACATAAACACAAAAGTTTGTTGGAGACTGTCGCTTTAAGCACAATATCTTATTAGTATCCTTCGGACCTAGTATTGCTTGTTGGCTTTATTGTGGATTATGTGCTGAATTTAAACAAAGTATATGCTTAGTAATTAGGCCTTCAGAAACATGGTTCTCCCCCATTTCAAGGGTCATCCATTAATGCAAAAAGTCAACTTAATATTTGAATTTCATAATGTCAGTCCAATTTGTAAATCTTTTAACGTAAACTTTTTGCTGCTCACTTAATTATCAGTTTAAACTTCCATAAAGTAGTGTCCGTATGGTTATAATAAAACAGTTTAATTGTGTTTTTTTAAATCACACATTATTTTGCAAATGCTAGATCCTGAAAAGCAATTCCTCTGTAAAAAAAAGTAACGACATTATATGTTTGAAAACATGTGTAAATTTCAACATGTGTTTACTGGTTGTGATTGAATTCCGCCTGAAATTGCCAATCTAGCTTCGTATCAGCAAAGAATACTGTACTAGTTCTAACATTTAATAATTAATTTAGCTGTACTGTTCATTTTTAGAACACAAATAGAAGTAATGCACAAGTAGTTAAAATAACTTAAGAATAATCCTGATAAACACGTAGTTTTAGTCTTTTTTTTGTATTTTTACAAGTAATTTAAGAGAATATATGAGGTCGATGCACTAATGATTTATACATGCGTGAATACATGAACACACACTAACAACTCAAAATGTGAATTGAATAACTTAGAGAATTCGCATGCTTACACAATCAACTTACTAAAAGGTTATTGAAATATAAGCGATCATTGACACAGTCTTTATCCAAACAACGCTGTTCTCGTCGTGAATTGGACTTCTTAATTATTTTCGTACCTGTCGTTAGTCTTCGTCCTTTTTGTTACTTTTTGAATATCTTATGGTAAAAAAATGTCTTTCATTGGAACGTCTGTGTTGTGTATAGCGTGTGCATGGAACATTTTGCAGAAGAAAGTGTTTAAAGATTGATTTTTCTTATGAAGTTGACCTACGTGCGAGGTAGTCTTGTCAACTTGAATGTGGACAAGTGTGGAATGGTTTATTCTTGCGTGAGGAACTGTTGTTATGTTGTTCATAGCGTATTGTTATTCTTCTAAATGGCCATTTTGTTGGCTTCAAATTATCGTTGTGTCCATTTTAACGTTATTGGGTTTGTGAATTGATGAACCTGGCTACATTGTATACTATATTCAAAAGGGTTTGATACAACACTGTCGTAGAGTGATGTTGCTGTTGTTTTAATTCTATACAAACAACATTGGTCTGTTCGTAAATGATATTAATTGAAGCTTTAATTGTTCTCTGATGTATTTCGGTGCACTTTGATTTCTGTAATAATTAATTAGTTCAATTAATACAAGTATTTCTTACATAATTTGTAACGAAAATTAATTAAAACGAGTTATGTATAATTCGTTAAAATGGCAAACCGTTGTTTGACAAGACATTCTTCTTGTACTCCATGGCACATAATTTATTTGCATGAATTCTTTGCAAAGCGTTTTAGTTGCCAGCTATTTCTTTCATCTGATGAAAAACAGCTGTCCTGTTGATGGAATACAATTGATATTTGTTTCATCTATATAAAACATATATTAAGTCGTTCGCAGATGCAAAATAAATGTTCAACGTCGAAAGCAAATCCATTAGTTTAATTAAGTCATTTTCATGACAATATTTGTACTAGCGTTTTGTTATCATCGACACTTATGTCTTCTAAGAAACCTTAAAATTGTTTTAGATACTTTACGATTTTAAAGCAATAACAGCATGTGTAATACTTATGCAATACAAAACGCTCTCTGAAAAATAACTTGTTTGATTATATCTTTTTCGGTTTATTACGTTATTTCATGTCTACACATTTGACGGAACACTAAACCAGTCAACATCGTTTTTCGCGGGGTAAGTGTCAGCGTGCTAAAGGCATAGGCTTTTAACAGCTGATGGAGTCATGAAATGATCAAATAGCTGCTGCTAGGAATATTTTGTTTAAGAGAAATATAAACGGTGTTTAGTTTAAACGTATTTATTCATTTCGTAATCATACAATTCAATACATTGTTGCAAAGTATAAATTCATGGATTAGAAAACAAGCATAAAGCTTATATTAATTCTTTTCCAAGGTGGAGTCAACTCCACCATGGAAAAGAATTAAACTGTGTTTACCGCGTTAAGTAGCAGGATCATTTGAGACATAAATGACGTACGTAATAAGACAGCCTTAGGGCTTGTAGCCGTTTATGCATTATCTGGAACACTTATTATAATTATTTGTTTCAATATGTATCGAATTATTTGTTATTGCTTTGAGTTGTGCGATTAAAAACTTCACAAGGATATAATTAGAAAATACGACACGTGTGTTATTTTGACATGCACGTGTGTATTGTGCATGTAAAGACGTTCGTACGTATACACTGTAATTTTAATATGTGATATGCAAAGTTTGTGCAATTATTAAAAGCTTACGTTATGGAAGGACTAACCTATTTCATATGTTACCTTACACAAATATATTAACAGCCTAATGACGATAATGATTGAAATTGCGTTTACGTTATAAAGGAAGTGTTAAATGTTGAATTTCCAAAGAAAATAGTATGCGTACAGTTTCAATGAAATTAACATATGGGTTCAATCTCGAAATAATGTGTATTTTGGTACTACAGTGTGTGTTTCAGATAGTCTGCCAAAAAGTAAGATTGTGTGAGTTTGTATGTTTTAATATGTAATTTGCTTGAACTGGTGGTAATATTTAAATTATATTTATAATATTTAAGTGTTCAGTTGTGATCTTTGTGACCTTTGTTATACATTGAATATACCTAGAAAACAAGAAAACATAAAAAAATCATAAATAAAAATGATACTTGTAATAACTACTTCTTCTACTAATACGTTTTTTCAATTATCATTATTGTTATTATTATTATTATAAGTAGTAGTAGTAGTAGAAGTATTAGTAGAAGTATTAGTAATAGTTGTAGTAGAAGTAGTAGTAGTAGTAGTAGTAGTAGTAGTAGTAGTAGTAGTAGTAGTAGTAGTAGTAGTAGTAGTATCAGTAACATTATAATTATAATTATTTATAGTTCAATATAAAGTTAAGACATGGGCCTTTATATATAACAAGTGACCAAATTCTACCAAAACAAGATTATCAAAAATAGAACAATATAATATGTAAAAAATTCTAGACTCAAGTGAGAATATTGGATTCGTAAAGTACCGAAATGCCGGCACAATAGTAATGACATGTGTCCCACACCATCTGACAAAACGTAGAAAGCTGAAAGGTAGTCCTTCTGACTAATCAAGGAAATATGATACAATTTGTCTCAATATTGTTGTTAAGGTATGGTGTTTTATTGGTTGCTAGTTTTCCTTGTTTGCATTGTTAATTGCCAATAATTAATTTAAAAACTACTGTTTTCTTAAGCAGGTATCATTACAGAAAATATATATTTTTCTTTAAGCAATAAGTTATACAAATTGCAAACCTGACTTGCTTAGTTAAAGTGATGTGTTACAGAATCGAAAAATTATTATTCATTGTTATGATATATCTCAATTACAACATAATGATATGTATGAGAGTACATAACGGATTTAGTCAGTTATTACATACTTGAATATAATATATAATCACTATTATTGTACATACAGGTAATAAAGTTATATGATAACAATACTATTGGAAACATTCATGTGCATATGTTTGATATAGTTACCAGGAAATAATTGTTCGAAACGATGTTATTCGTATTGTATTAACTAAAGATTAAAGGAAGAGTGGTGATAATATTTTAAATAATAATGGAGATGAAAACATTTAAATACAAAATGTATAAACTCAAAAAGTCACGCGATGCTTGAATACTCTGGGAATAAACACTCACTAAAAGTATGGGCACATAAACAAACATAAACAACAACAACACAAAATTACACAAAAAAGGATATACGAGCGATTCAATCAAGAAATTATTTCAAAATTTTGCCACTTTGCCATGTTGTCAAGTTTATCATTTTCATCAATAATTTGCTTTTTTAATATTTAATTCATTATGTATGTCAACATGAGTAGCGATGTATTCGTGTAACAAAATGATATCATGAAAAATATATGATGTTTTCCTTTACCGAGCACATGCATCTTTTGCACTTGTAAAGTTAAACTACATGTGTAATTATCATATAAATATATGTCCCGTTCTACTAAGTTATTCAGTGTTAAAAAGAGTATTGAATACATGTGTACGTTTGTTGTATTGTATATTCTTCAGATGCCTACAACTTCTACAGGAGCAACCCTTCCTCCATTCCTAGCTTTCTGCCCGTCCCCACGAACATCACAGTCCACGAGGGCGAGACCGCCCATCTCCGATGTAGGATTCATAATCTTGGCTCTAAATTTGTAAGTAACTGTCGTGTTGAGTATATTTAAGCGCGCTTGCATATGAAGTTACCGGCTTATAAACAGTTCGTTTTTCCTGAGTAGAATCTGTATTTGGTATCTTAGGAACATATTTTTAAAACGCTCACAGAGTTGTAATCAAACCGCCTGATCGCTTACACTGTTTAAATATGGGCTGTAATCAGCGAAGCAACGTCCATTGTTTATGGCAAGTTGTCATCTGCAAAACCAGCGGTCACTGCACATATAACAAACAGAACACATAAAACAAAACTTATGCGTGCATTGAAATGCGTATAGTAAGTAATGGTATAGCTTATACACATTTTTTTATCCTCAACGGAATGGGATGTATGTATGTCCGTGCGTCCCTAGCTGGTGTGTTCAACTACTATTTAACGTCATGATTTATCGTGCTCTTACTTTTACAGCTAAATGACCTTAGTGTGTAACAGTAGATGATCGTAAGGAAGAAAGTTTGGCTGCGACTAGTTTATAATTATGTCCCATTGTCGTTGTATTTACTATAAACCGTGTGTTTTCAACTCCTCTTAAGTAGGTGCGAGGATCTCGCTCAAACGTTTTTACCTGACATTCATGTGTAGATAATCGTAAAAGAATGTTACTTTAATGTGTGGATGATCGTGAATGAACGAATTGTAATGCGCCAAGCTTTGGTAGACATATGGTCATCAGTTTGTTTCTAACCGACAAAGGTTTTGTTTCCAACTGCTCTTGGCTGGGTTGATCTTGCTAAAACTTACACACATTTTTACCTTAATTATTACCTCACAAATTACCTTAGCCTGTTGATGATCAGAATATATTAATTTATCTTGTGACTAGTTCTGTCTAAATAATTATCTGCTTTTCTCTGAACAAAAACTTTTGTTAACTGAACTCCTCTTTAACGGTTTGTTTAATTTTGTTACAAGTTTAACAGCTTTATTATCTTAACGTTAAGATGGTTGTTAAATGCCGAATTTCGGCTGCAACAAGATTGGGAATAATTATTGTTCTTTATGTGTTTTTCCATTTAAAGAATATTAAAGCCCCAAAGTTGTATGAACTCAACTCTTCTGTAGCTGCAAGAAATGCTTTGCTCAAAATTTTTAAGCGTTCATATGCTGATGATTGTTAACAAATTAATATTTGTTGCGACTAGTTGTATTTCCTTTTGGCTTTCTTGCGTGCTATATAAAATATGGACCACAAAATCGCCTACACTTAACTCCTTTTTAACACCCTGATGGAACAGATGATCGTAAACAAAAATATGCCACCAAGACATACGTTAAGGTGAAACATTGCAGTTATTTCAGTAATTACACTTCGATAGCAAATTTGCATTTTGATACTCTACACGTATCTTGTAATGCTGAATATAGAAGTGTCCATATCAGTTTTGTTTGTACATGTATTATTGTCTATGTGATGATCCCTTATATTCCAATAATTACTTGTAATAAACTTTCAGGAATCAAACTAAACTAGAACAAAAGGGACAATGTATTTGTTGTATTAATTGTGTAACTGCCACTTTGTCTATTACGACAGGTCGTTTGGCGGAAGGCTGACGAGGAATCACCTCTGACCCTCGGAAAGACGACGTTCCCTCCTGACAAAGACATCGAGGTCCAGTTTCAAGAAATCAACCCCCAAGATCAAGAGAACGAGGAGAGCAGATACGACCTGATCATCAAGAACGTGTCGAAGGACCAAGAGGGCACATACGCTTGTCAAATTAGCGCAACTAATTACTACACGATAAATGTAACGTTAAACGTTTTAGGTATGTATTCTTAAAAGGTTGCGTCTGAAATTTTAATGAATGATATGCGTAAATACGTTTTTTGAACCATCTGCACAAAGCCCAATCTAATATAAAACGTATAACTAAGTTTAACGTTGAATGAAATGCAGTATTATTTTATCTACATGCGCATGGTCAATTTACTCTAATAACAGTTACTTTAAAAAGGTCTTATTGTCTGATTTGGGACGGGTTTTATATGTGTGGTAACATTATCTTTGCTAAATACCAAAACAAAGTCTACATCAATGAACCAAAACTGACCCTGTCACAATTTTTTTTTCAGAGCCGATAAAATACATTTCAGGTACGTGTTACTGTTGGTTCTTGTAAGAAATGATAAATTAGGTAGTGGCATCTTTGTACCGTAACCATAATGTTCCAATGACGTCTAGTTCTACGAGTACATTTGTTGGACAATAGTAAATGGACATAGATTGCCTATATGACATGTTATGTAGGACGTTGTGTAATACTCACAAATATACCATATGTGTTTGAAATGAATGCTCTGCGACGTAATGTTTTTGGTAACTTCAGAATTTCCTAATTGGGTAAAGTTGCCTTTAACGTTGACACAAGATTTTTAATGGTTGGTTATTTTGATATTCTTTAACAAAAATTCAGAATGTGTTCAATTGAGTTTAGAAAATGTCTTAGCGGCATCTTGTTTTTATGTTAAAATGAATGGTTCACAGTTCCAAACGGAATACAATCGGAAATGCATACATATCGTCTTAAAATTATATTTTTCAAACTATTTTAATGTTTTGTCATAAAACCAAAAACTGAATGAGAATTGATTTCTCTAAAAGTTCGCCTTTCTAATGATTTTTTAAAGGGATTTGTAAACGCATTACACTTTATTAATGCTATTTGGTNACGTTAAGATTGTTGATAAATGCCGCATTTCGGCTGCGACAAGAGATGGCATAATTAATGTCCTTTATCTGTTTTTCCATTTAACGAATATTTAAGCCCCCAAATTGTATGTACTCAACTCTTCTGTAACTGCAAGCAATGTTTCGCTCAAACTTTCAAAGCGCTCATATGCTGATGATCGTTAACACATTAATATTGTAGTTGTATTGCCGTTTGGCTTTCTTGCACGCTATATAAAATATGGACCACAAAATTGTTTACACTAAACTCCTTTTAACAGCCTGATGGAACAGATGATTGTAAACAAAACTGTGCCGTCAAGCAATATGTTTATGTGAAACATTGCAGTAATTTCAGTCATTACACTTCGATAGCAAAATTGCGTTTGGATACTCTACACATATCTTGTAATGCTGAATATAGGAGTGTCGATAGCAGTTTTTTGTACCGGTATTATTGTCTATGTGATGATCCCTCATATTCCAAAAATTACTTGTAATAAACTTTCAGGAATGAAACTAAACTAGAACAAGAGGCACAATTTATTTGTTGTATTATTTGTGTAACTGCCACTTTGTCGATTACGACAGGTCGTTTGGCGGAAGGCGGACGAAGAATCACCCCTGACCCTCGGAAAGACGACGTTCACTCCTGACAAAGACATCGAGGTCCAGATTGAAGAAATCAACCCACAAGATCAAGAGAACGAGGAGAGCAGATACGACCTGGTCATCAAGAACGTGTCGAAGGACCAAGAGGGCAAATACGCTTGTCAAATTAGCGCAACTAATAACTACACGATAAATATAACGTTAAACGTTTTAGGTATGTACACAAAGCCCAATCTAATAACAAACTTATAACTAAGTTTAACGTTGAATGAAACGCAGTATTATTATATCTACATGCTCATGGTTAAATTACTCCTATAACAGTTATTTTAAAAATGTATTATTGCCTGATTTGGGACGGGCTTTGTATGTGTGGTAACATTATCTTTGCTAAATACCAAAACAAAGTCTACATCAATGAACCAAAACTGACCCTGTCACATTTGTTTTTTTCAGAGCCGATAAAATACATTTCAGGTACGTGTTACTGTTGGTTTTTGTACGAAATGATAAATAAGGTAGTGGCATCTTTGTACCGTAACCATAATGTTCCAGTGACGTCTAGTTCTAGGAGTACATTTGTTGGACAATAGTAAATGGACATAGATTGCCTATATGACATGTTAAGTAGGACGTGGTGTAATACTCACATATATACCATATGTGTTTAAACTGAATGCTCTGATACGTAATGTTTTTGGTAACTTCAGAATTTCCTTATTGGGTAAAGTTGCCTTAAAGGTTGACACAAGATTTTTAATGGTTGGTTATTTTGATATTCTTTAACAAAAATTCCGAATGTGTTCAATTGAGTTTAGAAAATGTCTGAGTGGAATCTTGTTTTTATGTTAAAATGAATGGTTCACAGTTCCAAACGGAATATAATGGGAAATGCGTACATATCGTCTTAATTTTTTTTTCAAACTAGTTTAATGTTTTGTCATTACAACAAAAACTGAATGAGAATTGATTTGTCATAAAGTTCGACATTCTAATGATTTTTTTACGGGATTTGTAAACGCATTACACTTTATTAATGATATTTGGTGACGTCCATCAATGCACCACCGGCTGTGTTCAATACAGACATATTCATGCATAGTGTGTTAAATTTCCTCGCTTGCATAAATTGCAAAGTTATAAGCGGTTATGAGAATGTGGTAACATTTAACTGTGAATATAAAATCCACAATCCCTCACTTTCAAAGATAATGATTTGTGTACATATCTTAAAAAGACTTTCTCTTTACCTTTTGAAACAACACATACGAATAAAAAAGAAACACGATTGAATCATTGTCTCGTGCACACGGTATTTATTGTTAATTCGTATTGTAATTAACGTTTGCAGTGCTCGAATTGACTGGGACAGAGTATGTCAGCCTGATGGAAGACATTCGACTCGTCTGCAATGCCACTGGGACGTTGAAAGCCCCGGATGCAGTGGACTGGTTTTTCGATGGGGAACCAATCAGCGAAATGAAGCCAGAATGGTTCGGACGTGTTATGCAATTAAACCGGAAACCAATGCCCGGAAGGTCATTGATAAGTGAACTTGTCATCAAACACGTGACCACTGATGACAGAGGACATTACGTCTGCCGGTTGACTAAAAAGCTTGCACAGGGGTTGAAAGTCCATGTTCTTAATGGTATGCATATTATGTCTTAATCCAGTTTTACCATTCATTATTTGTATCGATATACTTACCTGTCGATGTTTATACAATCGCATACTTTTTGAGAGCGTTTTCATAAAAAATTAGCTTGACTATGTATATGCTCGTACTCGCTATATACCACTTTCCCTTTGCAATGATCTAACATGGTTATGTATTATATATATGACTTAATTTTGAGCCGTCTGTACTACAACAAACATGTCAACATTAGATACGTAAAAGTATTTGTGAAAAGTATCTTTGCTTGTTTCCAGACAAAAAGAATCATAGAGATCCTAAACGAGGTACGAATAGAACGTTGTATTGTTTATAAGAGATCTTAAAGATAAACCTAGTTTAATGCGCATTGAATAAATATGTAAAAGTGTGTGCATTTATCAAAATATATATACACATGAAGTTTATTTTTTGTGGAGCATCAGTAATGATAATTTATGTGCAATAAGTATTAATTTATTAATTTTTCTTCAGATATGGAAACGGAGAGATATACATTTAATACCAATCATGACCCTTCAGACGCGATGGAATCACGCGGTAAAAATGACGCTTGCGCACTTCGGTGGAGTACTTGCTTAAGTTTGCAGACGACACTTTCAGTAATAACACTATTCTTGACGCTATCCTTATCATAACGATGGGTTTCCTTGACCTTCAGAAACAGTGATGAAGAGTATCGATCGACCTGCGGACAAATATTGTTATTACTGGGTTTAAATTATAGCTTTGTTGACTATGGGAATAGTAGTCTTCATGCCGGTTAGCTCTTCCTGGGTTTCTTCCACAACAACAGCAACTACTAGTAATTAACTAACTAGTACTACTCACCGGGTCATCGACCGAAAACTCGTCAGAATGGCACAAATAGTCCTCGGAAAATACAGACTACGATAGAAACACTCGTCTACTGTAGTTGTACCATTGTAGTTTTCATGCCGGTTAGCTCTTCGTGGGTTTTTTCAACAACAACAGCAACTACTTGTAACGACACTAACGAGTACTACTCAACGGGTCATCTACCGGAAACTCGTCAGAATGGCAAAAATCGTCTTCGGCAAATGCACACCACGTTAGAAACATTCGTCTACTGTCGTCGGCTACACGCTACTAATCCTCCATGTCAACGCACACAGTCACAGGCTAATACTTCCCGTCAAAGGCTCACATAAATACAGGCTCACATAAACACAGGCTAATCCTCCTATAAATAATGACATCAGGGCAACACGCACAGGCTCACAGTCACAGGCTAATCTTCCTGAAAAATACTTACCTCAGGGCAACGTTCACACCTATCCTCCTGGAAATACTTACCTCAGGGAAAAAGCACATGCACTCACGTTCGCATGCAGTGAATATTTGCAATAATGTTTACAATTAAACATATTTACCAGAGAAAAAAAAACTGGATGTGAAATAACGGGGAAAATGTGGATATGTTATCAAACACGTAACATTATATTACCTGTATTTGGATGAATATATTGAATTCTTTAAAAGGCAAACATAAAAAAGTTCAGACCTACATGAGTTTGGCGGTTGCCCAGCGCATGACAGCATACACTGTTTCTGCGTGTTTGCATTACCTTTAGACATGTTCTTCAACCTTGAATTATTCAATCGTTTTTATGACACATATTATTTCCAAGCATGTGCGGCTTAAATAAACCATATTCATGTTTTAAACCAATGCGCCATTGCGTGACGGTTTGAAAAACAAACATATGTAACGGCACATAATATGTGCTATTATTACCTCTAAATATTTATTTTATGTTAATAATGTATGTTATGTTTGCATCATTTTTTTGCTAGAACACTAAAACAAAACACGGCTGTGTTTCATCATGTAAAATCGAATGCGTGCCTTCATATCGTGACATTCATTTTATGACATGGTCTCTACCATAACATATATTCATCCAACAAATATGATTTTGTTTTCCTTTGAAATCAGTCGTTACTCAGTTCAAGTTTATGTTTTATATTAAAAAAAAACAATTTCATTGGGAGCGTCGAAGATGATTTTTTCTTTGTATTGCTATTAATAATGCCAATTTGAACTGTCCAATTTCCATTTAATGTCTTTTGTAGGTTTTGTTTAAACGACTCGCATTGCAGTAAGTTATAATAAGTTTATATATTTGTAAATTATTATGTTGTTCAATTTTTGTAAATACGGGTTCAGAGTGATACTAACGATTTATACTATTGTTATAAACAATACTGACCAGCTTGAGCAAGATTGTATCATATATCGTTATTTATGTTGTTGTTATTTAAAAAAAATAACGTTACGAACTCTATAGTTTGCTGTTATTTATTCCCAGTTTATTGGGGCTTTATATTGAGTCCTCTCAGAATGATGTCGTAAATACGCAAACGAACTTAAAGCATTGAATCACTTATACTTAGTATCCAAAATAGGCCTTAGACAAAGTATTAAAAACGGTTTTATTTAACAGATTTTACAGCTCAAGAAATAATAGTTTTCTATATCAGTTTGTTGTTGAATAACCCACGGTACAGGGAATAGTGGCGTCGGAAATCTTCCGCATTTAACGTTGACAGAACAATTGTATTTCGATTCATACACGACTTTATCTGTATAATAAACATTAACACTATATTTTACATCTACGCGTTTATCAATGACGTCATGCGTTATACAAAATCAATATGACGTAACGTTCAGTAAACATAATTATAACATGAAATCATTAACAATAAAAGTAACGTTCTAACTAATACACCTTAGTACCATTTTCTTTGTGTGCATATAATTGAACATAAAATGGAATGTTATTAACACTAGATCCATGGATATACTGCTGGCAATGATTTCATTTGAGACAATATCGTCAAAACATCAGACTCTGAGACGAAACTATAACTGATCCAATCAGTTAATACAATTCTAAGTATATATAAATGTCATTCCAAAGATGAGAGCGTGAATTGTGTAAACAAAACATATACTACCTCTCTTCCAAATAACCTACTAGCATGCACTAAGTTAATATTATATTATGGACATTGTTCTTTAGAGCCTCGTTCAATATTATCAAAGACACCTTTCTGGACACTTTTCCCCTGAAAATCTTAAATTTAAGATTCTCGATACCTATGCAAAATCAATAATAATGGACTGGGCTATTATGACGTCGTCGGCAATTCATCCAGACACATTGATATATGAGTATTTGCTTATGTCTTACAGAAAAGTGTGACGTTTTTAATAATACGTACACATACCACAATTATTGTTTTTAACTTGCAAATGTAAGGTTCATGAGGGTTCAAAAATGGGTATATAAGTGTTTAAGCCATATAATATTGTAACCATCTATACGTAATGTAATTAAATGGATTGAAATCTCTTAAGAGAGTCAACACAGAATTCGATTAGATTAAGTTATAGTATATGGTTTCATTATTTTATTGTTTTGACATTCTACACTATGTCTAGATCAAGCATCTAGTTATAATTTTCAAACAATTGGTTTGAGTAGACCCTTAGCTTAAACACCATTGAATAGCAATATTTTTAAGCGGGTAGTAAAAACAGCCATGAATCATCATAATTGGACATTGAACAAAATGGATGTCAGATAAATTTATTATCTGGAGTTAATTCATTACAAAACATACTAATGTATGAAAGCTACTTGATGCGTTTATAAGATATAACCAGTATAATACGTTAACGTTTGGTGTCTAACATATCTATATATCTTATATGAAGACAGGCAGTTCGTTTTTTGTTGTTGTAAACAATGTAATATGTGGTAGTCAGTATCGATAAAGGTTTTGGTATACGATGAAATTCAGGATACGGTTTGCCAGCAGCAAGTATATATAACTCTGACTACTGCAGATGTTAAATTGAAACTTACAAACAGGTCTTACATACCAGGTTTCTAAACAGGTCGCCGTGGTGTAATGCATATGGTGTCCACCTAGCGACCGGAAGGTCACGGGTTCGATCCACATTGTGGGAGCGTTCTTAAGATCTCCCCTAAAGATATCAAGTACTGGTTCTAGTCTCGGACTCGAGAGCGTTTCAAATAAGTATAAAGTACTTTCTATGCAATCGAGCTTAAATAAATAGGTTTAAACTAAATTGAAACGTAGCAATGGCTTTCTGATCATAGTGCGAGTCCATTTATCAAGATTTTAAGCCCGTTTTACTTCGAAAATTGAGGTTATCGTCGGCGGCAACCTATGCAAAGTAATAATTTTCGAAATCAATATATATTTATCTACTACAGATATCCAATTAAATGTCACTATTTCTCTTAGTTGTCATTATATATGATATCTGAATAAGGGTCACATTCATTTAGAAGATTAAAGTCCCCTTTTAACTTATATATGTTTAAATTAAAGGGACCTTTTCACGTTTTGACAACATTGAAAGATATTGATTCAGATTTGCAAATGTTCGTTGTAGTTATGTTGTGTTTTTGCTATGAAACAGTAACAAAAGTGTCGTTTAGTTTCCATAATAAAAATTATTTTTGGGACGCATCATCTGTTTCTTTACGCTCAATAAACAAATCAATGACTGCTTCGCTGACAGGTGAAATCCAAGATTCTCGATACCTATGCAAAAGCAATAATAATGGACTGGGCTATTATGACGTCGTCGGCAATTCATCCAGACACATTGATATATGATATATGCTGTCACTTTTCGAACATCGTTTTTCATTCCAATTTGAATACATCGTAGTATTTTGCCTTTCAAAATTATGACTACCTTTGACAAAAGTATATCTGCGGGATCTCCATCATCATTTTGCAGAACGTCTATTCCTAACAAAACATCATCCTCAATTTTAGCAACAATCAATTCCTTGTACATTAAGACTGGTCCTTATTCAAAATTTAAAAATGCTTTCCCGCATTCTTTTAAAGCAATTCAACTAGCACCTGTCAAACAAGCTGATTTGTTAAGCTGAGGTCTTATTGTAGGGTCCAATTTATTGTAAACTCTATCTGATTTGTTTTTCATGTTGCTTCGGTATCCGTTGCTAAAATAACTGACACATTTTCAACATTTCCTTTGATATAGACACCGCAACTCAATGTTCTTTTGCGCCGCACATTTTCTTCGGCTACACGTGCTGAGTCATCATTAATGCTTGCCAGGAACTCCCCTCGGCAAATCGGCTTGGTCCTTTCATGTTCAAAGGCTGATTTTTATATAAGTCTTGTCTCGCAACTTACTCGATCTGATACCTGGCATTATTCAATGGACAATCCCTGGCAAAATGATTTACAATAATAAAACTTAATTGTCTTGGGTTTTGCTTAAAACTATGTTCAATTCAGTTTTATTGTTTTTGGGCTTGGGTTAACTGGTTTAATTGTTCTAGAACTTGTTGCAATACATCTGTTTTTTGCTTTTTGCAGCATCACCTGAAATATCAGTTTTTCTGCCAAAGGTTTGGCATTTTCTGATTATAATTGCTTGTGCTGGCTCTTGTTTGGGATTCTATATTCTACCATGTTGGCTGGTGTCTTTATTATCTGTGTCAATCACTTCAGATAGTTCATTTTCTAACCTTAAAGATGCGGTTCTACATACAAATGTTCTCTTTCTGTCTTCGTGGAATTGATGCCTTTTTCTTGTTTGTATGTAATTGACGACATGGTACACCGCTTTATCAATGTCCTCGGGATCCTTAATGAACTCAATTTCTGACCGCACTTCTTCATCTCGTAGGTCGTCCAGAAATCTTCTCAATAAATCTTCTTGCTGTGTTCTGTAGTCTCTCCTTGTATGGGTTTTGTCATATACGTTTTAATTATGCAGCATACTCATCAGCTTCATCACCCACTTTGTAATCTCGTTTGCTAGATTTTACACCAAAAGTTATTGGAGTTTGTATGGCCCTAAATATGTTGTTAACAAGTTCTCTATAGTTGGTTAAACTTCGTGATTCAGTTGAGTGAACAAAAATTCACCAGCACTGCCTTGCAGTTTTGGTCATAAATCGTCATGTTTTTCTTCTTTATTCCAATGAAGTCTTTCAGCAATAATTTCAAACCTGTTAATCCATACTTTCCACTCATTTGTGCCAGTAAAAGGAAGAATGTTTATGCTTGAGCTGCATTTATGAGAGTGTACACTACCTGTTTGCCTGTCAAGACCTGTTCGCCCTAGAATTTTGATAACCAATGTCGTATGATTGATTTTCATGTGAGTGTGCAGGGTATTGTCTTTTAGCATTTTCTACAGGCTGCCTTCTGTGCTTGTCCCATCTTGGATGTTCACCTTGACCTCTGTCTTAACAGTGGTTATTGTTTGTTTTCTGTTCCTGGGGAAGATTTGTACTTGTTTGTTGTTTTAATCACATACATTTGCTAGAAGTGTTGTAACATTCTGTAAATCTTTTGGCATCTCATGTTTCATTTACATCATATTGGTGACTGCATCTTTAATCAAGTCTGTTGTATTGCCATTTTTTATGTTAAAAACACTTTAATTTAATCTAGGGGTACTGGACTTAGATGATTTTTGTGCGATTTCATTTTCTTGATACGGTTCTTCAGAATGTTGGTTAGCTGTGGTTCTGAAAAATACTATATTCACTTGTTCTGATTCGGAGACTGACATTTTGCGTTCAACGACTGGATTCGATCACTGAATCTATGTAGAAATCAAAGATTCCACTTCGCTGCCATCATAATTATGACACGAGCCGAACGGTAGCTGTGATTTTTGTCTAATTAAATTTTGTCAGATTTCTTTAACACTTTTAATGCATATTTTACTTCGACATGAAACAAAAATGGACTCTGGTAAACAGAGTAAGAAGACTTTTGATCCTAGTTCCTTGTGATATATCAGGAAAATGTAAACTCAAGAATTATAACATTTCAACAATTTATTCATTTATAATAAATAAATAACAACTTATATATATTTATAATTATATATTGTTGAGAAATATTATAAAACACCAACGAATATACTTTCAAAAACACTGGATACCAAAAGGATACGAGAACAATTAGCAATAAGTACACATATGAGAAAGATATTGTTCAAACAGTGTAAAATGTATAATTAAAGGTAATTATCTTATGCCCTAATCTTGTTAAGACAATGGTTCGATTGTGTATTCGCACTAATGAATCTTGAACTCATATCTGTTTGCACCCCTGAAGAAGACGTAAAGTCGAAAGTGCTAGGGCATAAGATAATTACTTTTTTTTATACATTTTACACTGTTTGAACAATATCTTTCTCATATATATATATATATATAACTCAAATAAGACATACAATTCATAAGTAACTCATCAAATAATTGTAGTAATATAACAAATTCAGTTAGTACAGTCAGTTATTGCACTCTATATTTATATGACCTAAGAACAAATAAATTCATTAATGTAGCCCACATTTTAAATTTGAATGAAATGTAATGTTTTATAAAAAGTAAATAAAAGAGGTTTCGCACCTTGGAAATCAAAGTTCATAGTTCATCGAAATGAAACTTTTCAGTGCCTTTTATACTCTGCAGAAGCGCACACATGACATTGTGCAATATTAACATAAAAGCGCACATATGAAATGTGCAAAAAAAGCACACAAGAAACGCTCAGTAAAACGCACAAGAGCGCACATAAGCGCACAATATAATTTGAGCGTCCCTGACACAGTAAATGTATTTCGTTTTAAAATGATATTTCTGACAATATTATAATTAAACAGTAGTCAAATACATATCAATTAAATAAATAAATCATTTATAAAGACGACTTTAACCTTTTTATTAAATAATACTGGTGGATTATGAGTTTTAAGGAAGTTATTTCATATGACTAAACTGTCAAAATACTGTAATAAGTGTATGGTATTCTATGTATAAATGATGTTTACTTGTTTGAATAAATATGTTTAAACTAGACTACATAGAATGCACTTATGCCCATCGTCAGGAAATCAACTTCCTGTTTATCCAAAATGGCGGCGATATGAACAGACGCTAATAAGACATTTGTAAATGATATTACAAATAATAAAGAAGTGCAAAATGTAGGCATCGGCTGTTATCAGATCTATATACAACATAGCATCTAATAAAACATTAAACAGTGTAATAGTCATTTAGTTACAAGACTATTAACACCATAAGCGAACAACTTACATGTTCGTGTACACAAAAAGTCATGTTTAAATGATAGATATAGGGAATGACAGTATTTCCGGCCAAAATTTTATTAATTTTAACTACCAAATAAAGTCGTCCAAAAGTTTATACATGTATAATTGGTTCATTTCATATTCTTTAAATATAAACATGATGTTTACATTCGAACATTTAAACTTCATCAGCATTGAATGCCTTATAACCTTCCTCTAAATCGTAAAGTGTGTGTGTGCGTTTTTTTTCTAAAGAAAACCAATACCAATATGTCATAAAGTGCTTGAACAGAGCTCATAGTGATCGTTTTAACCCCCTTTTATATCAGTTTGATCCATTTGATATTTCTTTTTGAGATGTATTATTATCATGGGATATGATATGCTCAATTATGTCAGGCGAAAACGGATTTAGTAATCTCTCTGTCAATATATTGCGAGAGCGATATCGGAATCCGACAAGCATTGGTCGATTCCCTTGGGAGAGTTGTTTGAAATAGTATGCATACTTTAAAATCGTTATCTTCAAATAAAGTGTCAATTATAATGTTTTCGAGGATGGCGATTAATCAATTTCTGAAATGAAAATTTCAATGTTTACTTTAAATAAGTACTGTATTTATTCATTTTACGCATTTTACACTTAACGCACGTGCATTAAGACCCGTTTTCCCATAGTATATTAGGTTTCTCATTATCAGCAGTG
Organism: Dreissena rostriformis; assembly: GCA_007657795.1. NCBI lineage: Eukaryota > Metazoa > Mollusca > Bivalvia > Myida > Dreissenidae > Dreissena > Dreissena rostriformis. Next base: position 143,007 of record VMBQ01000438.1, read on the forward strand.
AACGCGAAACTTTATTAAGTCTTTAAATAAACACATATAATTCCTCGTTGAGCCAATACACATACTAAACAAAAACATTTTAAAGCTAAAGACTAAATGTTGATTTAAAGCTAAACAGAATATACATTTTGGGTGTAGTGATGCCATTTACTTGCATAATGGCAGTTATATGTAATAATGCAAATGACTCACTTCTGATCTTAAATGCATTTGAGATAAGCACGCGCAAATGTATTTTAAAGCAGAAAGAGAAATTAACGTCAAAAGTATTGTTCATAGACCGATCAACACATGTGTCGGATACCCGCTCAAACCTGATCCTTATCTTGCTACATGCATTATTTATATGAACATGACAGGCATATGTAAGTTATTTGCAAAGTGTGTCATTATAGAACGCAAACAGATATATGTACCTAACCGACGTGCAGTCAAACAAATTAAGGAAACATTACTAATTTTAGAACAGAAAAGTACCGGCAAATAATCAAGAATGCTTGGACTACATCATGCGCCAACTTTTATTCACAGTTAAAACAAAATGTGCAGTTTTAGGTTAATTCCGTCCACAACTTTATGCTATTCAATTTCGATCAAAAGTCAATCAACGCATTCAGTGCACAATAAATACATGTTTTTGAATAATAATGAATCGATTCATGTTCATCTAAAGACTGTATTGAGCGATTATCGCTAAACCAATACATACTTCATCGCTTTCCATACCTGTTAATTGCATAGCTCTTAAGAATTTAAGGTTCGTGTGGCTTTGATGTAAAAGTAAGAACCAGTATGATATAACTTTATTCATACATGTAGGTGCATAATATAAAATTTACTTCTGTGATAACTATTGGTGTTATATTGATATTATATACTTGCATTAGTATTTGATAACATGTATTAAGGATGACACACGACTGATTAAGTGAAGAAACGATTGATTAACATACGGTGTTGTTGTGAAATATAGATGTATCAAAGTAATACCATCCTGATGTTCACATGTTCAGAGTATTTGCAGGCAGTGTCAGACATGTCTTGCAGAGGGACACTTATTCGTGATTTATAGCTGTTTATGGTGATTTAATATTAAGAGATAAGTGCACGTAAGATGAGTGAAATGATCTGCATTTTTGACGAACGCAAACTTTTATATCTGCGTAGATAAGAATTGTTATAACGTGAGCGTTTGATCCAATAATGTAATTTATTGGAAATATGGATACTAGTAAACGGTTAGAATTTGGCTAAATGAGTCTCCTTGCGTTTCTCCTTTCCGTCAGTAAAACAGGTAATTTTATTTCTTTAACATGTATTAGAATTTGCATTTGAAAACAAATTGACTATTCGCTGAAATACATGTTCAATGAAGGTGCGCTTTAATTTATTGTTTTCAATCTAGATCCAGATGATGAACATGTAATGTAGTACACATATATGTTTGTTTTTTGAAAGCAAATAACAATCTACTGTGATCAAACACGCGTAGGTGATTATAACGTAGACATACACACACATTTTAGCAAATATGTTTGTAGCATCTGATGAAAATTGTGATACAATTTCGTTGCAATGACGATGACAAAAAAAATAATTTACGTTGCAAAATTAGTTTCTGTAAGCGACAGTTAGCGACGTAAATGTTAAATGTGTTTTATTTAATTAAACGCCTATTTCTATACACAAGTGCATATTCAGTGGCGTTTTACAATACATTATAAAACATAATAAACACGTACAGAGCATAAAATCACAATCACTTTCCAAATAAAAAATCGCAATAATTAAGCATTAAAAAAATTAACATATAAAACAACGTCATAATGATTAAGATATATAAATCATTCGTTGAATGAATGAAGATGTAAAATAGTAAATTTATATTAATTAATACTATATAAATTAACATTGATATCTGACTAAAACACGCAAAGAATACAAGTATGTTTATGTGGTAGTGAACATAATCATGCATGCATACTCGAAGTAAGTAATGCGAAGGTTACGGAAACATTGAGTAAAAATCACTAAAATAATATGTTTTAATATTCTTCTTAAAAGTGTTAATATTGTCAGATTTACGAATATACAGTGGTAAAGCGTTCCACAACTTTGGACCAATGGTAGAGAAACTTCTGTCACAAAATGTCTTTCGTTTGTTGAACGGGACTACATAACACCCATCCAGTCTGTCAGCGGACCTCATGCCTGTGCGACTGGGTGCATACGGTGTCAGGAGTTCTTTCAAGTACCCTGGTGCTCTTGAAGTGTGGCAGTTATACATATAACACAAAATTTTGAAGTTAACTTGGTATTAGATCGGTAGCCAGTGCAAGTCAAATAACGCTTGTTTGGAACTGTCGAATTTACTCCGTTGTAGGACCATCTTTGCACACATATTTTGAATACGTTGTAACTTTGTAAGTTCATGATCTGCAATATCATATAGGATAGCGTTGCAGTAATCTAGATGCGAAATGACAAGTGAAAGAACTAAGATTTCAGTAGCTTGCTTGGTGAGATATTGACGAATGCGTTTGATGCGAAGAAAGTTTATCATTGCGGTTTGACAATTGCGTGTAACATGTTCATTAAAATTGAGTGTTTCATCTAAGAAAGCACCTTAGTATCTTATAAAAGGAACTTTTTTTACCGTGTCACCAGCAATATCTATGGTTTGTGTTGAACATTTGTTCAACTGTTTTCTGCTTCCAAACATTATAAACTCGGTTTTAGACGTGAGTAATTTGACAACATATTGCTAAAATTGACTACATCATGTTGCACACACATCTGTCAGAGCTCAACTGATATACGCTAGTGATCGCGTTTTCAAACAGCAGCAATGTATTCAACATACTTATTATAAGTTTGTATGTGTATTTGTAAAGATGTAAATTAAACACGTGATATTACTTTATAATTCTATTAATTATTATACTACGCAACGATCTTGAATTGAATGCGTATTCATTGCAATAATAATTGTTTTTTGTCTGCATGTTTATGTTATAATAATCAATTCAATTATTTTGTATTAAGTATTTAGGTTATTTTAATGTTGATGTGCTGATTTTTTTTTCAATCATAAAAATACCAAAACATAATATCGGAAAGCGATAACTGTCCGATAAAAAAGCATGTAGATTTGTTAAAGAATTTGGTTTGGTTAAGACAATATTTATTTAGCTATTCATATACAGCATGTAAGCAATATGATACAATACAAACATACTAGCTACTTTTGACGAAATATGCTTAACATGAGGACTGCAAAATGAAAATAAACAGAATTGCGAAAAAAGCTCGAAGCTTATGCTATGTCTCTCTTCTGTCATTTGGACATGCTGCTGATAAAGTGTAAACACGTGAGCATAAAATTACAATGTCGAAACAATGAATAGCGAATGATATAAGTACATATAAGTAAACAGTACCGGAATGAAAACAGATAAAGTAAATAATACAAAAACGTAAAAAGATGATGTAGATTGCGAAAGAAAGATATTACGTTTATATACATTAGCATTATTAATATGTAATTATCTTTATCTAAAAAGAAAGAGATAAAAGTGACAGAGTTATCGCAACTTGAAAAAGTTACGATATGAAAAGAAACAGTTGTGGGGGGCATCTTAAGCAGGATGAGATCTGTTTATGAGATGAAGTAATGTTAAAATATATCACTCGGATGAAAGACTGAACATGTTTGAATATAAATGAATTTTCTTCGGTTGATCCGTCTTTGACAATAAAGAGAAATAGTTGTAAAGTTATGAGTTGAAAACTGGACAGATTATCAAATAGGATTGCTCTTTTTTCGTGATAAATTGGGCAAATGTAGAAATAGTGATATGTTTCTTCGATCTCTCCACACTGACAATAGATCAGATAGGTAACATAATTTACAGGCACACGTGCGTTAGAATTAGTACCTTCTATTGAGCTACATGTATAATGAAATCATAACAGTTTATTTACGATGTCAAACTGTTCATGTAAATAATGTCATTTTAAATATGTTTAAGATAAACTTTCAGTTCGGCAGTTATTAAGCAAACTGCACGAGTTGTTGTAATAGTTTGACTCTAAACAATAGCTTGCTAAACTGGGTCCATGTGTAAACACTTCATGAATAGTGATTGCCGGGTGGGCGTTAGTACATACTTTTTTCAAATTCTATGCACAGTTGACCGTGTGATTAGCCGGTCAAACGAATAATTCTCTAGTCGATCGTTATGAATTCCTGTACGTTGTATTATCACTTTAAAAGGTATATATAAAACATCACTCACGCATATAAGTAACTAAACATATTACTGTTCAATCGAAGTGCGAAAAAGTGATTGAAACACCATGCCTGTTTTTTCAGTTGTTACTTATTTAACAACGCTAAGATTACCGTTCCTGTGGGAATTAATTCATTAACTTATTTTGAAACAAATCAACTAAATGTAAAGATGAATGCACGTGTGTTTCGTAAGATCTGTGAGGTTTCCAACGTAGTTATTATGAAATGGAAGTTCGAAAGAAAATTCCTTCTTTCAAAGCGCAGCTTGCTCTAGATGCGATACAAAGCACACCAATTAGTAGTATTGGAATGCCTGTTCACGTGCACTTACATCAATGTATAAAGTATAGGGGTTGAAATAGCTATTGTAACGTGTTTATTTCTAGAACTTCTATGCCGGAAGACGAACATACACATCACATAGAATCAGGTTTATACACATCAAATGTGCTACTTAGTTTCTATATATAATACATAGTTCCGTAAATAACAGACGAATTGCCAACTATTCTTGAGTCACAATAAACAATGTAATTTCCTATGTAAACAGACAATCTTCAAGAACCGGAAAACTATAACTAAAAAGATCAAAACATACATAGATAGTGTTAACTATGTTTAAGGTATATTTTGTAACGGAACCAATACGCCGTTTCACTTTCATACAAAAGAAGTATATTGTCATATTGACCATAAAAAGTGCTTTTCCACTTTTACCCTTGATGCCCTGTACGTTATTGAACGTATATAAACAACATTAGCTGTAAAAACCACATGTTGTATGAAGGAAGTTATTATATAAAATCAATGTTTTTGCACCAGTAAACAAAGGCGTCTTGAGAGATTATAATTCTATTGAACGCAATATGTTTTCTCAATAAAACGTAATTTATTTTCTGCATCATTGCCTGTACAGCAAATATGAACGCAAATAGATTAATGGTGTACTTCTTATGCGTATTAAGTACATGTCATTTGATACCCATAGATACATCTCTACTTGTAGTTCTTAACAAACTATCTAAACAAAACGATAGTATTGACAAGGATGATTGTATTTTGTTCTCCATCGTTTGTGAGAAGTACAGCGTTACTATTTTTTTTATAAAAATCAGAGCTTATCTCTAACACAAGTTAATAATTATACAATATTCACTAATTAAACGAATAAAACGGAATAATATAATGTATGTTAATTGTCTCAGCATAACGCGTTAATCGTCGATCTTTTTCCAAAAAATATTGGCTATTAAATTTGAGTTCTTACGAACAATAAAATATTATTAACTGTATACTTACTTAATACACTTTTGTTTCATTATTGTATCTGTGTTCATCGATAAATATATAACTTGGTAATGCGCTTTTAAAAACATCCACGAAATACAGTTTGGTATGGGAATGTATGTTATTATTTTTTTACTTCAACAGGTAAATGAGCGAGAACAATGCGTTCACAAATATACTTAAACAACATTGGATTTTTATAATTAACTTAGCCATCATGTTAATTATGATTTCATTATTGTTGTACAATGTGGGTGCAAATATTAGTAAGATTATAAAAGAATATGCATTATTTCACGCTTAAACTGGCATTAGACACGTACGAAGTAGCCGAACACATCTTGTTGCACCAATCCAAAGGAAGTGGCAAGGTATATCAATCTAGTAGAGTATTCACTATCGCGGAAATGCAACATTATGCCATCGGCAAATATAATAATCCGGTACCTTTTAACCGTTTTTGAGTATACGGGGTATAATGGGCGTAGTTTATTTATTAAGCAAGTAAAAATATTGCAACCGTGATATTTATCTTACCTCCTTTGTCATAAGTATGTTTCGTTCACAATAAACGAGCTTATCGCTGTGCTAGTATTAACGTTATAAATTTCTCAATGAATAGTGAGAGAGACATTGGCTTTTAAATTGTACATTTAGTTTGAAGCTCATTTCAGTCTATATTTGTCAGACCTTTTCAAAGGTTAATCTAAAGCATGATCTTCGTTTAACTTATTGATTTCAAGCAGCGTTATACAAATAAAATTAGTTAGATAAGAACAAATATCCATTACAGTAAAACCAATCAAATTAAAAACGTTATCAATCAAAGACGTTATACAAAACACACACATAATTATGATGCAATGTTATTAGCTGCTGCAATAACAATATAGATATTTCAACAACGTTTTCTACGACGCTATTATGAAAAGTAATTGAAATTTTCACATGTTAATATCATACTTAACATAACATGACGTTCTGTTTGCAAATATCCCATTAGTTCTCCAAATTAACGATAACAAGTGAGACAACCTACCTACCACGGTATCGCTTGGTGGTTATCAAAAAATACGATGCTTTTTAAATGTTGTTTTTAATTGTCATTACGCTTATTATAAATCTAGTGTATACTTTTTTTTCATAATATGTCGGCATTTAATTCGAAATTGATGTGTGTGCTTCTTTTAGGAGGTGGATGCAGTCGCTGCGTTTTTGACTAACAACGCCAATCTTAAAATGCACCGAATGCTATACTTTTTTCTAACGATAACACATTGTATATAGCCTAAACCATGATTATAAAACGATAACCTTTCGCAAAATATATTATTAATGTAAAAATCGAACCTTTCACCAACGGTTTATATGGGATGACTTGCAGATGTCAGTCATCATGTTTGTGATTCAAATATCAAAGTATTTAGTTTGTGAGTCTACATAGTGGAAACGTGTCATGTGATTTTGTTATGCATTATAATATTGATTAACATTAATTTATATATATACATACATATATCATATTTATCATATGTGCATCAGTCTTTACTATATGCAGAAAGAAGCAATACATCCATGTTACATGCGTAAATGGTTTACGTACAAAGAAACTAGCCCTGATCAAGTATTAATTAAATAGCATCACATATTGCATTAAGTGAACTTAAAGTACAGATTAATATCCATCATTAAATATGCATTTGTAATTACATATTTAGACTAGCGATATGTATATTTGCGCTTCATGATGTCACATAATGTTTTTAGCCGTGACCCACCTTAAATTGTTCTTTTTGTATGGTTCATGTTGTTCTGTATATCGTACATACGCGTTAATTCCTTACCAAAGAACTCGCCATTCAGTTCAATACATTCATGTACACTGCATACCTTAATTGAACTGGTTGTGTGTACATATTGTGTTTATACAGTATTTGCAGTGTTCAGACACGATGTATTGATTTAATGAATCTTTTATATAGACACTTTAAACTCAGGCAGAAACACTTTCATTCCGGCTTTTCAACGTGTTATTTTAACACCATGAAGTAAAATTGTCAAGCGGATTTCACAACCCGATTCAATGAGCTCATTTGTCTGTTAATAACACTACTGTGGTGAGATTATTAACCCTTTTACATGATGTTTTATCGCAGTTGTTATAATAACTGCGGCCTCTGGTCACATTTTGTTACAGTTTATATGGAAGAAAGAAACCCAAAGTAAAGCATACGAAGGAACTTAATTTCATTAGAACGTTCCACTGTATACTTTACGTTTAAGATTTCCGTTGATTTCTCGCTTTCTATTTTTACAGGACGTTTCTTAATTCTGACATTAAAATAAATTGCATAAGGCCGGTTTTGAATTCCATATTTATGCAATTGCAATTGACACAAACTTGTTGCTTCTATTGATACATATTCATACTATTTACTTCGCTTCTATTTATCAGCATATTATACTAGATCCATACTCATTAATACACACGTTATTTAACTAACTAGCATAAACGTAAGTCATATAAATAAAAATGTACTTATATTTAAGCATGACTTATAACGCGTGCAATTTTACATCGGAATCTCTGGAAGAGGGTGGCGTATTTATATATATATATAAACGAAAACAGTATGTGTATTTACCTGTGACACTTGCGCATTAGAAACCATATATATATATATATATATAT